>CM046849.1:23464886-24029886 GCA_025618425.1 Heliocidaris tuberculata
AGAATGCTTTGAATTAGTTGTAACGTTTGAGACAAATAGAGATTCTTTGTAGTTCAGGATCATACACGGCCAACAATTTAAAAGAATTGTGTAATCACATAACAAGAAGAAACCTTTTTAGACACTATATGATTTTAAATGCTCATAATTGAATTGGTTGCATCAACCCTGAAACAGTTTTTTTATGGGGAAAGGGGTTAGAAAGTTATAATATATGACTTACACTAGTCGTGTTGGGCAATCCCTCAACTAACAGGACATAATTAGGCTCTATGGGCTTTGCACACTCAACTGTTGCCATTAGGGGCCTTTGTCCAGAAGGCTATAGATTTTACTGAAAAAGTAAACTATGGTATGAGAAAGATTTATCCAATGATGTTTGATTTGGTCGACCTACATGACTGTAATGTAAAGGGTTATATTTTGAAAGCTTACATCACATTCTTCTCAACATGTTCATTTTGGTCTGTAGCATATATTGTACATGTGAAGTTGTATTGTACACTACATGAGTACATGCACTTGTACATTGTATGTATACACTACAATACAGGCATCCACTTTTGACATAGATTCCACTTAAAAACTAAGGTTTTCAAGCTAAGTTTTGCTTAATAGTGGAATAAAATCAATTTCAAACAAAAAGTAGAAAGCAAGAAGTACGTATGTGCAATTTCAGATAGGAACACATGCAGTTTTTAAGTTAATGTCCGTCCGTGACGCTCAAAATGTCCGTCCGTGACGCCCAAATGTCCGTCCGTGACAAAAAGTTTTCGGACCTCCAGCAAAAGTTACAGCTTGCTTTAAAATTCTATGTATGTGACAGGGAAGTCAATTTACTTGACTAATATTTGCATTCAAAAAAATTTGTCAGTGACAGTTTGTTTAGATAGAAATGACAAAAGATTACCGATAAGTCAAGAAACCCATTTCTATCTTGTCCGTCCGTGACATTGAATATTTAATGGATTCTATTTTTAGTAGGTAACCATGGCAACCAAATTTTATCATCATTTAGCACCTTCAGTGGTACCCTTCACAATGAAACATAAAATAGCTCAACACATCTCATAACTTATTTTTTACAGGCCTTCAAACTTTCAAAATTTGTCAAATGTCCGTCCGTGACTAACCGATCAGGCTCTGTCTCTCACAACATGCACTATCTGCCGCTCACATACAGTACCTTTTTAATATCATTTGCTTCTCTCTCTCTCTCTCTCTCTCTCTCTCTCTCTTTCTCTGTCACTTTCTCACTCACACTCACTCTCTCCCTCCTTCCAGCATCATACTATGTACACTGTATCTCTCTTTCAACGAACTACCTTCATTTTGTCGCAACAAAAGTTATGCGACCAAATTTGTTATCATATCAATTTACAATCGGGTGTTTTGCATTAATAGTGGAACTCTACAACAGTACAGCACAATGACCAAAGGGCAGAATTTGTAGCAATAAATAGCTCAAAGAATATATATTCCCTTTTGATATATTTATGATACATGTACAAGATTATATGAACATTGTCCAAGAGGACTTTGATGTTTTGAGTATCAGTGCAGTTTACTTTAGACTAATTTCTTGTTGACCCCCATGTCCAAATCATGAGAAATAAAATGACATGAATTTATACCTACAATGGGGTTAAAGTGCAAGTTATATTACACCAAAAGCACCATCACATAATTAGTGATAGCAATAAAAGAATGATAAGAACTTGCATGACCTTCGTTATCTAAGACAATACATGGAAATGAGTCATACATGTACATATTTTTGGGTTTCCTTACAAAAATGCATTGCACTTGTACATGGTATCAACACTTGTAAACCAGTACTGAATATCTGCTTATTAAGCCAAATTCAACTAATTCTGGAATGTTCCATTATCATGCAAGTCAAAAAATGGCAAATGAAAGGCTTATGTTCATTCAACCAATAAATTGAAACGACCCAGTTAATGTCAGCAAAATAACTGAGAAAACAAATATCGATAGATGTACATGTATTCCTCCCCCAAATGAAACTTGTTACTAATTTTGGCAAGATTTTTTTAAAGCCATGTTTATATGTCTACGTCTAATTCAGACATGCAAAAAAAAATTCTAAAATTTACGAATTATAACTGGCATTTTACTCCCTCAACATATCAGCCACTGAAACAATCTAAAGTAATTTTCAGACTTTTTCAAGCACATGAAGATATCATAAGATGTTTTCAAAAAACCTTGAGGAAATTCAGGTCAACACAGTTTGTGATCCTTATGATTTTTATAAAAAGCGTTACACCTCTGCAAATAGTTTGCTTAAAAACTGCATATTTGAGATGTCAATATTGGGGTTTGGGGGGCCTGAAAATGACCCCCCAAAAATAATAGATAGCTTTCAGTCTTACTTTGTGGCGACAGATATGATGATATTCTGGATGACCTGTCGTATTTCATGTGTGAACTGCTCATCGTTGCTTAGTTTATGGTACCAGGGATGTACATAGTCACGTAGAGTCAGCAATACAACCTACATGTATGATAAAATCAGAAATTTGGTGTGTTACTACCGATGAAAGTATGGGCATGCAGTGATATTTGGTGTCATATGTGAACGGCTCATCACTGCTTATTTATTGACACCAGGGATGTACATAGCAACACAACCTAGGATCACAAGATGCACAGATATTGGGTGTGATAAACCTGATAAATAAATGAGCATCCAGTGATTGTTACTAATGTATTCAAATTTATGGATGTTTGTTGTCATGTGTGGAGTGCTCACCAAATGTTGATTAGTTTGTGATAATAGCAGGGTTGCCAATCCATCATCATATTTTTGTTATTATTTATATATTCTGGGGAGGAGATGGGAAAATGCAATTTTATCATAAGTACAGCTCCATAGGATACACAGTTAATTCTGACATTACTAGGGAAACAACCTTGTTTTAGAAAATATTTCTACAGGCAATTCTGAATTGTAATTTTTTTTTAAATCACTCAAGATTTTTTCACTTACAAAATGTAAATAAAATTATGAGGAAAAAAACTTGCATTGTGAAAGTTTTCCTACCTGTATGGAAGATATTTCACGCTTACATATAATTCAACAATAAAACAAGGAATCAAAATTCAAAATATGGCTTTAGAAAATTTATGTATATTCACTATACATTGAGTGGTACAGAATAAATAAAAAAACAGCTAACAGAACAGACAGAACAGATGACAACAGATAGAATGAATGAAAACAAATATCCCAATGAGAGGACAGATAGAACAAACAAACCTCTTGGAGTTGGTCGTCTATGATACTAGCTCCGGTCAGTCTCTTGTCACTTTTATACCGCCTCGGCTCAACTTGCATCTGTTCAACGATCTGGTAAAAGAATATTGAAAATATTACTATAAGTTATTTATAAAATAATTCTTATGGTTTTACATCCGTACAACTTTTGTTCACCAATTTAAGCAATACATGTACGTATGATGACTATTCCAAGAGCGTCGCCGTCCTGCATCCAAATGTAGCATACTGACAAAAACAGACTGAAACCACCCGATTATGATGGGACAAGTTTCCCCCCCCCCCCCACCCCCCGGACATGTTATACCACTATTCTATTTCAAATATGAAAAGATACACATGATGTAGTTAATGCTGAAAACTAATGTAACCAAAATTGTGATGGCAGGGTCCTGTCTTATTAAGAGTTGTGCTTGATTTGATCAATCACAGCTTAAAATCAATCTCAACTCCTATCTCTTAAGCACACAGAACATTGTGATTAATTTGCGATTAAGTTATGATCGATTCCAATCAATCACAACTCTTTGTACATTGTATTTAAAGACAGGGCCAAGAAATGGCTACAGTAGACAGAGATTCTTTCTACACAAGTTCTACATGTACATGTACAATGCACAACACTAGTTTTCTCACATATGGGGTGAGGTGACTCCGGACCCCTAAAATTTGAACTTTTAACAGGGAGGCTGTGCACACAGACCCTAAAAATGTCCAATCAAGACCCCCTGTGAAAAAGGTTACTATGGAGTCCTGGTTTTGTGGTGTTGTTGTCTAGCGGATAAGTCGCCCGACTGAACCACTAGGTACAGGGTTCAAATCCCAGGGTTCAACGTCCTCTGGCAAGACATTAATCTACATTTGCCACTAGGGCTGGGACTAAAAACCGGGTACCCGAGTCCCGCCCGAGAGCCTCGGGACCCGGGTCAAAATATTAGATAACCGATACCCGAAAATGAGTATTTAATTATCATCTATGTATGTACACGACAAGGCGGTAGATGAACGTCGAACAGCCATTTACTATTTACATGTAAAAAAAATCCATGTAGCGCTCTAGCGCACCATTGCAGTGATGCGCTTTTGATTCGTTCAACTCACTGTGAAACATAACCTTACACATTCGTATACACAGAGAGCAAAGCTCACTGCCGCTATTCGGAGACTGCTCATTGGTTCATTGAACCCATGACATAATTTGCATTTAGTGCCCTTCCCCCTTCTTTGCAGTGAACGATAAGTCTATGAGCGATTAACGGGCGTAAAGTTTACAAACTCATGCATATTCAACAGTCGCTCCACACTCGCACGTGGCATCTCACAACTCGTACACTATTAAACAGGTATTTTTAACATCGACGATCACGATCTGACACTGTCACAATATCCTGAAACTTTAGCAAAGAAGTTACCAATTACTGAAATCAGATTAAGAGTACATGAACGATATATCCAAAATAATATCCTTCATTGTTCATGCGAAAGTGAAAAGCAAGGCTGTGAGAAGCAAAGGATGTCTACAGTGCGCGCGATTAACATTTTCATTCATAAAATTGGGCTTGTGACGTCATTTCATGAGCGGTCCGTTAATAACAAGTCATGACAAGTCATATGCCAGCCAGCCAATGAAGGTATGCGCCTTTTTTTTTTTTTTCTTTTTTCCTTTCATATACCGCGGCGGCATTGGGCGGAAAGGCGCTTTGTATAAACAGATCGAATTTCAAAAGGGAACCGCATGTGTGTGTTAAAGGATGAAGTTGCAGTCGGACAGAGAAGAAAATGTTGGCTTGATGATTTTTTTTGATGAATGATGAGTTTGATGAATGATGATATTTGATGTCTGATGAAGATAATTGTTTTGATGATGTTATTATCTTGATAATGATGATATGATGATGATGTCTTTGATGATTATGATGATCGATGATGATATCAATGGTGCTACTGGCGAAGAGAGAGGACCCGGCATGTATTGATGATTTTATGTGTACTAGTAGTGGTACGTGTGTGTGAATTTCAATAATTGGCGGGTTGATCACACGTTGAGAATGAAACTGTCGGTGAGACGATGACCGCGTGCGTGAGGACTCGCAATGTGTATAATTAGAGTATGAGGAGTGTAGATACTACAGAAAGCTCGCCATTTTCACCAGGCAAATCAATACTCCGTGTGAACAGTGAAGTTTGTGTACAAAGTGAGTAAGTGACTCGATCTCTACGATCACGATGTCAAAATTCCCAAGAGCTGCCCGTACAAAATTATTAAGAATCATCATGATCATCGTCTCAAACGAGTTTTTCTTCATAAGATTTCTTTGTATTCCCCTTCCTTTTTTATAAGTACATGTACATTCATGTATTTTGGATAAACATGTGCGAGGGACTGTTGACCGCGCGTGACTACCTAAGGCGCTGGCGCGCTGGCATGATTAGACGGTAGACAATTTCTACAGATTAGATTTAGGCGGCTTATGCCTATCCTGTCTTGCGCCCACGCGATTTCCTCCGCCTGTTTTGTTGTTGTTGTTGTTGTTTTTGTTGTTGTTTTTGTTTTTTCCTCGAATGGTTTATTTCAGTTGCCAAACACAAAGGAGTTTTCCCACAGTGTTTGTAGCTTCTTAGGGGTAAATATTAGGCTTGTAATTCGTGTTATATCATTTTCGGGTAACCGGGAACCCGCCCGAAAAATAGTCGGGTTCCCGAATTGAAAAAATACCCGAAACTCCCACCCCTATTTGCCACACTCAACCCAGGTGAGGTAAATGGGTACCTGGCATGAAATTACTAGAGCGCAGCCATGACCGCTATACAAGAACCCACTATTATTAGTAGTACAGTGAAACCTGTCTATAAAGACCACTCAAGGGGGACAGGAAAAGTGGTCTTTATGAGCAGGTGGTCTTTATGAACAGGATCCTTCAATACATGTTCCAATGAGAAATGCTGTTCAAGGGAAACAAAAAATTGTGGTCTTTATAGACAGGTGTTCTTCCTACATTGTATACAGGTGGTCTCTAAAGGAGGTTTGACTGTGTTATTATTTACATGTCATTTGAAGCATGAAGCTACCTTTCACGTTTGAAGTAAGAAAATCATGGTTTATAACGAGTAAGGTAATACTGTGGAAAAAGTATTCAAGTAGAATCACAATAATCCACTTATATACACTCAAGTGGCTTCCTATTGTTTGTAAAGTCTGCCAAATATCAAGCACATTTCCACCGACTTGAAATATATGTACAAATGTACCACCAAAACTTTCTCTCACCAATAAATTGAGAAAGCAAAATGTTATTTTGGTTCACCAGGGAATAATTTACCTAAGTGAAATTCGAATAGCAATTTCAGTCAGCAGACACATACTTTGTTTAAAATTCTACACAGTTCAATGTAGCAAACTGCTACACATCTGTCAATTTGCGTAGCAATTATACCCAAATGAGTAGCAAATCACTATGCTACATGTACATGTACAAATGTATACCACATAAATTATTCCCTATTCACCACAGTTGCAATGCTTGTGCAATTCAATTACACTACTGATATAAAAATTCTTTTGTATCAAGGTACTTACATGAATATTTAACCCTTTCAAGACAATTGACCACATTTTGTGGTTTGGCTCAATAACTTTTGATTCAGAGCTCTAAAAAATATACCAGATGCACGAGTAGAAACCATGTCCAATTTTGATGCATGACCATATTGCATTTGATGCCAGGAATTTTAAAAAGGAGAATAAGCTTGAAAATCCTTAAATTGGCAACACATTGAGAGGTTCAAAATCACTGTTTTTATCAAAATTGGCAATTTTTTTCAACTTTCAACTAAGTTTCCAATGATGCATATTGTTTTCAAAGACATTACATTTTGTTAGAACCGTGTAGCACTAAAAGAAAAATATTATTGTTGCCAATTTGAAGAACAAAATGTGATCAATTCCCTTAAATAATTCCTGTCATGAAAGGGTTAATAACTCAAAAGTGTTACTTTTAAAGATTTTTGCAGTGATAAGCTACATGTAACTATTGTGAATTTTTTTTTTCCAGTGCAACTTCGTTTCAATTTTCAAGTCCCCCTTTCCACAATCAATTATTTCACACTAAAAATAAACATGTACAGCAGCCTTATTTGTCCAATAACGATGACTACTGTATGCACCAGAACCACAGTACTGTAAATTCAACATTCATTGAAATCAGTACAAACTTCATCATCACCCACGGTTCCACATGCTTTTGGAACAATCGCTCCGCGGTCAATTCTTGACATTAAGCAATGCCCAACTTCAACCCAGGAACTAACGCTACATGTATACCTAACCCTATCCCTAACCCTAATCCTAACCCAACCTTAAAGATAAAGTTGAGTTCTGGTCATGAGATTGAATTGTGAAAGAAACTGTCTCAAAGCAATTCGGAAAGGTTGATTATATAGCACATAAGAATTGGTGTATGCTGTAAGGTTTTGGAATCACCAAAACGGTAAGAAATTGACTCAATCCTGCTGAGAGTCACATGCACTGCACACAGAAATGTGTATATTGGACTATACACAAATATTCGACCCAAACATTTCAGCTGTTTCTTGAAATATTTTGAATGATAGGGCATTTGAAGAGCAATCCTTTTCAGGGGACATATATACATGATAATCTTCCAAACTAACATAATAAGAATGAAAAAGCTCACAAATTATTTTTCACCTTTCCCAGATCTAAAGATTCCCTTTAACAATAACTCCAAAACTAACCCAAAACTTTTACACACAACCAAATCACAACCTTAACCTTGTAAGTATATCCTCAATGAAATAAAGCCCTGAGCGAAAGTCAGCATGTACATGTATCTCATCACCTCATCAAATCAACCCTTCGATTATCATTACCTGTCTCCCTCCAATGCTCTCCTCCCGTAGCTGGGTTGCCGAGGTGATTGAATCCAAGATGGCTGCCGAGTCCGAGCTTGCAGGTCCGCTGTACACAACCCATACGGCCCTGTCGTTGCAGAAAATACGAGAACAAATCGGTGATCCTACTTTTGTTTTCATAACCAGATGAAAGTAATTCTCATACAGCTGTGCAATTACAAACTGCACTGATGTTCACCAACTTTCTATAATAATGTGAACCCCTGTGTATTGCATATCAGAGTAACTTCTAGGCAAATTCCTTCCAGATACTGTTGGAAATATGATTTTTGATATCTCCTCTATGAAATATGTCCATTCCTCTAACAACTAATAAATTTGAAATTTATGAAATTTATGAAATTTATGAAATTTCAGTACAAAAGAACTGAGAGAGGTGATTGCAACGTAAATCACAAGTTGCCAGTTTTCAATCGATTGATTTAACTTCTAAGGATTTCTAACTTTGTATCCTTTATCAGATTTTCCTCAAGCTTTTGCTCACCTGTTTCCCTCATTATCTGCTTTTATCAAATAAAACCACCTTTACATCAAAGTGGACTTCCCCTTTACTGGGAGCAGGGAAATGCATATGTAAAATTTTCCTGCTTGAAGAATACATACTTTACGTATACCTGAACAACACATCCTCTACTTATAATCTTAGTGTATTAAACTGACTTCATGTATGAAAGAGAATTCTGAATTCAATTTTGATATTACTGAATAGTGAATACACATGTTGCATCATTCAATTTCTAATCAAATTAGCAGAGCGGTGACTGGAAATATGTGTCCTAAGTATACATGCACGCATCTGCCTACAGTTCTGTACTGTGTGCACATCACATGTGCAAATACGAGCAAGTCATTAGACAATTAAGATGTTCATTGTTATGCCATTGTTTACTCATTCTGTTGCACTATCCTGAATACGAAAGTATATGATTATTTGTATTTGTTGAATTTGTTTTTTGTAAATAAAGAACCCTGTGGAAGGGGAAAAAAAAAAAAAAAAAAAAAAAAAAAAAAAAAGATGTTTGAGAGTATATATGGAAAAAGCCAATGGAAAGATCGAACGGTCTATGTGGAGGAGAGTAACCCAGATGCGTAATTCCTGTATACAATGGACAGCCACAATATAGTAGAGGTAAAAAATTAATACTCAAGTGCCAGCATATAGGAAATCAAATTTTTTTCCTGCTTGAATGGCTCATTTTCTCCACAATTTTTCTTCAAAAACAGCCTTCATCATGATAAAAGAGATTTATTCTACTGCATGAAATACCTGTAACTCACTGTTACTTTATGTCTCAAAATACTTTTCTTAACTTATGGCATATTAGGAATGTCATTATCTTCACTGGCCATTTAAATTTGATACAACCAAAACAATAATTTCAATCTGAAATTTCATTGAAAATTAATTTGTATTATGAGGATTTGCATAGAATACATGTATATATACCACATCTAAACTGTTTACAACAGGGTTGTAATCACAGAAGATATCTGGTTTCCATGGCAACACCTTGACAATTTCCCCCCTCCCCTCCAAAAAAAAAAGAGTCTTGCACATCTAAATTTAATTGTGATCAAGCGTACAAAGTTACGGTGAAATCCCTCAAAAGTTTGAAAGTAAAATTTGCTTCATACAATAACTGTGAACCAGAAAAGCTATACTTTTGTAGCTACACAATGTACTGTATAAGTGGTTATTTTCGCGGTGGTTTTATTTTCGCGATTTTCGCGAGTCGGTCCTCGCGAAAATTTCCACTTCAATATATGGCTATTTATAGTAACAAAAACATCACAAAAATCGCGAAATTAAACCCTCGCGAATTTCCCTACCTAGTCCAAAATCGCGAAAATATCTGTACGCGAAAAAAACAGCTTATACAGTACATGTACATGTACATCTACATGTATCTGTAGGTATAATAGATTAGATTTTACATATATATGTACATGTACATACATGTATTTCATGACCTGCAGCCAACAGGCATACCATTCGGTTAAATACTCAATTAGCCTGACAATAGTCCCTATATTTAGGAACCCATACATGTCTTTTATACAATATAAAGTCTGAAAACAACTGAAACAGAGAAGTGACAGGGCCTGATCATAGCATATTGAGAGAGATACATGTAGTTGTGACAATTTATATACGTGTACAGTCATATGTAGGCTAGATGTAAATCATGGAGCTCCCAATAGTTCCCTCCCGCATACAATATCTACATGTATGGGAAGGAACTGAATCGATTTGGAGCTCCATGAATTGACTGATCAATCAGGGGCAACTACCAGTCCGGTGACGCAACTATCTCTCTCACCTACATGTAGCTATGGGCCTGATATGAGACAAAACCCTGAAAACTTTTGGACATTAAGACCTCTGCATACCTTACGATCGGTCTGCATCCGATTTCAGAAGAAAATTTAACATCCTTTGACAAATCATTTAAAAACGAAAAATATTTCTTATTGAGGGTCTGAATAGTCATACAGATAGTAAAATCAATAATACAGCCTTTGCCGAGTTTTCTAGTCGGTGGAATGGCCAAATCGGCTCCAAGTCGTAGTGACGTCACAAAAATCGTACGACTGCCTACGATTTGAAACTTATTTTGCCCTTATTCCGTGTAGAAAGCTGACAGCTCACCAAAACCCTATACATGTATTTAGTATTCATATTACTTTTCAGAACCTAAATAGGGTAGATTTCATTTGTTAAAATGCCAATATTTAATGACATAGCGATTTATTTCACAAATCAGGTCGCAGACCGATCGTAAGGTGTGCGGTGGCCTTTATACAGTGTCCATGTGTACTCACCCAACTCCGAAAGCTAAGAAGCATGTGATGAGCACCAGTGGGTAGCTGAGCCCAAACGTAGCCAGGAAGAGGGCAAGAGCAAGCCCTATCCAGCCCATGCCTACCTTGCCCTCCTGTCCACAGAAAAGAACAAAAGAAAGATTATTTTCAATTTAGAAATTCTGAATGATTAATGAAAGCTTGGTCAGACCTCACAACAATAAAGACAATGATAAATTGATCCTAAAATTGCTCCCCTGTAGTTTATAAATGTGGAAAATGCATTGAAAATCGTTGTTGTAAGTCAGGCCCTCATTTCACAAAACTTGTTATCAGTAACAACTGCCACATTTCTATGACAAATTTGCTCTCAGCCAATCAGATGCAAGGATTTCAGTAGCTTATAACAGTTACTGCTACTTGTTATTGATAACAAGTTTTATGAAACAGGGCCCAGATCTCAACGATTTATCCTGTAGACATGTAATGAGCCTTCCTCAACAATTTTATCATCTTCTTGGGATCATTCGAAGCTCGGCAAACAAATATTTCAGGACAGACCTCAACGATAAAATCTGTGGGCCAACAATTGCACTCCTTCGATGTGACATCAGTAGCAAAAGAAAGGATGGAAGCATTTTTCAGTGCTTGATTGACAGAAAATCGGTGGGGTCTGATCATCATTAACGGTAAGGTCTGACCAGGCCTTTGAATAGTCTGGTCAAATTTTATTAATGCTTAACAGTTAGATCCAAAGCTTTAACCCAGAGGGTGCAGTTGATGAGCACCCATGGGTGGCTGAGACCAAACGTGGCCAGGAAGATGGCAAGAGCAAGTCCTATCATACCCATGTACATGTTTGTATTCTGAAACCTTGAAATTTCCTAATAAGATAATATTACAATACAGCAATTTTCAAGACCTGAAACTTTGAGAACTATTTCTGAACGAAATTAATATCATTAAAATGTACAACAACAAACGCAAGAGTTCCCTGTGAATACGGCACCATCAACTGACAAATTTGAGATTCACATAGATAATAAGAATGCATAGTCAGGGACAGGGGCGGCGCTAGGGGGGGGGCAGAGGGGGCGACCGCCCCCCCTATGATTTTTCAAGTAGTGAAAAAAGAAAAAAAAAAGAAGAAAAAAAGAAGAAAAGGAGGAAGAAAAGGGAAGAAAAGGGAAGAAAGAAGAAAGTGGAGTATTAAAAAGAGAGGTCTTAAACATAGAACTCTATATTACCCGTTATTTAATGGAGAAAAAATATGACGTCATCTTTCGGTCGTCTTGCCCCTCCTATCAAAATACCCTGGCGCCGCCCCTGGTCAGGGATCATGTGAACTCCTACAATGACAAGTTGTCAGTACAACGTTTATACATGTGTAAAACCTATGGGGAATTGTGCAAGTTACATGTACATGTACACAATGCTATCTCCATGCAAAGAACTGACATGTTTGTGCGGGGAGCCGTCAGGGTGATAGGGTCTTAGCACTGGGCAGTGTATACATGTAGCTGTAATCCAGCGTACACGTCTCACAGATATTTACACAAAAATTCCCAGGAAATCGTGGATGGAATACCAAATGATCTTGTACAGATATCTTTATATATACAAGAACAACATGACACTGCAATGATTTAACACGTTTCTTTCCAATTTCCTTTTCGCTACCGAAACTGTGCATGAGCTTTATAGCCATGATCGCTTTCACCATGGTGTTTCAATTTGAACAAGAAATTAAAAACTGCATTTGTATTCTGAAACCTTAATATTTCCCAATGAGATAACATTACAAAACAGAAACTTTCAAGACCTGAACTTTGAGAATTATTTTTGAAGGAAATTAAAATTAAATGTACAACAAACGCGAGAGTTGCCTGTGAATAGGGCGCCATCAACTGACAGATTTGAGATTCGCATAGATAATAAGATTGAATGGTCAGGGTGAACCGTTTAACATGTGTAATACTGATGAGGCTACCCTAGGTAAACAATCATTATCATTATTAATTATCATCATTATTTTTGTTTTATTATTTCCCATTATTATCATTATTGTTATCATTGATTATTATCATAATCATAAACATTATCATTATCATCATTATTTTTGTTTTATTATTTCCCATTATTATCATTATTGTTATCATTGATTATTAATATTATAATCATAAACATTATCATTATCATCATTATCATTATTATCATTATTATTATTATTTAATGTAGTTACATTTATCTTCTTTCTTATTATACATGTACATGTATGTCTAACTTCATTCTATTAGTAGTGTATCTTACTGTTCTGCTTTCACACAAATGAACTCAAATAGGTTTCATTGTCCCTCAGAACCGATTCTAATCACCCATTGTATCACATGTACATGTACATAAATGCTCTCTTGCATAAGTATATAATCATTAAACTGAATTAATTGTTCCACCTTGAACTGCCCGTACAGCCGGTGTAATAGTCATCCTCCCATGAGACAAATTCAAGTGTTTTTCATGTTCACACACAACCACACTGTCCTGAAGGCCTATATTTAGTGCAGTACATACATGTTTAGCTAGAAATATACATGTACACATGTACATAAAGGCCTACTGTAGATGTACATGTATGTATGCAACATGCATCTTACAAGCAAATCGTCTGTTTGGAGCCAGAAGGGCGTTAACTCTGTGTATAGCCATCATGTAGGCCTATAGGCTTTCTGCCTAAAGAATTAATATAATTCAACCTCGTGAGTTCCCCTAGCAGTAGTCTGGCAATATCATTTTGTCTGTTGAGAGTCAGAAGGGCGTTGATATGATGAGTTAACGTCCTACTGGCTATGAGCAGACAATATGTATGGTATTAAACATTTCTTCCTCATGGAAACATCCTTAACCTTGCTGTAGCAAGTTTGATTTTGCTAATATAATAAACAATGAAAACAACAATTCAGGGTCTTCTCCTTTTGTATCATACAGTACATGTGTACATGAAACAATTCTCTATGCTCTTTTGGGAGGCTACCAAAATTCTTACTTTGAAATGGTATGAGATAAAAAAAAAAGTAAAGAAAATAAAAGAGAGGCCAGAGAGGTGAATATCTTGTCCTTGAATACCTTGCATTCGATTAAATAGGAAAATTTGGAGGCCTAATATCTTGTCCAAATGAGATAAAAATGGAAGACCAACTGGTGTCAAACACAAAATGATGGTTTTTGTTTGTTTGATGCTTGTTTTTTCAACCCTTGCAGAAGTTAGCTATAATTCAATTTCTGGGTTTACTTCCGCGCAAGCTTGTCAAATTCGTGCATCTATCAGTCAACTCACAATGTCACTTTTACCATTATTCCAACTGTGATTTCAATCAATACTGGAATGTGCAATATGATATCCTTCTCTGCAGAAAAAGGCAATTATTCAAAGACGATATCAAGTATTCCAGCATGGATCCCAAAACACAGAGCTAAAACAAGTCCGATGATTGATTGGCCCCTTTAAATTCCTCTTTCTCATTATGCACATGAGCATCCTTTCCTAGCCTCGAGTCACATCCCAAAGAGTATCAAGAAATACCCCCCTCTTTTCCTCCTATTATAACGGCATTTTCCATTTATAATTTTTTGATTGGCTTTCAAGTGATTCTGGGTCAGGCTAAAGTACATTCAGATTCATCACTTACAAACATCAGCGAATCATGTCCCCGTCATTGAACATGTGCATGTACTTTACCCCAGTATGTAACCAGGACATTAATTTAGAAGTCTTATTTACATCGGACACACTACGTTGTAACAACACCCCCTGGGAGAATACTGTAGTCTAGAAACCAGGACTCATTCAGTAGTATGCAATGAGTTTGCATACTACATGTACTACACATGTACATGACAATATAATATGTTTTCTAACAGTAAAATAAAAATTTGAGATTCAAAAATTTTGTGAATACGTACAGTATGTATAAATTATAAACTTACTTAAAAGCTACTTGGTGCATTAGAAGAGAAGTACGCTTCTAAAAGAATACATTTTCCTTATTTTGTTTTCAGAGTGCACTTGACAAGTGCTATCATTTCAGACAGAGTTTGCTCTTTGGTTATCTTGATGTCTCAACACTTAAAGATACATATATGAATGTGTACATCTTTGTCATAAGACAAAAAGTCAAGTTTTATCCTATAGTATAGATCAGTACATACACATACATGTACACACATACATGTATGTAGGTACAAGATTGAAACCATAAGGCCAAAAAGGTGGGCTTTTTTATTATAGTTTGCTACAAAGGAAAGGACCATGTACGTGTAGGCTGCCAAATATTTTCCAGTTAAATATGAAAGTGTTTGAGAAGTTCACGTGCAAGTACAATGTACTGATATTCAAATTCATCTGGGAGAACTGAACAATCCCTTTAAAATCAATTACCATATGACAGTGTCTCTGAAAAATTATGAAACACCCCAGGCAATAAAGTCGATGGGGACAGAACACTGTTGAGATGGGCACGCATGCTGTGCTCCATGTCATCATCATTGTTATCTCCATCACGTACATGTAGTACACAGAATGATGAAAATCATTTGATGAAACAGATAGCACTTGATACACAAGCTTGCCTATGTAATGTTTAATGCAGCATGTAGAGTCTTGTACTGACCTACATGTACAGTACACGTTTGTGAACTTACTTATACTTGTAGTTGCAAGTTGTACATGTACATGTGTACTATACATTTTGATACACAAGTCTACATAATGTGTATAATACATTTATGTACACTTGTCACTTACATGTATGTACCGGTATATCTACATGTACGTATAGGCTATATAGTGTACATGTATTGTCGTGTCCACATAATTATAATACTTAAAATTAAAATGTTACCGTAGCTGTGTTGAAATTTGTTACATCTCCATGCAACATAAACCAAAAAGACAACAACAACAACAAAAACAACAGAAGGAACATTAAAGACCTGCAGTGTACATTGTATATATGTAGATCTACATGATTAAAATGCCTAGTTGCCTTTACAATGGTACAAATACAAAAGTGGATACTAAAGAATAGGCCTAGATACAGTATGTGTTTCCTATATAATTAGTCACTAAGAATATGAACATTCAGTGTGCACTGCATGATCAAAGTGTGCTTGCCATACAAGTTCATGTATCCCCACAAGTACAATCTACCCTGTATGAATGTTTACTTAGAACTGTCAATCATCAGTATTTGCAGTGCTCTGCAATCTAAACATCCAGTCAGTGTTAAATGTTCATTGCACTTTCTTGACTTTACCACAGTTTTCAAACTCCCAAGAATGACTCAAATCTACTGTATTGTAACCAATAGATTTGGACTAAAACTAATGAGCCATTTTTAGTCACATGTACATGTATTTCTCTCTACTTTGAACAGTTTCACTCAAACGAAAATGTTCTCTGATTTTCCATGTTCACTCTGGACAGTGGCCACTATTACAAGAAGGCTTTAAAGGGCAATCCAACCTTGGTAATGAGATGATTTGTGTGAAAGCAGAAAAATAAGAAAAACTGGATGGTGAAAGTTTGAAAGAAATCGGACAAGGAATAAGAAAGTTATGGATGTTTGAAAAATGAGATCACTACATCTAGATGCGAATCTCAAATTGGCAATTCGGTGATTCAATTGTGACATGTTTGTGGACAACTCTCCCATTTGTCGTACACAAAAATATCATTAATTTGCGGTTTTCTTTGAGGTGCTTTTACCCTCGGGGCAGTACTCAAAATATATTGGAGATAGCATATTGTTATAGGTCCTCATGAAAGAAAGTAATACGTTTTGAAAAAAGGGACATTTTAATCATTTTGTGTGTTGGAGTGAATGGGGGAGTTGTCCACAGCTACATCACAGTGACATTACCTATTCGGCCAATTTGAAATTCCCATATGTACAGTGATTACAACTTTCAAAAATTCATAACTTTCTTATTGCTTGTCCGATTTCGTTCAAACTTTCACCAATCTGCTTCTCTGATTTTTCCTCTTTCTTTCAAAGCAACTTGCTAATAAGGTTGGATTTCCCTTTAAAGTGTGTGGGTGCTATACATGTAGATGATGGATGAGCTATTGTACTCAAACACACATGCTACCCAGTTCATCAATTTTGTTTGAAGTTTGATTAATTACAGTGGAGATTCTATAGAACATTTGTGTCATGATGTGAATATTATCACTAACACTATATCAAGCACCATATCCATCATCATATAATTATTCTGAAATTATACAACAGAAGTACACACAATGGCAGATTCATTACTTTGCATATATATAGGAGGGTGAATTTCTCTGCTTTGAAAAAATGTTATTATAGTATTGGCGAAAAAAATAATCTCCTTCCCCCTTCCTCTCAACTCAATTACTAAAAACAACTTAAAGCTGTGTATGTAAGCCAAATAACGTGCATACTGTCAACATACATGTACATGTTTATAAACAAATAAGTATTGATACACTATTGTTGTATTTGGGGCTATATGTACGTATGTATACGTTATACGTGTACATGTGTATAATATGATATCAAATGGGGAATTAATGTGAGAAAAATATATTCTAATACTAATGTACATGTAAGTGTATCGAGAATAAAGAAAAAAATCATATTCTGATCGATCATAACTTAAAAGTCAAATCTATGTACATGTATACTATTAAAGGGAAAGTTGATTTGAATAAAAAAAAGAAAAATGAGAGAAACAAATTAGTGAAAGTTTGAGCATAATCCAACAAGAAATAAGTTATGAATTTTTGAAGTTATAATCAATCAAACACAAATTGGCAACTCTGTGACGTATCGTCATAAATTTTCGTTTTCTTAGTTTTTGATAAGGTATACATGTAGATTTGTTTCAGGATTTGTGTAAAAACATAATGGCAATGATTATCTAAGCTGCATGTATGATTGAATATATTCTCTTTAGAGAAAATGGAAATTAATATTTTGGGCACAGGACAAATAAGTCACAGAGTTGCCGATTTGTGTTTGATTGATTACAACTTCAAAATTTCATAACATTCTTATTTCTTATCATACTTTGCTAAAATCTTCACTGATCGGTTTCTTTAATTTTTCGGCTTCTTAACCCTTTCGAGACAATTGACCACATTTTGTGGTTTGGCTCAATAACTTTTGATCCAGAGCCCTAAAAAATATACCAGATGCATGAGTAGAAAGAGCAAAAATTTCTGCACACAGTGTGTCCATTTTTGTTGCATGATCATTTTGCATTTGATGCCAGGAATTTTAGAAATTAGAATAATCAATAAGGTTTAAAATCCTTAAATTGGCAACACATTGAGAGGTTCAAAATCATTGTTTTTTATCAAAATTGGCAATTTTTTCAACTTTTCGATAAATTCCTAACCATATATTGTTTTCAAGACATATTACACCTTATTAGAACCTGTGGCACTAAAAGAAAAATATTATTGCCAATTTGAAGAACAAAATGTGATCAATTTAGCCCTTAAATAATTCCTGTCCTGAAAGGGTTAACCAAAAACAGGGTGGACTTCCCCTTTAAGACAAACTTTGTACATTGTATAGCTGACGAATGCATGATCTATAAAAGTAAGTTTTATTTCATCTCTTGAAACAATATTCATGAAATAATACTATTCACTACAAGTTTGACAAATCAGGGTCAGAAGATCTGTGTAGTATTAGATCTGTGTATATCAGTAATTACTGGTAATAGACCGGTTCAGTAATGTATTTAAATTTTATACATACATGTACCTTTCAAAAAAAGGTTGTTCATGACAACCTGAAAGCTTGCCCAAGGCTTGCCAGACATAGCAACAAGTAATGTATGCAAACTGGATTCCAAGCATTGAGGCTCATTTATAAAAAGCAGGTTAATGGAATAGCTCATCACTAGGTGCTCAGAGAAGAAATGTGCATAAATTTGAATACATTAAAGAACTGGTCTATTGTCGCGGAATGGCAGATGCATTGTGCAATGGTTTTGTTGTCTGCTGAATAGACCAGTTCTACACACTTCGACAAGTTGTTTCATTCATACTTGCACACGCTGGCTAAATATTTTGTTTTAGAGGCTTCAAATCAGTTTAAAGGAATATCCGATCTTAACTACAATTCACTTGGAAAGAAGCAGAACAGTCATAGCATCAGAATCAGTAAAAGTTTTTTTTGGAATAAAATCGGACAAACAATAAGAAAGTATTGAATTTTCGAAAGTTATATGGGAATTTCAATTTCAAATACGACAAATCGGTAATCTTACTGTAATGTACATGTAGACTGTAGAGGCAGACAACTCTTTTGTTGAATATGTTCAAACACACAAAACAAATAAAATATAAAGTAATAAAAATGTACTATACATGTATAAATCAGTACCGAGTAGGATCTTTTCCTTTTTGGAGGATGTAATGTACATTGTACATGCATAACAACAGCCTATATGTATCTGTAACATACTTATGTAAATTTATGATTAAAATGTACTTTGAGAATTTGAGCACTGCCCAAAGGGAAAGGGCATTTGGGAGAAAACGGGACATTAATGATATTCTAACTCGTGTAAAACAAATGGAGTTATCCGAGAATAATGTCACATAACTCGCAATCTAGTGATTAAACTGCCAAATTGAGATTTGCATCTCAATTTTATAGTCATATCATCTTTCAAACATTCATAACTTCTTTCATAAATGTACTTTCCACACGCTCTTTCTTGTATTTTTCTGCTTTCACACAAATCAACTTATTACAAAGGTTTTTTTTTTTTGTTTTTTTTTTTTCAAAATTCATTGGATTGCCCTTTAACTATATTCAGTCATACTTTTAAAATGAAATCTAAGAAGCAGTGTGATCAGAAAAGTTTTGTCACTAATTGGAAGTACGAAAATCATTTTATTTTACGCGTTTGTATTGCACATTTACTGTATTGTTTGTATAATTTACATTGGCTGGGCATATATATGAATTTTTTTTTGTTGCTTCTCATTGGTCTAATATTCTATGTGAGAAGGACAAATCTTCACATCAGCTTTGTAATGCTAGTATCTTGCCATTTATCAACTAACGTAAGATCAAAGAAATCTGACAAAAACGTTTTGAGGGCTTACCAAAACTTACATAGGCTTTAAAGGGAAGTCTACCCTGGTATTTTGTTGATTTTGATAAAAGCAGAAAATTAAGAGAAACAGACCTCGCAAGATAAAATGTATATCACGATGTTGCCACTTTTTTGTTGATGATTGATTACAACTTCAAAAACTCATAAATGACCATCATTTTTCATAGATGTTCATTTAATGAACTCTTTTTTCACAGCCAGGTACTGCAAGTGAGAAGGAACACTGTTATATTTCATCAAATAATAGATGATGTTTGAGGTTAACTAGATCCAGAATGAGAATTCTGTAGCGCAACTTCTACAGACAAATTGATCATCCATGCAATAGACCGGTTTACTAAGTTATTCAAATTTATGGATGTTTCTTTCCAGAGGACCTAGTGACCAGGTATTCCACCAACCTGTTACTAATAAATGGACTACAATACTAGGAATCCAGTTTACATACATTACTTGTTGCTATGTCGGGCAAGCATCGGGCAAGCTTTCAGGTTGTCAAGAACAACCTTTGTTTAAAAAGCATGCATAAAATTTGGATATGTTAGTACACCTATTAGGTGTAATCTATATCTATTTTTGACTCAAAAAGAATGCGCACAAAACAAAGTTTGCGAACTGTCAAGAGTAAGACAAAGGCAAAAGGAACAGAACTCATTATTACTAGGAAATCATATCTCCTCAGTCAAATTACAATGGCAGAATGAGTTTCATCACTACAAATAAAATAAAAATCAACAGTGATGTAGCAGGGTGCATGCTGGCAGATCGGCCATCTCGTGAAATAATCGCTCATTCATTGTGTACGCACTACACACAAATTTGTTACATCTGTACTTGGAGGAATGAAGGATTGGAATTGGAAATAAGTCACTTTTAGTTTAGTTTTCATGGTTTTACAATTGTATACTAAGCACTACATTCAATAAAGTGAAATAGGGGTGAACTATAGGCCTAATCGTGGAATAAGTCCCCCTCATTCAGTGTGTACATGTACGCACACATTTGTGTGTTCTATTGAGGGGGGAATGAAGTCCCCAATAACCTTTCATAAGTGTGAGTGCCATAGACCGAAAATTCTGTCTCTCATTCGTTAGCTCTACACTTAGAGACAGAAAAGGTCGTATCACTCTGCTGTGCAAACCAAACTACACGCCAATGTGTATTTGGAAAAATTGCAATAATTTGATTTTTCTTCATATATCTAGATCTACATATATTATTGAATTGGTTAAGCCTAGGCTCTACTATTTCAGGAATCGGTTCAACTTACCAATTTGACTGAATAATTCGTTTAAAGCTCCTTTTTCAGGTAATTCAGGGTGCAAGGACTATTCTCCATTTGAAAATCTTGCAGCCGTATTCAAACTGTTATTAGTGTGTAAGTCAATGTGTATTTGTTTTGCTCAGCATAGTGATACGACCGTTTCTGTCTCTAAGTGAAGAGCTAACAAACAAGAGACAGAATTTTCGGTCTATGAGTACATAGCCTAGACATAATTATTGCACGCAATAAACCGATACCGTGTCTGTGCGGAGTGAATGAGGGGGGACCTATTTCACAACATCGCCGCACTATTTCATGAAAATGCCAGCAGATCTCTCTGTAGACCGAAAATTCTGTCTCTCGTTCATTAGGCTCTTAATATTTTGGTCAGTAGAGGTGCACGGCCGATTTGGGAGACCCTCTCCCACTTGGGAGACAGTCTGTGATATTGGAGACTTTGCTAACAAGAGGACAACAGAAACAAAACCAACAACAAGGCACTTTTTCTCGGCCAAATTTTTTCCCCTCAGAAATCAGAAGCCCATTTGTTTTGTGTGTGGATCATGACAAAATATGTTATAACAAAACAAAACGGTGGATTTTTAAAATAGACAGTCAAAAGGGGTACTTTTTCAAGAGGAATCTGCCTATCACATTTTGATTTTGAGCCAAGGTAATTCCTTTGCCGCAAATGTAAACAAAGAAAATTGGTCTCCTAAATTGGAGACTGTCTCCCAAATAGGTCACCAAAAATGTTGACATAAGTCTCTGATAATAGAGATGGTCTCCCAAATAGGAAACAGTCTCCAATATCAGGCGTGCGCCTCTACTGTTGGTAGGGTCGGCTCTTCACTTTAGAGACAGAAGCGGGCCATTCGATCTGCTGACAGTGCTGTGCAAACCGAATACACATTGACTCACACACTAATAACAGTTAGAATACCGTTGCAAGATTTTCAAACGGAGAATAACTTGGACCCTGAATTAAAAGTGAAAAATGAGCTTTAAAAGGAATAAAACAGTCAAATTGGTAAGTGAACAGATCCATTATAACAAGAGCGTAGGCCTATATAAACATGATAAAAATATATGAAAATATAAAAAATATGTATTTTTCCAACTACGTACATGCCGACTGGACGTCGGTGGTCAGTAAGTTTGCACAGCAGAGTGACACTAGGCCCGTTTCTGTCTCTCACTTTAAGTGAAGAGCCGACCCTACCAATATAAGGTGCTAACAAACATGACAAACGAGAGACAGAATTTTCGGTCTTCATGGTCTTATCTCTCAGCTCTCTGGCACTGGATTGGAGCTTCAATTTATTGTGAACAACCCCCAAGCCCAGGGGCCAGTCAGGCCCAAGCCAAGGCAGAGGCAGGACCAAAAACTGGCACACACATGACACAGTCACACTCACAGACATTAACAGTTCGCAGGAGCCGCAGCAGCTGCAGCTGCAGGCACTGCCTCTTTTTTACACGGCAAGTCACAATGAATGACAATTCATGTTTACGGACCCCATGTTTACGTGCGTGCGCTGTAAGAACAACACAACGTCAAAATTTGTAATAAAAATCTTAGCTTCTTCTTACCATGATTTTAGCTTTGGATATATCTCAAGACCAGAGTATGACTGTATCATACTATTACCAATGTAAAACCGTCATATTATACAACAGACTAGGCCCCGTAGTCGATGTTTTGAGGTGATCGTTCGGCCTGAAAAGCTCAATTCCTCACTCCCACTATATTCAATGATATGTATGATATGATATGTACTTATGTTCGCCGAGAAATTGTCCAGGCTAAATAGAATTATAATGTAAGAAAAGAAATGCATTTCAAAATCTAAATTCATTCATAAGTATTTTGAAATCGATATAAAAGTTGAAATTAATTTAAGCAACGTTTTTTTTATTTTTATAAAAAAAAAGTTGTTCAAAAAGTAATCAATTATTCACACTTGGCACTAAAAAACCTTTATCAAGACTACCCAAATCTTTGCGTAGAGTTTTTGTCAAGAGATGGCGACATACACATTGTTTGTTTTGCTCACTTGAGTAAACTTGCGTATCAGTGGTTATCACTCCAAAATTAGATAAATAAACAAAACAGTGACATAAGATGGGGAAAGGAAAATAAGAGAAAATGTACAAGTGGATTCGGAGAGCTAAACTGATTGACAAAATTCTTCACAAAGAAAAGTAGTTTTGGTATGGGTGGCTTTGCCGAGTTTGAATTTCTTGTCAGTTGTCACCGTCGGGGGGGGGGGGGGGGTCTGTGACGGTTCATCCACCCCCCCCCCCAAAAAAAAGTTTCAAATACTAGTATACAAAGGGAGCGTAGCGACCGAGCGAGAAGATTTCCTATTTTGAATAGTGGAACTTATAACACAGGGTACTGCAGCTTTTACTAATTATATACAGTCTTCAAAATTTCGGGGGGGGGGGGGGGTCGGCACGCATTCCCCCCCCCCCCCGGTTTGCATTTTGCAGTATAAAACTTTGCACATTGGTGAATTCCTCATTAAATATTATATTTACTATTTTACAAGGTCGGATAGCGACCAAGGGAGAAACTTGAACAGAGTTTTAGAGCATTTTATAGATCACACAGGCAAATCCAAGGTATTTCTAATTTTCCTAGAATATTTGGTCCCCTTCGCCCCCCCCCCCCCCGATCTTGCAATAGATCCAATAGGGCATTTTCATTGTCTACTGTATTGCACAGAGGAATCTCTGCCTTAATAATACTTGCGTTTTAGAGATCTCAATCAATATTGTACAGTTTAAAGCTAGTATGAGAATAATGAGAGGAAGCGTAGCGACCGAGCTAGAAAATTTGCCACTCTGAATATTGAAAGTTTGCATTTTCATGATTTTAGAGCACTTGAGGTCCTGAATAGGTTGCTGCAGCCCTTTGCTCATTATTTATTATATATGATTTTTTTTTTTTTTTTTGTCTTCAAAATTTCCGGGCCTTTGGCGCCATGATCCCCTCCCCCCCCCCCCCAGTTAAAGCAGAATCAGGCATGTGCCCTCCCCCAGCCCCGAACCAAATTCATCAAAAATTGTTTCAACTTTCAATTTACCCTGAATTGTATTTCGAGTGTCACATCTTATCGGGGATTCCCGATAACGTGAGAGAGGTGGAGAGAATGAATGGTATGATCAAGGAAAGAGAGATTCAAGAGGGGGAGGGGCCAGTCTAGTTCTGGACGTATTTTAATTATTAATAAAATACGTCCAGGGTGCCGTTGCATAAAACTTGCTATTATAGTAACTTTGCTATTATAGTAACTTTTCATGGAATACTGGATTTTGATTGGCTCTTGAGCAACGTTACCATGGTAGTTACCATTGATGGCAAAGTTACAATAATAGTAAGTCTTTATGCAATGGCACCCAGAACTAGACTAGGGAAGGTTAAGGATGGTCATAATGCCGGCGGGTTATCTCACTCTATAGACGGCCCACAAGACCGAACATTTCGGTCTCATGAACCGGCTCAGCAAAAAAAAAAAAAAAAAAAAAAAAAAAAAAAAAAAAAAAGGCAAGAGGAAAGAGGAAGAGGAGGAGGAGGCAGAAGAAAAAGAAGAAGAAGAAGAAGAAGAAGAAGAAGAAGAAGAAGAAGAAGAAGAAGAAGAAGAAGAAGAAGAAGAAGAAGAAGAAGAAGAAGAAGAAGAAGAAGAAGAAGAAGAAGAAGAAGAAGAAGAAAAAGAAGAAGAAGAAGAAGAAGAAG
The DNA here is from genome assembly GCA_025618425.1 of Heliocidaris tuberculata. Taxonomy (NCBI): domain Eukaryota; kingdom Metazoa; phylum Echinodermata; class Echinoidea; order Camarodonta; family Echinometridae; genus Heliocidaris; species Heliocidaris tuberculata. The sequence continues at coordinate 23,490,093 of CM046849.1, forward strand.
AAGAAGAAGAAGAAGAAGAAGAAGAAGAAGAAGAAGAAAAAGAAGAAGAAGAAGAAGAAGAAGAAGAAGAAGAAGAAGAAGAAGAAGAAAAAGAAGAAGAAGAAGAAGAAGAAGAAGAAGAAGAAGAAGAAGAAGAAGAAGAAGAAGAAGAAGAAGAAGAAGAAGAAGAAGAAGAAGAAGAAGAAGAAGAAGAAGAAGAAGAAGAAGAAGAAGAAGAAGAAGAAGAAGAAGAAGAAGAAGAAGAAGAAGAAGAAGAAGAAGAAAACAAAAGAAAACAAAACAAAACAAAAAAACCGGGGGAAAGGAAATTTTTAAAAGCTAGGTGCCAGATATGACAGTCGCGAATATTGCAAATATATTACGGGATAGAAGTTGGAACTGTCAGTGAATACGTCACAATCGATTCACCAAATTGCCAATTTGAGATTCGCATTTTTCAACATCCATGATCCATAACATTCTTCTCAAGGGCTTCTTATTCCTTGTCCAATTTCTTTCAAACTTTCACCATCCTGTTTTTCATATTTTTCTGCTTTCACGTTCACACAAATAAAATCATCTTATTACCAATGTTGGATTGCCCTTTAGCGATACCATACTATGTACGTAGAGCAAATAAAATTTACAGATATTTTGTCATTAACAAGAATTGCGCGAAATGAAATAGTATTGTAAGTATCAGAAGTATATACAAGGTTAGTTCGTTATTCCATCAAACCGTGACTTCCATTACGAAGTTTTACTCATTTTAGACATTGAAACTAAGTTGGAGTGACACTGTTCTGCGTTTTGTACGGTCCTATATTTAAGAGATATTCAACGTCATTCACTGACTGCTGTGCCGAGTTGTCACCAGTGAAACCCGGCGGGAGTCGAAAAACTACACTCGGGATAGGGATCACAGAGACAGCTCGCGGCCAGTCGATCCCCGCGCCCTCTCTGGCTCTGTATAGGCTTACGCCACGTTTGTCAAAAGAAGCCAGACGGGCAGCATTATCATGTCCTTCAAGATAGATATTCACAATCACATTTTGCCAGAGAGATGGCCTGATTTGAAAGAGGTATGTTGACACGTTTAATTTAGTCTTACTAGTTACTAACTTACCATAAATTATCATTATGGTCAGGGGTCCTAAAGCTACGCAGGTCCTAGACAGAAATAGCCGTCTGTTATGGGGAAATCTTTAATATTTCTGACATTTATCAACCTTCCCCACAGACTGAGGTCTAGTGGAGCCAGACGCAGTCTCAGCGGAACAACCGACGATACAGAGAGACTGAAGCTTTAGTTTTGGTCTACGCAGGTCCTAAAGCTACGCACCCCGCAAATACGACGCGTTCAATGCGCCAAACTTCTGGTGTGACTGAGCAACGAGATTATCATTTACTTTCGCCAAAAAGAATGAGTGAATTTCCTTCATTTTCGGTGATAACTGATAATCACTAGACCCCCTATTTTGAAATCGGGGTGAAATTCGCATTAGTCAGCTTCAAAATCAAGATTTGCATTCATTTATTACGTGTGCGTAGCTTTAGGACCCTTTCATTTTTTCAACCAAATTCGACATGGGTATCGACATCGACTTGAAAATTAATGTTATTGATATTTGTCCATCGTTAAATTTTCTCAGGGATTTGATTTAAGAGTATGTAGAACCCAGATATATGAAAGAAATTCACATTAATCATAGAAAAGGTGACTGTTTAGCCGCTGGAAGCAAAGTGCGTAGCTTTAGGTCCCCCCATCATACATTACTATTAGTACTAAGTAGTCTAAGACTAGAGTAATAAAATTAGATGCTGCGAAGTACAGCCGCACACCGACACCGCGCCGGCTACCAGCACCGGCCGCACTTCGCAGCATCTACTTGTCCTGCTAGTCGGTAGGACTAAGTTATAGAATGTTGGATTTGATTTTTAGGAACTGATCAATCAACAGCTGCAGCATGCAGAACAGTTTCCCAAATTCGAAAAATATCAGTCAGTAGGCCTAGAACACATTTCACTAAAAATTCTGCTAATGTTGAAACTTGAAGTTTGGACTACGTCTACATCTACAGTCTTGACTATGATGCTGGTATGTTAACTTAAGCTTAATGTCACTCACACTTATGCGAGGTTATTGGGGATGGCTTAATGTAGATATACATGTAGACGTATTCATATTTGTAAGTCATACTCATTGTTGTGCCGGTGGCTAGGCTACATGTATGTTACAAAATCTACAAGACCTTCAAAGTTCAAAGTACAAATGCCTTACCGTAATACATTTTTCGAACTTTTCTTCAAACATTCATCATGGTTAGACATGTCAGATTTATATCTCGCCACACTGCAGCGAACTGCTGCTGATCTCCGACCTCAACGGAGGAAGAACAAGAAGAAGAATATTTCATTAATTGTAAAACTGATGGAATGACATCTTAATTTGCTGGGACATTTTATATTTGTTGTTTTGGCCTTTAATAGGTTGTTTTTTTTTTTTTTACCAGAACCAGTCTGAGTTTTCTAGAGCTCTAGCTCTTTATTCAAAAGTTTTCCAGAGCTGAATACCTCTCTGCTGCCATCCATGCACATCCATGCTCTAGGGAAAAAACAACAACAACAATCCTTGTTGCCTTTGTTCACATTTTTTCTTCTTCAGATTCATAAGTTATATATTAAGCAGTAGACCCTACTTGCAAAGAGAACTGAAGTTGTTACATATGGACTACATGTGTAGGTTCTGTGATAACTCCTAATAGTAATACATGTACATGTATGGACACAGCAATAATTGCTTAAAACATTGCTCCAAAAGTCCATTTCTCATATTTTGTTTGAATCAGTACAAAAATTACAATTTATTTTAACCCTTTCGAAACAATTGACCACATTTTGTGGTTTAGCTCAATAACTTTTGATTCAGAGCTCTAAAAAATATACCAGATACATGAGTAGAAAGACCAAAAATTTCTGTACAAACTATGTCCTTTTTGTTGCATGACCATTATTGCATTTGATGATAGAATTTTAGGAACGAGAATAAGGTTGAAAATCCTTAAATTGGCAACACTTTGAGAGGTTCAAAATCATTTTTTTCAACTTTTCGACAAAATTTGTAATCATGTGTTTTGTTTTGAAAGACATTACACCTCACTAGAACCATGTAGCCTTAAAAGAAAAATATTATTGTTGCCAATTTGAATAACAAAATGTGATCAATTTATCCTTTAAATAATTCCTGTCCTGAAAGGGTTAAAACCCTTCAGTGTACAGTACTGTACAGATTACATACATGTACATGCACCCTGTAGCCATTTCCATACTCATTTAATTGTGAAGTAATTTGCATTCTTTTAAAAAGGAGTATGAAAAATTTTAAGTTTTGTTGCTTTCTAACAATAGAAAGCAGTGAATGAAAGGGAGTTATTGTAAATTCTATGTGGACTTTGTTGTAGCGACCTGTTTTGAAAGTAAATAAACAGAGTGAGCAAAAGCAGGCATGTGTTTGGCTCATATCACTCCCCCAAAACTGGCATTTGTTCTTAACTTCTTGTTCTATATTCATGAGTCTAAAAATTATTGTCAGAGCAATTTATTTATATAGAAAACTACACTGGAAAGTCTAGAATCCTTGGATTCACTTCTAACAACTGCATGAATTGTGAAATATTCAGTGTTTGTAAATAATCATCACCATGCATCAGGCCTTGATTAGTGAAAAAGTACAATCATACATTGATCTACCAGATATACATGTAGCAACAAACAGTGCTCAGTCTATATTATTATAATAGTTGAAGAATGAACAGTTGCTTGTCATGGGTGAATTCAATCCTTTGATAGTAGACTTTTGGGGACGAAGCATCAATATTATGTAATACAAGACTTCAATGTTGATTGGTCTTTACTAGTTTATGATTAGGCACTATTATGAATATCTGCTTTTGCCAGGGGATAGAGGTTTTTCCTTTGGGAATGTGGCTTTTTTGTAACTGAAAAAGTACCCTGAAACATACATTTCAATTTTTGTTTACATGTACATCATTGATAATGTAATTTGCAAAATCACCTTGATACAAGCTGTAATTTGTGAGTTATTATCATTCAAAAGACAAAATTGTCCAATTGTACAACACAGCAACATTTTTTAGGACCTACATGCATGGTATACATGTATGCAAGCAGTAATATTTTGGCTGTTTAAGAGAGCACATGTATCTAAAATTCTAAATACCCTTATATCAAATGATTTATTCTATGAACAACTGTCAACATTACATACATGTACGTGTATGTAAGCCTCTGTTTTGTGTATCCTTTAATACACAGTATGACAGAGTAGTTGCAATGCACATGATTTCATCGAATCACACATTGTTTTGTGCAGAACATACATGTTGAACTTTCAGTTTCATGTGCAGGACATACTGTATGTAGTGTGAAGTTCATTTTATTTACATGTTAAAAATTAACTGCACTACAATGTATGTATTGTAGTATTGTACTTTGCACTATGCCTACTTTGTACTACATGTACATGTAGACATGTTTATGATACAATAATAACACAGTGTGGGTGTGACAGGATCTAAGCATTGTGATTGGCTGACTCACTGTGACACCATACCTCTGTGAGTTCAGTTAGAGTAAAAAGTTAGTCTACTATGCAGACCCTATTATGTTTGGAGCATAACTTTTGCAACTACAAAAAAATGTTCTGTCCAATTGGTCTGAAGTCCTTTCATTCCCTCATATTATCATGAAATTTAAAGTAGGGTGATTGAAATTTAAATTGTCCATTTCTGAATGCATGTGATCAAAGCTACAATTTATTTACAGATTGTAAAAGTCAGTTTAAGGAGACTTTGATGTGCAAGACTGTTCCATATAGATTAGATCAACTTTCCATGTCACCCTATTCTTTTCTTTGTGAAGAGTTTTTTTGCTACCCGATGTTTCCCAAATGCATTCAAGTATTGCATTGCATTGAATTATTTTCTTGTGAAGCTGATGTCATCATTCTTTTCCACAGACAAATCGTAGTTGTAGATTTATCTCTGTTGGTGCTGTGTTCATTGATACTACGTCTACATGTACAATACCTGATTGGGTAGTGCACGTCACATGTACATACATGTGGGTGTTCCATAATTACAAGTGTGTTATTGTTGGAAGTTACCATATGTTGCCATTGGGAAAACATGGTGCAGTAAAGAATTGAATCCTGTTGGAAGTTTCTATGAGGAATTTCTAAAGAAAGAATTTTCAGTACATTCCATGTTTTTATACTACATTTGAGATAAAAGCAAATTTTAAAAAGTTCTAAGAAAATATATTTCTTTTTACCCTGAATTTTAAAATTCACATGTTTGATCTGCAAATAAGTAAAAAAAATTGATAAAATAAAAGTGCTCAAGAGGAGAGAGATGAAATTATCAAGAAATGCATTTTGCTGTACTCTCAGGATCAGATGGATGTTCAAAATATTTTTAAACTAATCAGATGAAATTATTTATACACTTATTTGATGATGACATCTTCTGCTTTCCTAGCAGTTTAATTCTCATATATATAAGATGACTGGTCCATGGCACAAATCTCAAATTCACAATGAAATGCTAAAGTTAAATCAGTCCAAGAGTTCCTTGTTTCCATTGGAAGTTTCCCAATATGTTACTTTGCAATTTGCAGTCATTGAATGATTTTCTTACATGTATAAATACTTTTCTCATAATACTAAGGTGTATGATTTCTCAGTATGACTGTTAGTCATAATACATCCCAAGTACAGTACGTTCTAAAGTTTTGTATTAACCAACGCTTTTCTTTAGTTACATCTTATCATTTAAAAACAAATTTGTTGACATTTTCTTGCTTAAATACCAGTTCTCACTATTCTCTTTTAACCCTTTCAGGACAGGAATTATTTAAAAGCTAAATTGATCACATTTTGTTCTTCAAATTGGCAACAATGATATTTTTCTGTGAGTGCTACATGGTATTGGTTCTCATCAGGTGTAATGTCTTTGAAGAGAATATATATGGTTAGAAATTTTGTTGAAATGCTAATAAGATTGCCTATTTTGATAAAATACAATGATTTTGAACCACTTAATGTGTTGCCAATTTAAGGATATTAAAACTTATTCTTGCTTTGAAAATTCCCAGCATCAAACACAATATGATCATGCAACAAAAGTAGACAAAGTGTGTGCAGAAATATTTGCTCTTTCTTCTCATGCATCTGATATATTTTTAGAGCTCTGAATAAAAAGTTATTGCTCAGCCAAACCACAAAAAGTGGTAAAGTGTCTTGAAAGGGTTAAAGATAAAGTTGAGTTCTGGTAATGTGTATACATTTTGAAAGAAACAGTCTCAAAGTTATAGACCTGTTCAAAAATTTATTCAAATTTATGGATGTTTCTTTCCTGGGGACCTAGTAACGAGGTATTCCATTAACGTGTTATTCATGAATGAACTACAATACCTGGAATCCCAGTTTGCGTACATTACTTGTTGCTGTGTCTGAAAAGCCTCTGACAAGCATTCAGGTTGTCAAGAACAACCTTTGTTTTAAAAGTATGCATAGAATTTGAATATATTTGTGAACAGGTCTATTGGGAAAGGTTGATCATGTCTATAAGAATTGGTGTATACTGCGAGGTTCTGGAATCATCAAAATGATAAGACATTGTTCTATTCTCGTTGAAAAGCACATATATGCAATGCACACAGAAAGGGGTATATGGGACTGCACACACAATGTGAATGAATGTTCAGCCCAAACATTTCAGCTATTTTTCGTCATATTTCTAATATGAGGGCATTTGAGGAAAAATCCTTTTCAGGGGACATTTCTAGTATGATATTCTTCCAAACTGACATGAAAGGAATGAGAAAGCTCACAAATTATTTTTCACCTTTCTCAGACTCAACCTTCCCTTTAATTCTCTTCTTTACAGCGCTATGGATACGGTGGCTGGATTCAGCTCCACCATCAATGTGATGGCAGGGCCAAAATGATGAGAGATGGGAAACTGTTCAGAGTTATTGAACCAAACTGTTTCAGTGCAGAGGCTAGGATAAGAGATATGGATGCTACAGGTAAGCTAATGGGTGGGGCTACAAGGTTATACATGTAATAAGAATAAAGAGATAAAGTGGGAGGGGGGGGTCAACTGTTTCAGTGCAGAGGCTAGGATAAAGGCCACCGCACACCTTACGATCGGTCTGCGATCCGAATTCAGAAGAAAATGTAATATCATTTGACAAATCATTCAAAAACGAAAAATATTTTTGATTGAGGGTCTGAATAGTCATACAGATAGTAAAATCGCTAATACGGCCTTTGCTGAGTTTTCTAGTCGATGGAATGGCCAAATCGGCTCCGAGTCGTAGTGACGTCACAAAAATCTTACGACTGCCTACGATTTGAAACTAATTTTGCCCTTATTCCCTGTAGAAAGCTGCCAGCTCACCCAAACCCTATGTTTAGTGTTCATATTACTTTTCAGAACCTGAATAGGGTATATTTCATTTGTTAAAATGCCAATATTTAATGCCATATGTAGCGATTTATTTCACAAATCGGATCGCAGACCGATCGTAAGGTGTGCGGTGGCCTTAAGAGATATGGATGCTACAGGTAAGTTAATGGGTGGGGCTACAAGGTTATACATGTACGTACATGTAACAAGAATAAAGAGAGAGAGAGAGATAGAGGGGAAGGGGGGAGTCCAACTGTTTCAGTGCAGAGGCTAGGATAAGAGATATGGATGCTACAAGTAAGCTAATGGGTGGGACTCTAGGTTTTGATAAAAACTGTAAACCATGCGATACATGTACAACACATGTATGAAGAACTTACATACATCATGCATGTACATGTAAATGAATTTGTCACAATTATTAGTTCATGTTGAAATCCAATAAAACTGATATTTCTTCAATTTATTTTGTTGCGCAGAAGTTAGGAATACATTGTAGCTTGAGTTGTTTTTAGTGTTTTGAGCTACAGGACATATGATTTCAGTGAATGTGATTCCAACTTTCCAGCAGGTTTTGCCACTTTGTCCACATTTTTCTGACCCAACCCACTGATCCATGATGAACATTGCAGAAATATTTAAAGTCAGTTTCTTTCAAAATGCTGATCTTTCACTATAAACCAAGATTTTGTGTAACTTTAAGAGCTTAGTTTACTAGAGTTAAAGATAAAGTTGAGTTCTGGTCATGCGATTACATTGTGACAGAAACTGTCTCAAAACAATTGGGAATGGTTGACCATGTCTGTATAAGAATTGGTGTATACTGTGAGGTTTTGGAGTTTTAAAAATGATAAGAAATTGACCTAATTTCTCTGAAAAGCACATGCACTGCACACACATGTGGCATAAATTGTTCAGCCGAAACACTTCAGCTATTTCTTGTCATATTTCAAATATGAGGGCTGTTGAAGAGCACTCTTTTTCTGGGGACATTTCTTCTGCAATGATGTTCTTCCAAACTGACAGGAAAGAAATGAGAAAGCTCTCAAATTATTTTTCATCTTTCCCAGAACATCACTTTTGCAGTCATTTCTTCAAAATGATAATGTTATATAATCTGTTATGTCTGTCTATGAACCAAGCCCATTTTGCTCCTCTGCAGATCTACAGGCATGTTTTTCAATTCCCGAATTTGTTCCATGATCCTTATCCTATTTGTTTATCTTGTCTATTTTAATGCCAATAATACAGTAAAACCTGCCTTTGTGACAACCTGTCTAGAAGGAGTGCAATTTTTGTTTCCCTTGAACAGTGTTTCTCTTTGAGACTTGTACTGAAGGAACCTGTACATAAAGACCACCCGCTTATAAAGACCACCTTTCCTGTCTCCTTTGAGTAGTCTTTACATAGCGTTTTCACTGTCTTATCCCTAACCTAGGTGTGACCGTACAGGCCCTGTCAACAGTTCCTGTCATGTTCAGCTACTGGGCCAAGCCAGAGGACACCCTAGACCTCTGCAGGATACTCAACGATGACCTGGCTAACACCATCAAGAAGTACCCCAAGAGGTTCGTAGGTCTAGGTACCCTCCCCATGCAGGCACCAGACCTGGCTGTACAGGAACTCAAGCGATGTAAAGAGGTAGGTAAACCCTTGGTGAAACAACATAAAGATGCAGTGTTCGTTTGTCGATTGTCGAACCTGAAAATACTTTTGGTCACAGCTTCAAACATATTGAGGTGCATACTGAGTATTCAATTCAAGATTTTCTTGTGTATTTTTTTTTGTTGTTTCTTTTAATTATTTGTATTACTATTATTGATAGTTCCATATTTACATGATGTACATTATGTTTGTTTAAAAAGAAAGAAAGGGGATGATAACTTTACATGTAAGTTGTATGTATAAAGTACTCTATATAAAGGTTTCTAAAGCTCTGCTCAACAAAAATTGACAATTACATTGAATGCTTATTTTCATAATTGAAATTTTGATTACTGTTTAAAATCTTCGTTTTTAAAGAGAAGGTTGAGTACTGTGACAGCTAAAATTCTACTTTGTGAGGTTATTCTGTGACCGTTTGTGCATGTTTTCCTTTGCAATATTCCAGGAGCTTGGATTTCCAGGTATCCAGATTGGATCTCACATCGACCAATGGAATCTAGATGCCCCTGAACTACAACCAGTATTTGCAGTGAGTAGCAAGTGTTATGTATTTTGACATGAGTGCTGACTAAGAGAATCTATTCTTACAAGCCAAGATTTTTCAAAGCAAGATTCCCTCGAAAGTTTTGCAAATTTTTTTTTTGTTTTATGTCACACAAGATGAAATATAAATTTCTTTGTTATTAATGCATGTAATAAAGTAATCCTTTTCCTCATTTATTCATCACATGGTATAGTAGATATGTCATGGGACTGTTGATCAAATGGTTCATGGAATGTCTTTGGCATGACATTAAATCTACATTTTCCACTCTCCACCCAGGTGTACAATGGGCACCAGGTAGGGAGTTATTCCTTGAATTCTTTCAATGCCTGAGGGCAGCTTGGCTAAAACCAGAGTAATAGTTTCACCTGTAGGGGACATGAGCATCTCTTGTTGTGGACTATGGGTGCGATATAGATGTAGCTATTATTATTATTATTATCATTAAAGGAATTATAAGCTTTCGTTCAAAGTAAATTGATATCATGTTGCTCCCTTTACAGGCTGCAGAAGAGGTCGGGATGTCTCTCTTTATACACCCCTGGGACATGGAACTAGGGGGCCGCATGGCTAAGTACTGGCTACCATGGCTGGTAGGGATGCCAGGAGAGACAGCTACTGCAATGTGCTCTATGATTTTTGGAGGGGTACTGGAGAGATTCCCCAAATTGAAAGTGTGCTTCGCTCATGGGGGTAAGTAATTGGCATGTAGCTGAACGATGCACAGTCAAGCCTGTTATAGTAGCCCTTAGATAGGTTTGGGTGTACTATGCAAATATTCTGACTGGTATTCTTTTCCCAATTGTTCAATTGTACGTACAGGCAGATTCAGGGGAAGGAAAATGTTTGAATGCTCCAAAAGTGTGTGGTCTCTGGGAAGCTTAGCGACGATAGTTGCTGACCTTTCTGTTCAAAAGAAGGGGGATGGGGACATGGAGCTAGGAGGTCGATTGACAAGTATAGGTTACCATTGCTTGTAGGATTACCAAATATTTGAAAAGTGGTCCGCAGTCACTGTGGTCAATGAAGTTCAAAGTTAGTCAAAATAAAAAGAAGACGACCTCGTTCATTAATGTCTTGATAGATATCTAAACCTTCCCACATCTTATCCAACTCAAAATCATCCCCTCTGCATAGGTGGTGCCTTTCCCTTCACCATCAGTCGTATCAAGCACAGATTCAATGTCAGGCCCAATCGCTGGTCTGTGGAGGTGATTTACTTGCTTTCAATCATATTCCACAGTGATTTATAAGTATTAGTTTGTTAATGTTCAGATAGCTATCCAACCCTTATCTAACCAAAATCAAAATCATCTCTTCTGCATAGGCGGTGCCTTTCCCTTCACCATCGGTCGTATCGAGCATGGATTCAACGTCAGGCCTGATCTCTGTGCTGTGGAGAATAATGTAAACCCAAGGAAGTACATTGGGCAGATCTACACAGATTCTCTAGTGCATGATGAGAAGGCTCTCAAGTACTTGGTGGAAACGATAGGAGAGGTAGGATATTGTTTTCAATTTAGGGTCATGGATCAGACTTAGATTTTTTAATCATTTTCCATGGACTACTCCATTACATGTTTTATCTGCTGTTTGCAGCTGTTTCATTTGTTGTCAAAGTTGGATTGCAGGCAGTTAAACCCTTTCGAGACAGTTGAACCAAATTTTGTGGTTTGGCTCAATAACTTTTGATTCAGAGCTCTAAAAAATGTACCAGATGCATGAGTAGAAAGAGCAAAAATTTCTGCATACACTATGTCCAATTTTGTTGCATGACCATATTGCATTTAATGCTAGGAATTCAAAAAAATGAGAATAAGCTTTAAAATCCTAAAATTGGCAACGCCTTAAGATGTTCAAAATTATTGTTTTTTTGTTAATCAAAATTCACAATTTGTTTCAACTTTTCAGCAAAATTATTAACCGTGTATACTGTTTTCAAAGACATTGCACCTTATTAGAACCATGTAGCACTAAAAGAAAAATATTATTGTTGCCAATTTGAAGAACAAAATGTGATCGAATTGTCCCTTAAATAATTCCTGTCCTGAAAGGGTTAAGACCAGGAATGGTATTCTGAAAATATATTTATTTTATATATATCTTTTATGTTGGAGAGTTTTGTTAATTGCCAGAGGTATGTTAACTGAAACTGTATGGAATAAGCACTTATTATGAATGCTAGTGCACAATCATATTCCTACACAGCCAGCTTTGCACGGAAACTAACAAATGACTTGTCCTAATTGAGATTTGTCTTAACAATTAACAAACCTCTCACTAACATAAAAACTACATGTGTAACATAAAACATAAGATGAACAGTGGTAAATTGAAAAGTATGAATAGCGAATATAACCTTTATATTATAGAGTGTGTTCTCTCTTTTGTTGTGCCAAGATTCACCCCCCCCCCCCCTTTGGCCCATACTTCTTGATTGACAACGTCAAACCAAAGGCTATTTAAGTTGATTCAAGGCTTCTAGATTTTGCATGAACGAATGTCCACGATCTTGTCTTCAACTCTCTCTATGTGAAATTATGTGGAGTGAAGTGAAGTTCATTTTAAAATCAGCACTTACTGATATGTATGAAATCTCTGGCAGTTTGGCTCAGCAGCGGATGTTCTAACCCTATGTTCACACTAAGTCCTGATTATCAGGGGCAGTTTGGAGAGATCTTATCTTATTTACGACCGACCGTCCACACTCTGTTCGAATGCCCCTGCTATCCGGAGACAATCACGGCTCAAGTGGTTTCGGCTGTGCGTTAGGTCACCGTGCGTAGTTCTTCGCCACCACATTTCACGCATGCACACTTGTGATGAAAACAGCTGTGAGAATTTTGTTCCCGAACCCATTAAGTTTGGTGGGAGCACCGGGAGAAGTCCCAGCAAGCGTCCACACTATGGGTTTGCCGGGGAAAGTCCTGATAATCAGGACTTTCCCCGATAATCGGGACCTAGTCTGAACGCGGCGTAAGTTTTTAATTAATTTCTGTTTCTCTCACTTGTTTCAGAACCGTGTCTTACTAGGCAGCGACTACCCCTTCCCTCTTGGTGAACACCATCCTGGTAAACTCATCGACTCAGTAGAGAGCTTCAGCGATGAATTGAAGGTAAGCATACCATCGGCATGTCTGCACACTAAATTTTATTGTTGGGTGTCTAGATTGAAATTTTTAAGATTGGTGTACATAAGTCCCCTGTTAAAATTTTGACATTTTGAGGATTTGGAGTTTGAATTTATGGGCTCGTGTGTCCTGGGCTCCTGATAGTGTCCAGTACTGCTTACAGGGATGATTTGTGTGATTTTTTAATTTGATTTTAATATTTGCCAGGATGCCCTCATTAGTTGTCAAAAGACTATTTCACAAGAAAGCCCTGCAGTAGCCATTTCATCGCGTAGAATTATTGTAGAAGTAAGGTTTAATCATTCCATTATTGTGGTACCTTATGATTCTAAAGGACTCCAGGCAATTTTCTCTGAAGTCCTCCAAATAGCCCAAATGTATCTTTCTTCTTACAATATGTATTTTCTTTCTGTATGACATAATGTTTGTTTCATAATTTGAAAAGAGGCTCCCAAAAGAGAGAGAGAGTTTTTTTGTTGTTTGAAGGTGATGACTTCCTTATATATTATCTTCCTCTATCAACTCCTCATCTTTTTTTCCACCCTCTATTAGGATTCTCTGTTGGCTGGCAACGCCCTGGAATTCCTCGGCCTAAACCGGTCCCAGTACGAACCAGACTCCTCACTGATGCCTTCCCAGTCCAAGTGTGGACCACTGAAACACAAGGTCAAGAGCTCTTCCAGTGATGAGACAGGAGTAGAGAATGGCACGAAAAGAATCAAACTAGCAGAAGAAGAAGTTCATTAAGATGCAGTCCCACAAGTTTATTTCTATGTTTGTCCAAGTACGATCTGGACCCCTCACTTATGCCTTCTCAAACCAAGTGCAGACCACAGAAACACAAGGTCAAGAGCTCTTCTACTGATGTATAATGGTCGAGAACGGCGGTATATCCGCTCACGTCTAAATGAGGCTTTGAAGTTTAAAGGGTACCAATCACCAAAAAGTAATTTGCTTTGTATGTTAGAGTTCCATATCACTATATTCAAAATATGAGCTTGAAATATTATTTCTATAAAGAGATATTGCAAGTTCACAGTCATTCTCAATGACCTAAAAGTGACTAGTGAGTAGACTGTCGACTTATCCATACACATGCGCATAGATTATTGCCCTGCATGGAACCTTAGTCCAATTTTGGTTCTGTGCATGAGGTTTTAAGTTGTACACAATTTTTTTTTCTTTTTAGGTAATTGGTACACTTTAATTATACCAATCTCTTATACAAAGCCATTATCTGCCAACTTGAGTGCTCTTGGTAACTTATATGGGGATAGTAACCAGTGGAAATGTGTGTTAAATGAAAAAGAAAATCTGATGGGTTTTACTTACTTGATTGGTACACTTTAAATACTATCTCACTATCATGAAGGTCCATAGTAAAATGAAGACATATATTGCAATGGTTTTATCATCAAACTTGTATGTGTGTTGAATTTCATGTCCTTGCATACCCTACTAACTTACATAAAGGATATGTATGCAAAAGACTTATTTATACAGGTACATACATGTATGTATCTGATTATAAACTTGACTCTCCCATTAAAGTATGTGTCTGCAAATAAATTCCTGCATAGATTTGCACAGGTATATAAGCAACCATCATTTAGACATCTGGCAGTATTTCGAAGAACAATTCACGCCTTATTTAGATTTATATTTTTCCTATTGATATATGTATATTGTGACTTTTTTCAACCTATGTATAATGTCTATTTCTTGTGTGCAAAGTATACATGTATAATTTACATACATGTAAAACTCCAGTTTCCTGTTTTTTTTGTTTAACCTGAAATATTACTCCTAAAAAGCCTAAATCATGCTTTGAAATTCATGAATTCATTTAGCGCTTCATCAGTTACATTTGTGTTCATGATTTTTATACTTTAATTTTGTTTATTATGTCTTGTAGTATGATTTGTGTGTATAATCTGATCTGAACTATTCAGTTCATCATTTTGATAAATTTCATAAAATTATGTTTTAGAAATGATATCTTGTAAATAAGTATCGGTGTTAAGGGTTTTTGTAGAACTCCAATTTATAAGCAGAGCAGCGTGTACCGTGATGAATGAGATGCCCAATTTCAAACAATATCAATCAATCCATATACTATGTAGATATTGAAATACATAGATGACAACTATTTATTTGTGTGGTATAACGCAGGGACTTTACCTCATTGCTTGTGTAGTGCTCAATATGTTTATTGTGCCAATATAATCGTAGGTACTTTACTTAAAGGGGCAAACCACTAAGAACTCATGGAGAAAGGCAGGGCGATTTCGAATGAAAGAGGAGAATGCAGTCAGAGCTTCGTGTAATTTTCATACAAGGACTTCCATCGCACATGCCGTAACGTGATTTATACTGGACTACCTCCGAGACGTTTTCTGTGGAAGATTGCCAAGTGTTTCAAATTTTGTGCAATGAAAAAGTGATCAAACACCTAGTCACATATGGAAAACCAACTCTGGGAGTGCCTAAGAGTTGTGATGCAATCGTGGCGACAACGCGTCACGGAAGGCAAAAAAGAGTAACGGCTTGGCTAACCAACCAGAATTAAACCATGTTTTGTATTTTGAAATGTTTGAGCATTACACAAGACGTTTGTTCCGGTGATGATGAGACCCGTTAAGAGTCTAAGGACTTGGGATTGGTAAAAACCCAAAGCATTCGACTAGCCTGAGTTCGGTCAACTTTGTGCCGTCTGATCTTTTATTGCAGTAGTCCAATGGGCTGGCATAATGTACAGGCTATGTGTACAAGTTAACAAGCCTTTTGCAAATTCCTTACAGTTCCATATCCCCATGAGTTCCTAGTTGAATGTCCCTTTTAAGAGTTACTAATAGGAGTGTTGTTGGGAGGGGAGGGGGGGGGAATAACAACCCTATTCAAAATTGCTTGTATTTTCAGCAAATATGTAATTTTTTAACCTATATTTACAATGAAAAATACAATTATATATGTTATATTTTGAAAAAAAATTGGGGGGATGATCTTTTCTGTGACTTTGAAAATGCTGTTCAAACTTGTTGGCAAATTTGATAACAGCCCCCCCCCCCCCCCTATAAATGGCCCAGCAACACTGGTTAATGGTATTTTATACAAAAATGATTTCATTTACCAGATATAAAAACTAACTCAGAGTCTAAATTAACTGCCTGAATAGATGTTTAATACATGTATTGAGTTAATTTAAGGTTCCCACTTCAGCATTATGTACTGTAAATATTCATACACATATTTTTTTATTTGAACCCTTGCAAAAATGAAACAATCATTTGCCAGCCAAAATTGTCATTCTAAATAATGATTATCTGCAAGTTTGAAATTAGTTTTGAGTGAAATGTTTCTCTCAGTGTTTATTTTCAAATACATTCAAATACACTCTTTAAATAAAGCTGACCTGATAATATATTTGCATGATGCACAGATACATACATTACTGTTTATATATGACAATCAATTATAATGCATATGATTTTGTTAAGTTTTCTTTAAGACAAATCTAAACATTTGAATAGTAATTAGAACACTATTCTTTAATGATTATACTTGTATTAGCATATTTGTTGTGCAAATGGATAATAGACTTTCCCTGTGTCAAATTCCTATCTATTTTTCTCTTTCTTCACTGGATTCATGACTATGTAATACCCTTGCCATTTTGTTTTAATTCTTCTAAGCTTACCAAGGCTTCTCTGTCATCTATTCTACATACATGTAAATATGTAAATATGTATTGGTGAATTAAAATGCAAATAAAATATGTACTTTTTTGCTCAAGTCAAGCATGTATTCCTGACTAATTTATTCAAGTGTAATGTGAAATTTTATTGTAGAACACATTAATTAAATAAGAGCTATATATTGATTTGTAATTAAATCATAGGGCCTACGACCAGCTACATAAACTTAACCTTTCAAGATATTAGACCACAGTTCATATTTTCTTTACCTTCTGTTTGTTCAGCACAAAAATGCAAAAGTACAAGATTTTCAATAACAAGAAAGGAATCTTTAAAGTATACTTCATGAAGTTCTAAAGCAAATGATGTCGTAGACTAAATGAAAACTTTCAACACTTTTAAAAATGAACCTAAGGCAATTTCAATAGCACTGTGCATCTTCTGTTGAAGCATGCAGACATTATATGTACAATGATTATCTTCCACAATCTGAACATGATTTCTATAGGGAATGCATTAGGGTACTGAAATTACCGTGGATTTTTTTTCAAAGTGTTTGCCCTCATGTTTTTTAAATGTGCTCACAAATACCAAAGTTTCATGAATACCAAAAAAAAAGAAAGTGGGAACATTATGAATACTATAGGTAGGTAGTATATCACATTAAAAAAAAAAAATAAAAAAAAGAGAGAAAAAAAACCTGTGAAAGGGATACTCATTCTCAATGTAATTTGTTGACCTGTACTAGAATATACTTGTAATAATCTTTATTACTATTTTGTAGAGGGCTAGAGGGTGTGTAAGGTCATTTTTTTTTAGTGCTGCAAAGGCCTGAACTGAAATTAGTGTATAACTCCTTGATTTGATGAAGCTAAATTTTTGTTTTGATATTTTTTTCTTTTTCTTCTTTTTCTTCTATTTTTTTTTTTTTTGTTGTTAACAAGTTGAATCAAACTCCTTGGTTGAATGAAGGCAATTGGTATTTTATGTTCAATTACTGTATTAATTTTCTCCCCCTATAATTAACTTTCATTGAGAAGGAAAAAGGACAAACCTCTGACAAACAGCTCAAGACATATTTATCTAGCTCCAGAGTAATTATTGAAAACGCCCTCTGACGGATGTGACATGTCATTGTCTACAGTGAGCTTGCTAAATTTTGAGCCATTGTCGCCCAATTTGCTTCGAAATATCTGCTTAGTACTTTGAATAATGCATGGTCTCGGTATGCAGCCGGTAAGTTTATTATTCAAAATACGTTATATTAATTTTTGTTATGTATTTGAGGTGCAGAAATAACTGTATTTTCAGAATATCTGCGCATAAACACAGTAGAATTTTGTCCTCGGTGTAATTCGGTCCCACGTACTGGATATTGTGTAGAGTAAACCGCCCTTTATCGACCGCCAGAAATTTTTTTGCAGAAACTTCGAGTATTGATTGAATATCTCGGCTGTAGATCTATTACTTTGTGAAAGTAGATGTCTTCTTTTTGAAAAAATTAAGAATTATAAAAATCTGAAAATCTGACGAGATGAAGACTGAAGTGGAAATATCGCCATGGCCATCGGACATGGCTGTTTTTTTACTTTTGACTTGAACTAGACCCTAGTTTTTTTTTTTTTTTTTCTGCCTTGCTTGGTTAGTGGTTTCACTCCTTAAGTTTGAAATTTCTCATGTACAGTTTTGATGTGAGACGTTATCTGTAGGACAGCCTTGTAGAATCTATAGCGTATCAAACCCATATCTGTAGACTGTAGCACTGCTAGCATTGAGTGTAGGACTAGATCTAGGAATATCTGTAGACTGTAGCAGTGTAGGACTAGCTACTAGGAGGTTATTAGTCTAATAACCTCCTGTGTGTGCAACAATGATGTGTGAGTGCCTGTGACATCATTTTGTGTGAGTTCATTTTTGTCCTCAGCACAGCGGCAAATTGCTATTCCTCCCTGTACCCAGAGAAGTTCACGACATTGATTTAAGGACTGCTGATTTATTTGTCAGTCAGATGGATTCTTTGAACATCAACGCACCTGACTGGAATGCTGTAAATTTTTTAAATCAGCATAGCCATAGGTACAGGTCTAACATAAGACTGCATTTGCGTTCTTGATGATAGAGTGAAGGAAGCTCAAAAAATATCTTTTTATAATTCATAAAAACTTGGTCTATGTGAAAGTGGAAAACTAAGATGATTTTGGTACGAGGTGGTAGATAATCACAAAGTGTTTTTGATGCAAGGCAGTGAGAGGCAATTGGAAGTTCAGAATGCGCTTGACCAGGATTTTCATTCATAGAAATTGGCTTATGAGAGCATTGTGGTACAGTGGTTCCTTCACTTTTCTCTCGATCAAAAGGTTGAAGGTTCCGTTTGCTGCCCGGAGCGTGACCTTTTGACAAGGCATTTTATCTACAGTTTTCTCTCTCCACCCAGGTGTTATATGGGTACATTGACAGT
Source organism: Heliocidaris tuberculata (assembly GCA_025618425.1). Taxonomy (NCBI): domain Eukaryota; kingdom Metazoa; phylum Echinodermata; class Echinoidea; order Camarodonta; family Echinometridae; genus Heliocidaris; species Heliocidaris tuberculata. Next base: position 23,509,058 of record CM046849.1, read on the forward strand.
GTTTATTCCTTGAAATGCACCTTGCGATGATAATGGCTGCCGGAGCTAAAGCTACATGTACATGTAGGGTAGGAATATCCAAACCCTTTGGAAGCATAATGCCATCAATGGGACATTGTATCAAAATATGATGTGCACTATACTAGAATGGTTTATTATTATTATTATTATTATTACATGTATTGTAATCGGAGTGTGATAATATCTTTTAATGAGCAGTCCTCTTGCAGCACTTGGCTTGTAGATAAGCCATGAAAGTAATGACTTGTTTTGATAGTATTCCTTTAAATCTCAAAGTGCTGATATCACATAATCTATTACCTTATATCCTCTCAGCGCCTGGGAGGAGCTGCCATTCCCCCTCCCCAAGCACCGTCCTCCATCCCTCCTATGGCACCGGTTGAGAGGGAAAAAATCTACCAGTGGATCGTAGAGCTAGCCAGCCCTGACACGAGAGAGAATGCACTTCATGAACTCAGGTAGGCTACGCAAACTCTAAATGCATTAGACTCAAATGTGTGACCTTGCATATTATACTGTGTGAATATCTGGGCATGCTTGAAGAGTAATCCAACCTTTGTAAAAATCTGATTTGTGTGAAAGAAAAAAAATAAGAGAAACAGGATAGTGAAAGTTTGAAAGAAATCGGACAAAGAATAAGAAAGTTATGAATGTTTGAAAAATGAGATCACTACATCTATGTGAATCTCAAATTGGGAATTTGGTGAATCGATCGTGACATATTCACGGTCAACTCTCCCATTTGTCATACACCAAAATATTAAATTTTGGTTTTCTCCTGAGCACCTTTTCTCTCGGGGCAGTACTCAAAATTTATCGTAGATAGCATATTGTTATAGGTCCTCCAAAAAGAAAAAGATTCTACAGAGTTTTACATTTTGAAAAATTGACATTTTAGTCATTTTGTGTGTTGGAGCGAATGGTAAAGTTGACCACCGTTATATGTAGTCCCGTAACCCGAACCCATTGCGGTACGGGTTAACCTGCCGGGATGCCCCCGATCGCGGGTTGCGGCCGAGCCGAGCTCATTCTCCAACCCGAAGACCGTAGTATGAAAGAAAAGGGAGAAGAAAGTTACGAAACACTCACAAAAATATTCCCAAACACACACACTAAAAAGGTAAAAGAAATGGAGTTGGGACCCTGTGTTTCTTACGTGACGGATTCTTTTAGAGATATTGATATTTCCTAAAAATTTGCCAGCGTATTTTTGTCTTCTGAACAACGAAGTGAGACTGAGACAGTTCGGCATAATACTTGCTGCATATATCCGCAAATTGCTAGCGGCCAGCGCCGGCGGTCGACTAGTCTAGTTCTGGACGTTTGTAATTAAACTGGGAGAGTGAATCAGAGGACTTCGCGCCGTCTCCCTTCCACCTCCCTGGTTATACGCTGGGTGCACGTACATGGGGTTTTACGGACAAAATAATTACAAACGTCCAGAACTAGACTAGCGGTCGACCAACTACATCGCTAGTGCCTATTATTAAAGCTCGCCCTTGCAGCTAGCGCTTGATTTATATGATGAGTCACGTGGTCAGTGGCTGTCTCTCTCTCTCACACACTCAGAGCCGACTTGGCTAAGTTGGCTAGCCCAATTACAATCCAACTATAAATATGATGATCACAGATCGCAATCATCTTGAATCTTGTCATATTATGATCAATAATTAAATCATCGGCAGAAAATAAAATTGATGGAGATAATCTGAACGTCTGATTGAAAATTATCATGTTTGTATTTCGTTAAAAAAAAGAAATATCATAAAAGTTTATTAAAATAAAGACATTGACAAGAAAATGTTAGTAAAGCACAGACGAACATGTTCCAGTCGTTCGTAAAAGTCATTTGTACTTAATATGAACAACTTTATATGGGTGTTGCAAGAAACTTAAATTTGCAATCGATTGCAAATTTCAATCACAAATTTCCAACTGGTAGATCAATTTTAACTGTTGCAGATAAGTTTTTTCCTTTATGTTTTTAGAAGTTAGAAGCAGACCCGAGGAATCCATTGCAATTAATACAAATGTACAATAAATTGAAAGTCTTTATGATTTATTTGAAGATGTAAAATTGGCTTGCGATTGATTGCAAGTTTCTTGCAACATCCCCCTCTGAAACACCTCTCTCGTGATCGTTCGATGATTTCGATCGAATGTGCCAAAAACAGAAATCCCATTGTGCACAATGTTTTGTTTCTGTTTCTGATTTCTGTTTCTTCACATGTGAAGCGCTTGTCACATGTCGACAGTGTGTGTACGTACTACGCACCATGCGCAGAGTACAGTACGGTATACGGTACGGCCGCGCCCGGGTGTGTTTTTCAAGTTCAACTTCGTGTTTTGATTTTGTAACGTCAACTCTCAACTAAGAAGTTTGGAAAGAAAAGCTAAAACATATATGGAAATAATATGGAGATACACAAGTATCAAAAGATTTTTTAAAGTAGCATGATGATGATCCAGGTATTTATTTCTGTTGTGATTCTTTTGTAGACGGGGTAGAATTTTCAAATATTGTTGTGAATCGCCTGAACTGGATCTGGACAACACCGGCACCACTTCCGTTCTGGCTAGATACGGCGGGCGCGCGCGGCGCGGCGACATGCCCCGAGCCAGTGTGCATTCATGTAACGGGCGTACGATCACGAGTCGGCCGTATGGTTTCTTCCAGATCCAGTTCGTCGATTGACAGAGCAATCCTCCTCGCATGAACTCTGTCGCAATGTGTTGTCTGCTGGAATAATTTAACTCGACAGATTACCAACAAACAAACGAATAAAAATCAAATGGTTTGTAGCCTTTGTCAATGGTACGGATAGACAATCACACCAAGTACCCAGATCTCACTAAATTGCAGCAATAATATTTTTTTTAGGTAAATTGACTTGCGGGTTTAAAACCGGCGGGTCAGCGGGTCCCGCCTGCAAATCATCGGATTTTACGGGACGGTACAGGTCGGGTTTTCACTTACGGGTTACAACACTAGTTATATCGCAGTGACCGTACCGATTCGGCCAATTTGAAATTCCCACATATATTTGTGTAGTGATTACAGCTTTTAAAAAATCACAACTCTCTTATTGCTTGTCCGATTTTGTTCAAACTTTCACCAATCTGCTTCTCTGATTTTCCTGCTTTCATACGAATCAAATTATTACAAAGGTTGGATTGCCCTTTAAAAATAAAATGCATTGTGACATTCAACACTATATAGACAGAATGACGGTGAAAGAGAGCACTCGAGTTCTCGCCAGTGCATAACATCTTTGGTGCTGATACCATGCATGGGGGATTTCAGAAGAAAAAAGGAAAGAAAAAGTGCACATTCTCCCAGTCAGGGGTACATACATACTATGTACATACATACCATGTACATACATACAAGAATGATAAATACAGTTACAGTACATCAATGCATACTTTCAACCTGCAAAATTGTTTTGATTCTCCCAAAATTGGATGCTGTAAGACAATAGTTCACTCAGTTTTGACCCAAGGGTAAACATTTAATGCAGAGAAGTCAGTGATCACTCAGCATCGAGCATTTTTAGGTGTGATAGATATAATAATTGTTTTTCATTTGCAGGTACCTCAAACGTGATTTGTAAGAAAAGATGTTCCTCATGCTTTTTTTTCCTGTTGCTTTTGTTCTGCTTACAACAGTAAAAAGCGTGAAGTTGTACCTGACCTAGCACCAATGCTATGGCATTCTTTTGGGACAGTGGCTGCACTCCTCCAAGAAATTGTCAATATCTATCCCTACATCAACCCTCCTGCACTCACAGTAAGTACACAAACTAAGCATTGGAAAAGAAGAATGATTTGTAGCATTTTTATGCTGCCATATTTAAATTAATAGATCCAGGATTGTCAACAACAAAAAAAGGCAATCTCCTCTTCCTTGGGGGGAAATGAATTTTCAAAGTCTCTCAGCAAGGGAGAGGGGGAAGTATGTTTCCTCCTTGGCATCAATGTTTTTATTTTTTTTAAGGGGGGTGGCTCCTTTGATGCACAGCCCTCCCTGATGCCGAATCCCTCAGACTCCCCAGACCAGTTTCATAACTAGTGTGATCCTTGCTTTTTCATGCAATTCTTAAAAGCTGTTTGAAGTATATTTTTGCTTTCTTTTGTGCTTTATCACTCAGATCACTCAGTATTTACATATTTATTTTTATTATCCTCAGGCCCACCAATCAAACAGAGTGTGCAATGCCCTGGCACTGCTTCAGTGTATAGCATCACACCCTGAAACAAGATCAGCATTCTTACAAGGTAAACGTTCTCTCTGTTCTTGTGTAAGCTCTGACCATTATTTTTATTTTCTGTACAACATCTGGTGATAGCTTGATAGCACAGGTTCAAACCTAAATCAATTGTAAATGAAATGTAAAATAAGCCCTCTGGGCAATTCCAGGAGCGTCGCTAGAGGGGGTTGTGGGGACACCCCACTAAAAAAAATTATTTCGTCAAATTCATCATTTTTATAGGCTGTTGGCAAATCTTAAAATCTGATGACCCTTTCTACTTTTTTTTTGTTGCTTGGTTGGAAAAGATTTTTAAAATTTGAAAACTGTTAGTTTTCTTGTCAGCAAATTTTCAAATTTGCTGACAAGAAAACTAACCTTATTGGCAAATTGGTATGACCCCCCCCCCCCCCCATTCAAAATGATCTGGCAACGACCCTGGGCAATTCACCATAGAAAAAGACAAAAACACCCTTTTAAAATCTTATTTACTGTCTATGAAACTGCATGTTTTTGTTACATTTCATTTAAACTATTCTGATTATGTTAACTCATATAACTGAACACTAAATTAACGCCCATCTGTCTGTCAGCAGACAACATATTTTTTGTCAAGTTGTTAACTGCATCACTTCTCCATTTCTCCGTAGCCCACATCCCTCTGTTCCTGTACCCCTTCCTGCACACAGTCAGCAAGACACGCCCCTTCGAGTACCTCCGTCTTACGAGTCTGGGTGTCATAGGTGCTCTTGTCAAGGTAAATTCATGTGATTTATTTTCTTTTAATATTAGATGCCACAATGAAAAGAAAAGTTTGTCTCTACAACTGATACAATAGTTGCAAAGTAACCAGAAAAAAATGATAAATGGTTTATAATAATCGTAACTTGATGTTAAAAGAGATATATTTTCAAAATGCCTTACATTTTTCTAATGTGAGTGCTTCTTTTATATAATTTAAGTTCATACCACAGTATCTGTATTACCTTGTGAAACTACAGTTAAAATTCCTTTTCTTTCTTCTGTTTTTTTTTTTTCAGACTGATGAGCAAGAGGTTATCAACTTCTTGCTGACAACGGAAATCATCCCACTCTGTCTGAGGATCATGGAGAGCGGGAGTGAGCTCTCAAAAACAGTAAGTTTGTGATCCAGGAGAAAATAAGCTGTAACGTAATATAGAAAAAAAATGACAAAGGGAATATGGCATGCCTTGAAAGAGTAGAGGGTTACAAATATTTATCACAATCATACCTCAAAGAATATGACACTTGGGATGGAATTCACAAAGGTTCATTTTAAATCGTGGTTTACACGTCTGTGAGGGCAGTACGCACTCATGTCCAATGAATTGGCAATGTGTAGTCCAACGCATGCTTATTTCAGTCCACAGTGGAGGCCTATCAGGGTTTAAATTTGACCTCATTTTTGATTTGGGGCTTTTGAGACTAAATTTCCTCTTTTACTTAATCATTGCCTTTTTCTTTTTTCACCTTCCCAGTTTTCTTGATTTCCATCTCTCTCACAGTCGTCTTTATGTATTTCTTTGAAATTTTTGTATCTTTAATATTCCATCTCATGTAATATCTTGTCAATCAAACTTTGAATATATAACATCAGTATATTCTACAAATCTTCACATCTCCTATTCAGGTTGCCACCTTCATTCTGCAGAAGATTCTTCTAGACGAGACTGGTCTCTCTTACATTTGTCAGACGTACGAGAGGTTCTCCCATGTAGCAATGATACTGGTGAGTATGAGAAGCCAAATGTCATATTTTGTGGCTACCAGTGGATAGGGACGATCATTCTTCCTTTACATCAATTGTACAACAAATGCTGTAGCTACAATTCGAGGGATCAACTGTAATTAAAACTATTTAGCCGCTAGAGGGCATCAACAGATATTTATCAAATGCTTCTTATTTATTTAATATTAAAATTTAGGAGGTGAAATCTTCACAGTGTCTTAGTATTGCTAGTATCTTGCTATTTATCAACAAAAATTGAAGAAATCTGACGCACAGTTTTTGAGGGCCCACCAAAACTCTACATGACCTTTAACACTTTTCAAATCCTCAACTACAACCAAAGACCAACATTACATGTATTTATACCCTAACCCTAAATGTAACTTAAAACCCAAATCGCAAGCGAAGTCCCAACTCTATGTCTTTGACGAACCATAGCCTAGGACAATTGTCTGATCACCTACATTATCTGACCTTTATGATTCATATTAGTTCTTTTATCATTTATAGATGGTGTTTTCTACATGCAAGATGATTGGCTTTTTTTTTTAGAGAAAAGATATTTTGTTGTTTTTTTTTATTTGAAATTTATATATATCATTTTGTTGTCATTGCTTCCAGGGCAAGATGGTGATAGCGCTGGCGAAGGAACCGTCTGCAAGGCTCTTGAAACATGTGGTTCGATGCTACCTCAGACTTTCAGATAACCAAAGGTATGTACTTAGCAGAAGTACAATAGTGCCCATAATCTTTTCTTTTCTAAGGATCCCTTCTTTTGAAAGAATATACAGTCGAACCTGCTTTTAATATCGACCACCTGTATATAAAGACCACAATTTTTGTTTCCCTTGGAAAGTGTTTCTCGTTGAAACATGTATCAAAGGAACCTGTACATAAAGACCACCTGCTCATAAAGACTGAATAGAATGTTGAAGATTTGCAGCATGGTGCACCCAACCGTGTGGGAGGAACTAAGTCTAAGAATAACATATTTGAAGAAAAAATGTCTTTAATGAACAATCAAATACAATCAGATCTGTTTCTGTGGGATATTTCTTGTACTCGAATCATTCTCAGTAAGAATGAATCAAGGTAAACACAACCTAAAGAAACTTGTTAGCAGCCCAGGGTAAATGGAAACATTCAAGAGGTTGAGTTCTGTGAAAAGTGAAAAATAATTTGCAAGCTTTCTCGTTCCTTTTCTGTCTTTTTGGAGGAACATCATAGTAGAAATGTTCCCTGTAAAGGATTGCTCTTCAAATACCCTCATAATCAAAATATGACGAGAAATAGCTGAAGTGTTTGGGCCAAACATTCATGCCACATGTGTTTGCAGTCCCATATACCCATTTCTGTGTGCAGTGCATGTGCTTTTCAGTGAGATTGGGTCAATTTCATATCATTTTGATGATTCCAAAACCTCACAATACACACCAATTCTTATGTAGATATCATCAACCTTTCCCAGTGGCTTTGAGACAGTTTCTTTCAAAATGTAACAGCATGACCAGAACTCACCTTTATCTTGAAGACTTTGTGTGTGTTATAAAATGTGTTAAAGTTTGAGTTCTGGTATTGGCATGGCATGTCATGTTGATTCTATATTGTGTATATTGTGTATCACCATGCAGATTGATTTGATCAAAAAGAATCTAAACATTGAAATATCAAAAACGTGCTGCATATCCTATTCCCTGTATTGCACAACTCACATTTGCATACCGAGTGGTATTGTTTAGGGTCAGAACGTGAAGCTCAATGTCCTTCTCTTTCCTTCCTTAGCATGGTATTCAGCTATTACACAGTTTCTACAAAAATTATTTGGCAAATATCATTTATTTGTAGTTAAACATTCAGTGTAAGTTTTGTTTGATTCTATGAGAATATGTTTTCTGTCATTACCAGAGCTCAAGATTAAAAGTTCAGTAGAGATAAAAACCATCTGTTGTTCCTTACACAGAGCCCGGGGCGCACTCAGGCAGTGCCTACCCGACCAGCTGAAAGACAACACGTTCATGGCTGTACTCAAGGATGACAACTCCACCAAGCGCTGGCTGGCCCAGCTTATCAAGAACCTCACCGAGACCAACGCTATGGACCCTAGGGGAATCCCCATGCCGCCACAATGACAGTCTGCCGACCAACAAGCCTAGCTTGCTTGGTCACATAATATGATAAGGCTGTGGAAGGAGTAGTACGTGTGTTTGTAATTTTGTCTTTGTCCCCCCTGCACTTTTTCTCTTTCTTCTTCTACTTTCTTTGATTTTATTCTATATACTATTATTAACCCAAGTTGCCTTGTTCACAAAGATCATGGCTCAATTGTAATGGGATAATATATTGCAAAATATTTTCTATTTTACAATGATTTGCATGGACCTCCTTTCTTCTGATAAGGCCCCCCCCCCCCTTTTTGTGGGGGTGGGAGGGAGAGGCAAGATCTGAAAGAAAGACATCTCTTTCATAAAAGAGTTCCTTTTTTTTTTCTTCAAACCAATGAAAAATTAGTGTGAGAGGATAAGAGAATCACTGTAAAATTTGCCTTATCTTCCTTTATTTTCCCTCTCTCACTTTATCTTCATGATCATTTATTCATCATTCTACATAGAAATCTTGAGCTCTCTTTATCTTAACTGTCTTCTTTGCAGGGTAAATATTGTCCCAAGGACAAATGTGCTTATATGTTTGTTACCAGTATTGCATTTCACATTGTAAAAGATGGCTTGGGATCTGTAGATTATCTCAGGTCAAAGTTCATGGTATGATTATGCGTTTGGTAGTTTTCTAAAGGCCACCGCACACCCAACAACTATGATTAAATTTTTAAAAGAAAATGCAAGAGGACTAGATAGGGCATTTCAGTAATGTACACCATCTCTGCCCAAGGTCCTAAATAGAAGAATATAAATGATAACAACAATAGTGGGTTCTTATATAGCGCACATGTCTCAGACTTGACACTCCTGGCGCTCCACAGTTATTACCCCAGCTTTAGCATGGCTGCTCTTACGGCACTCTAGGAAATGTCTGATATCACATGGGAATTTAAAAGTCTAAAGTAGTTGGTGCCGGTCGTGCGACTGGCCCTTCCTCTCTCTGGACAGTTCACAACAGCTCACAACAGCTCACAACACTATCATTCACATGACAATTTGGACCTCAGTCAGTCAGTCAGAGTTTACATTTTTGAAATCCTCTATTTAGTCCTGTTTTAATCTCTTTCAATATCCAGCCTTCTTCAGGTCTTAGGTGTGTGGTTGCCTTAAATGCGTTTTTAATGTAGTGCCACTCGCCTACACTTTTGTAATGTTTCAACATGATACACATATCACAAGCTGTGACATGCTAACCTGTCTCCTGTGTGTAATGGGCTTTCCATGGCCATGCATTCAATGAAATCGAGTTGAACCGAGTCTTGAGTATTTCAGCCCAGGCTTCTCAGCAAAAAAATTGTTTCCCCTTGGCAAAATTGAGTGTAATATGTTCTTGCAGCATCCCAGGGGGGTGATTGAGAAGATCTAAGCAATTTTGTAGGTTGGAAGTATGCACCAACATATTCATTCCCTTATCGGTACCCATGTGGGAGAAACTTTGCCATTGGTATCCGCAACGTTAGGTATTAACAACAAGGTTTTTTATGCACTGAAGGAGAACCCTGTAAAGCTATCCCTAGAAATCACAGGAGTTATATTGGGGGATTAGTCTGCTTACACCTGGGCCCATGTTTCATAAAGCTTGTTATCAATAAGAAGTTATGATAACTGTTATAAGCTACTGAAATCCTTGCATCTGATTGGCTGAGAGAAAGTTTGTCACAGAAAAGGGGCAGTTGTTCTTGATAACAATTTTTATGAAACAGGGCCCAGGACTCGGTGCAACACAGTTCCATTGAGAGAGCAGAGAACACACACTCCACCTGGAAGCAGGTTAGAATTTTGGAGCTTGTGATACAAAGTCCTTTTAAAGAGAAGGTTGAGTTCCAAGAAGGTTGAGTTCCGGAAACGGTGGAAAATAATTTGTGAGCTTTCTCATTCATTTTATGTCAGTTTGGAAGATTAACATTGTAAAAATGTCCCCTGAAAAGGATAGCTCTTCAGATGCCCTCATATTCGAAATATGACAAGAAATATCTGAAGTGTTCATGTCGCACATTCATGCCACATGTGTGTGCAGTCCTATATACTCATTTCTGTGTGCAGTGCATGTGCTTTTCAGCAAGATTTGGTCAATTTGATGAATCAAAGACCCCCCAGTTTACACCAATTCTTATGTAGACATGATCAACCTTTCCCAATTGCTTTGAGACAGTTCTTTCACAATGTAATCACATGACCAGAACTCAACTTTATCTTTAAGCCTTTGTTCACATATGATGTAATATAGTGCATCAAAAACCTGCCTTGGTACAATATAAGTTTTATCTGTAAATCAATGGCATGTGGGTTAAAAATGTATGAAAATAGCTACTTGCAGCAAAGGCCCCTAAGCATACTCATTTACCTGTGTGTTATAAGGTACAGAAACGTGAAACACACTATGCTCGTCATTTAATTTTGCTGCTCAGTTATGGGTGTTTGTTTTTTTAGATGGTTAACTGCATCATATGTGAACGAGGCTTTGCACCTCAAAATGGGGCGAGAGGCAAATAATGAGGGAAGGAGAGATCTGCAACTCTTCTGGAGATAAAAGAATAGAATCAGGAGAACTTATGTGTGCAAGAGAGTCAAGGTTACTCTGCCCGAGTACTAGAACCAGATTTGTGCATTGGATTTACAGTTATAGTGTAAATGTATGATGGCAAATGCATTTGACAACTGTAATGCGAAGGAAAATTATGTTTGACCACAAAAAAGGGTGATTTATACAAGAAAATTGCCATGTTAAATCTAACTTTTGCAGCGTGACCTTATGCCGAATTGTTTGTGGTGGTTGGTTTTGTGGCAGGAAACTAATTTTTGTTGAGATTTCAATGATCTTCATGTATGACGGTTTCCTGAAATGACCCCCTCAAGCTTTGACAAACTGTTCATGACTTGATTTTGCATATTGCAAAATTCATGATTGAAAACAAATTTTTTTTAAAAATCATTTCGCTTTATGAAACTTGTGTGTGACTGAACCACACCTCAAATTCACAAAAGTTTTTGGTTTGACAGAGCTATTGTGATTACAGTTTAGATATCTACCACTTTAAACCTACAAATTCATCAGTAAAACACACCTGTTGGACACTTTCTCAGGCTTATTGTGAAGGCTTGCCAAGTTTGGAACGGTGGTATCCACATCTCTGGTGCATTTTTTTTTTTTTTTGAATTGTTTTTGTACATAACTTTGAAGGCACAGTGAATGGTGATTATGAGCATGTTTTGTAAATAGATATGTATGTGTATAAATTCCAACTTGTAAACAGCTGTGTATAAATATAAATCCACCACCATATTGCCTCTAGCTGTTTCTCATTCCTGTTAACACCTAAAATTTGGCCGCGGTGGTTTTTGAGTGGCTTATCGCCCCCTGTTGTAACCGGGCTTCAGGCATCGTCGTTGATTCCATGTTTAGTCTTGGTGATCATGCATCTACGCTTCTTGCTGCAGGTGGAACTACATTGTAGATAATACACTGAGCCAAATCATGAATTTATGTTTCTTAAGTCAGACTGCTAAAACAAGTTGTAATATGCATGGGTAAGAATTAATTGTACTTGTAAATAAATTTGGAATGAACATTTAAAACAAAAAAGAAAGAGAAAAGCATGGTAAAGTATTTGAATGGAAAATTGTTTTTATTTCCCAAGAAAAGTAAAGTACATGTTCACTAATGCATGTACACTTTTGCATGTGTTAGATACTCTTTGGCATATGTTACATACTCTTTGACACTTTGAATGGATCGTTACATAAAGTACCTGGGGGGAAAAAAATGCATTATTTAATTTAATTCATCTTCTCTAATTGGGAATAAACATCTGAATTATCTTCAAATAATGTTGCTCAACATCAAATACTGGCTCAAAACCACTGTACATACTTTTATTTTTTTCATCCGTGTTGATAAGCCTTTGGCATCATTGTGCACTTTGGGAGGATCATGTGCATGAAGGGTAGTGATTTTCCCCTTACTTTTGAATGTTAACATTTGTTGATCCCAAGTGCAGCTCTCAACATATATATATGCTTATCATTATTTTGTTGAATAAAATAATGGAATGTAACAACTGTTGTGAACCAGTGTGAATTTTACTGCTATTTACAGTGTCACTAACCAAAACTGATGTCCATATAACTACATATACTTATTACTGTATGTCTATAAAGTATAATTTTTTATAACAAGTCTATGTCAACAAGAAAAATATTTATGCCATTGACACAAAGATGATAAAAATCTGAATAAATATCTTTTCTCTGTCTAAATACTATTTTTTTTAAATATAGTACATGGAAGATCACGTAGACATACATAACATATTTTTCCTTGATTTAATAGTGAAACAAACAAGCTGATATACAATTGCAATCCTATATTTACAAATTCTTCATTCATAAAATATATGTACAAATTAAGAAAAATGCAAATACTGATAAAACATGTTTATAAGTCCTTTCTTCTGTCTTTCAATTCTATTACACTCTCAACTCTCTTGGATACGTGCAAAGACCAAATAATAAACCTATTTACCATTAACTTACAGTCTCTAACATATTTCCTCATACAATACAGCTACAGTAGAAACTCACTATAACGAGGACCTTGGGACAATGAACTTTACCTTGTTATATCAGGAATCTCTTTATATCAGGAATCTCTTTATATCAGGGTAAAAAGACATAAGAACAAAGACCTGGGACCAGCAAAATTACCTTGTTATATCAGGAATCTCGTTATATTGGAGCTCTTTATAAGGAGTTTCCAATGTAAAGTGTATTTATACTCATAACTACTGTATCTTTAATGCCCAAATGAGATACACGAAAACCAGGAGGACTATATTAAAACAAATATCAAGTGAAGTAATTGGACAAAGGGAAATGTGTTTAAGATTATCAAGTTCACCTTGAGAACAGTTGGTTTTAATGAAGCAGAAGTCTGAGAGTAAAACATAACGTGAAAGTTCAAGGACATGTCGTAAAGGGTTAGAAAATTATGGCTTCTTCAAATTGTAATATCAAAGAAACACAAACTAGCAACTCTATTTCTCTTGCAAGCAGCCCTCCATCTCTTTTGTATTGAGAATGATCAAAAGTATCCCTCTTGTTTAGTTGATGGAGACAATAATATATTTCAGAGAGGGATGTGTGAAAACATATGCATAATATATATGAGGCACAGGTATGACAAAATACTTCTTAGATTCTTCTTTCTTTCTTTTTTTAAACTGATAGAAAATGAATGGAGAGCTACTCACAAGAGAACTCACAGACTGGCCAAATTGGTGTGGTTTTGGATTGATTTTAGGGTCTCAAATGTACATATGGGGCAGTAAACTTCTTCATGAAGAGTAGGCCATCCTTTTTGGCTGTGATGACATAACAAGATGAGCCTTCTCGGGACTGAGTAGTCCAATGGTGACTTTAGGAGGGGTATCCCCTTCTCTCCAGTCCTTGGAGCTCTCCAGTTTCACCATCAGAAGTTTAGCAGCCGACATGAAACCTAACAAATATATGGACGGATAGTGGACTTAGGTTTCCATTAAAGGGAAATCCAACCTTAATAGCAAGTTGCTCTGAAAGAAAGAAGAAAAATCAGAGAAGCAGACTGGTGAAAGTTTTGAACGAAATCGGACAAGCAATAAGTAAGTTATGAATTTTTGAAAGTTGTAATCACTATGCATATGGGAATTTCAAATTGGCCGAATAGGTAATGTCACTGTGATGTAGCTGTGGACAACTCCCCCATTCGCCCTAAGCAAGGGTTACACCAGAACCGAATTCTCCCGAATAAATTCGGACCGATTCTGCCCGAATATGGCCTGAATCGGATGGATTCGGTTGATTCGGAACTTATTCGTCTCTGATTCGGGGAGCTCCCCGAATCAGAGACGAATAGGTCCCGAATAGGTCCCGAATCAAGCAGAATCGCCAAGAATTGACCCGAATCGATTTTGGGCATCCCGAATAAAGTCGAATGGCAATCCGAATAGAGGCCAGAATCGAGCCAAATGTGACCAGAATTGAGCCCAATATGGCCCGAATTCCCCGATTACACCCGAATAATGACCCGAATGTCGACCCGAATCGGGACGAATATGGCGTTGTATGCTACAGGCGCAATGAGGCAGAGGTATCCCTGCACAATCTGTCTACATTCGCGAGGCTATTCGGGTTATTCTGGCCCCTCATTCGGACCTATTCGTCTGCTATTCGGCTGTATTCTGGCCTATTCGGCTTATTCGCCTGTATTCTGCTCTGTATTCGGATGGCGATTCGGATCGAAGCCCGAATCTGCCTAGAATGCCCCGAATGCCTCCCCGAATCCAACCGAATCCGGCCGAATTCCATCCGAATATATCCCGAATATGGCCCGAATGAAATTTGTCGGGGCCACATTCGGGACCATTTTTTAGCGTATTCGGATGGTTTTGAACATTTCAAAACAAGCCGAATCCCTCCACGAATGTTTCAGAATACCTCCCGAATTTTTGCCCATTCGGGGAGGGAGAACAGAATGTTCCCGAATCGAATTCGGGTGTATTCGCAGCTGATTCGGTTCCGGTGTAACCCTTGCTTAACACACAAAATGACTAAAATACCACTTTTTTTCAAAATGCATAACTCGGTAGGATCTTTTCATTCATGAGGACCTATAACAAAATGCTATCTCCAATATATTTTGAGTACAGCCCCAAGGGTAAAAGCGCCTCGAAGAAAACCGCAAATTAATGATATTTTTATGTACGACAAATGGGAGAGTTGTCCACAAAAATGTCACAATCGACTCACCAAATTGCCAATTTGAGATTCGCATACATGTAGTGATCTCATTTTTCAAACATCCATAACTTTCTTATTCCTTATCTGATTTCTTTCAAACTTTCACCATCCTGTTTTTCTTATTTTTCTGCTTTCACACATATCATCTTATTACCAAGGTTGGATTGCCCTTTAACCATATGTTCTGGGGACAATAGAGTGACCCAACATTTGCTCTGACAACAATTGCTTCCGTTTTTTATTTCATCAAATATATAGGGCTAGGATTAAGGTTATATTTGTATTTTAGGTTAGGATTAGGAATAACGTTTGGTCCAGAGGTTAATTTGGTTAGTATAGGAAGCTGAACGCTTAGGAATAGTTGCCGGAGCATGAGTCAGAGAACCCTTACCCTATCCCTAAACCCAACCTAAACGTCTTAAACCCAAATTTCAACCCTAATCTTATATCTTTGATGAAATAAAGCCTGGAGCACATGTCTGGTCACCTGACATATGGCGGTGGGTGAATGTTCAAGTTTGTGTGCGACTTGACTTCATTTTCATCTCTACACAACATTTCAACATCAACAATATGTGTAGGAAAATAGATGGTATGTACTTGTTGGATATAGATATAGGCCCGTATTCTGAACTCCAGTTCAACTTAAACTCCAGTCTAAGTTAAGCCAGAGTTTAATTAAAACTGACCATAGACTGGATTTTTCTAAACCCCCAGTTTGAAGGGCAGGTTTAGACTGGGTTTAAACCACACTTCTAGACCGCGGTTTAAGTTAAAAGGGAGATCAGAATATGGGCCATAGGGTCTGGAACTTTGGTTGTAATGTTCTATTTCTCTGGCTTGGTATTTCGCAATTATAATAAACAACTGATTTAGATTATCTCAAATAGAAATGGCCCAGACAGCCTCTCCTTTGTGTAGAGCAAGTGATGAATAACTAACCTGCATTTGCTGCAATGTGAATAGGAAGGATGCCATCATAGGTGCTGATTGACGGATTTGCTCCTAAAAATACAAAGAAAGGGAAACAAGCCCACTAATCAACATTTGATTGTCTGCAAAAATAACTTTGCTTTAACATATAAGCTGTATCTCTAATATCAGTTTTGATGATATATATTTACCGTTAATTAATCCCTTATACATTTATTCTTAATTTCTTTGACTTTAATGTACATATAGACAAAAAAATACAGGACCAATACTCTTAATTTTTAAACATTGCTATAAGCAAATTTAAATTGCTAATTGATTTGTCTTAGAATGTTTGGGAAAAAAATCCCTGACAGTTATTGGACAAATAATCAGTATTAAGCACTGAATAAAGGGGGCAAATTCTTGTGGATTTGCAATAAGTATCATATTGGTAGTATTGTGCAAACAACTATAACATAGACATCAATACTGTATGAATAATTTTATAAAGGAAGTCCACGATACTGTATAATCTTGCGTCCCATAAATTTTCAGACTGACAAATGATATGAATTTAAAGAAATAAAATTGTACCTTTGACATCCTTTATACATTGCATATCTTACCATAGAGCAAGAGAAGCTGTATCATATCTGTATCATTAGTCATGGCTGCAATGTGCAAGGGGGTGTCCCCTTTCGTGTTCTGTCCATTCGCATCTGCCCCTGTTGATATTAATCGGAACATTTTCATCAGGATACTCAAGTTATGTCAAGAAGTCACATCTACATAAGCATACAATGGCAAATTCAGGCAAAACCCAGATGGACATACCTGAAGTACACACTCGATACAAAAGAGTAATGTGCCCCCTAATTCTGCCCCCAACAATAATAAATCCCAAAAAGGCAACTGAAATATTTGATAACTTTATAATCATATTGTTTGCTTCTCAAATATTTTTCCCCCAGATAATAGACCGGTTTAATATGTAATGTATTCAAATTTATGCACATTTCTTCTCTGAGCACCTAGTGAAGAGCTATTCCATTAACCTGCTTTTTATATAAATGACCCTCAATGCCTGGAATCCAGTTTGCATACATTACTTGTTGCTATGTCCGGCAAGCTTTCAGGTTGTCAAGAACAACCTTTGTTTGAAAAGTATGTATAAAACTTGCAGCATTACCGAAGCAGTCTTTTGTAAAAATGTTGTCTTTATAGACAGGCAAGCTAGGTAAAGCAGGTTTGACTGTACTAGTATTTGTAGTATTTCTATGCCTTACCCCTTGATGCGTCCAAATGCTTGCAATACATACTGAAATATTTTCAAGGTGTCTTACCGTTTTTGAGGAGAATCTCCACAAGACGTTTAGTGGGATGTCTTGAACCAGATGTAGCAAACACAGCAAGATGAAGGCAAGTATCACCATGTGTATTCCTGCTGGTCACATCAGCTCCTTACAATTATTGCAATATGAAGAAAAAGGAAAGATGGGCTTGTGAATTTTGTTTAATGTTGTATGGCCAATTGCTCCTCAGTAAATTTTTAACACCAGCCAAATTCCTAACTTTAAAACCCTGGACCTAACACTATACGAAACCCTACCCTTAAACTTAACATAAAACCCAATTGCAAAAATAACCTTACATCTTTAATGAAATAAAGACTGGAACAAATGTCATTGGTACATATGTTGGATAACAGTTTTTAGATCCCAACCCTTCCGAGAGTTTATCCAGAAATTTTGTGATCTTTTCATATAAAGTCGTGTCTCACAGTTTACTCAAAATGATCAAATCCTAATTGAACAAAATATGATTAATTCTTTGAGGTATCAAATAGCATACCTTTAATTACTTTTACCAACACTGATATACAGTCGGTTCAGTCTATAACATATGACAAAATGTAGTCGGGTTTAGAGCAAACATAATCACGAACTATTCAAGGTATTTGTGTCTTTCTGTGGTTAAAATAAATATCTTCACTTTGAATGCTAATGAATTCAATCAAATGGTAACTGCCAGTCACATTTAAACAAAACAACCTACCTCTCTTCAACAGAAAGTTCACTAGTCCTGTATTTCCTCCAAGGCATGCACTCTGTAACATAGAGATAGAGCATACTCTAATTGAAGGGAGAACAAACTTATTCCTACAATGATATAATTGAAGTACTAGTATTCAAATGACAAATTAAAAAGGTTAACAATACTGTAAAGCAGTGCAATATTCCATATTATCAGTATGCATGAATGATCTTATTCATGTTGGATCATACTTTCCATACACACAAGTCTCAACTTATAGCTATACATAGGAAGAGAATTGTCTGGCTCACCAGGAAGAGTGTCATCTTGTCGTCCAAGACAGAATAGTTTGGATCAAGGTGAAGAGCATCTACAATATTCATCACCTCTCTCGCATTTGCCTTCACGTAAGAAGCCTGTTGATGAGGGAGGGAAAAACAATCAAATCAACTGCAGTATATACTTGCCTTCTCACTAATGCCTAAATGCTTTATGTTGTACAATATATAGTTTCAACGATCAATCAATTCTACTGATCTTTTTTCAAAATCAATAGAATATATGTCAAAATATAATTTCCTTCCTAACAACCTTCAAGGACATTTTAAAGGTATTTAGACCTGGCATTCAAGAGGGCACTTTCAAAATGCATGCACTGTCCCGAATGCCCAAATAATGCTTCTCACGGTACGTGTGCCAAAATAATGTCAATCACAGTTCGGCTCATGATTCGGCTGCTGTTCCTGGCTGGTTCAGCCTACATGATATGCATGCAATATATATATATATATATATATATATATATATATACGCATACATTTTATCATATATTCTCGACGGCCATGCATGCATTATAGCTGGTTCACGGTACATATACACAGCAAGCGCACACACTGTATTGCACTATGGGTGGATCTACCACTTTGACTGACAGCTGCATGCGACTTACATCATCAATCTTCGTAATGAAGATGGCGGCGAGTACCACACCATCCAACAGTGCCCTCTTGAGTGCTGGATCTAAATCCCTTTAATATTACTAAGTCAGAAGAAAAGAAGAGAACGGTGAGCATTCTCATTCAATTCCAAATTCCTATATTTTGTGATTCAGCAATAACCTTATTGTGGAAAGTGTACAAATGACTAGTCAACATCAGTTGTCTGGTTCAAGTCCTAAAGGTGTGATAGTTCAAGTATATCTGACTCCCATGTTTCTCTATCTTATTTTGTTGCTGTAGAAAAAAATGATTGTTCTAACTTATCTAACTTAGAAAAGGAACAAAGTCTGACTTACCATTCCATCAAAAGCAAAGATATTACTTTTTTTTTTAATTAATTTATTTTTATTTATTTATATATTCATTTTTTTAGAAATTTATTTATTATTATTTTTATTTTTTGTTTTATTTATTTATTTATTTATGTATTTATTTTATTTTTTTTATTTATTTATTTTTTTATTTTTTATTTTTTTTTTTTTGGGGGGGGGGGTGGGGGTCATTGATGGTTTCATTATTCTCTGTACATCCTGCTCGTTATGGGGGGAAAGCAGCATTCAAAAATTTGATATAAGTGAGTATAAATACAATATTTCAGCACAATCTTCATGTGCAGATCCATTACAACTATAGGCATGGTCAGATGCAATTTTTTTAATGAGGAGATACATTTTTGTCCAACACAAAAAAATGCATCTATCTTACCTTGGCAAGGTCAAATAGGCTGACAATCATGTGGTCTGTGTGTAAAAGAAAGATTTATACATGTATGTGTGCAATCAAAAGTGTTATATTCATGTAATTCATGAAACATTGGCCTGATACGTTTGTTTGTTGATACATGTATATCAATTTCAACCTCTAATAGATGTATATATACTTCCATAAGTGCAGAAAAGAAAAGTACAAAAACTATGCAATTAAACAGCTTTTCACTCATGTAGACCTATGTCAATTTCAATCTTCTGAAGATGTGAACATACCCTATCTTAAGTGCATTGAACTGAATTTCAGAAGAAAGACTTTTTGTTTATATCAAGCATTCGTACATTTGATCTCATTATTGGTACATCTCTGGGTATATCAGTGATGTGTAACGCAAGTGTGCTGCACATCCTCCAGTTCAATTTGTCTGCAGGCAGTTATTAACAATAGCTGAATTCCGAACTGTGACCCTCTACACAGCACTATGCTTAACCCTAACCCTTTATCTACTTGTACATGTGCAACCTCCAACCCAATTGCACACAAAGCCCTAAACCTACAGGTATATTGGACAATATAAAGAGGAAACACTGCCAGAGCATACTTTTGGATTATAACCGAAATCCATCATGTTTACGCAAATACCAGAATTAGCCTGTTATTAACAAGAACATGTAGTCTACTCATCTACAGGTTGAAGCACAGACCATGAGATGTGTTCAGACATATAAATCTTGTAGTAGATTAGCAATGGACTACTGTAGCAGAACACATTTTGATACATTTTTATAATTTGATCTTCTGAAGATGTGAACATACATGCATCCTTGACACACGTGCACTAAACACAAGAACAAAATATAATTACTGCTTATCCAGCTCTCTTCACAATGATCGCCACCATGATAACAATTTTTTTTTTTAAAAAATTCTCTGCAAAGACTGCAATCAATTTGTAAATTACCTACAGGGAATCAGAGGCACTTTCTTACAGAAGCAACAAAGGCCCTAAGATAATACCATGTACATAAACATGCATGATCTACCTTTCAAGCAATGTTGTGGCATGCCTGATGTAGAAGCTACAATTCCCATCTTATTCATAAAAGGTTGTGAACTGGAATTTGACAATGCATGTTTAACTACCTCAAGGTAGCTTGTTTTTCCTTTTGGGTGTGTCACCATCTACTGAAGATGACTTTATGAAGTTAACAAAGTGTCACATTCAGTGATCAATGGAACTCATATAGATCTTTGATTTTTCTATATTTTACGGCAAAATGATGCAAAGTCAATTACACCTTGGCGTTCATGTAAAATTAATCAAGTTTTGAAAGAAGTGAAAAAGTGAAAAAGTGGACAAGTTACATGACACCTTCATATCATTCCGAACAAAATCAAGAGTGTCTAGCTCACCTTCTACTTTTATGCTTGTTTCCTTCTGTTCCTTGCGTCTGCTTTTCTTTCTTGGGTAAGAAGCGATCCAGAGCAAGGCAAGCACGGTCAAGATTGCTGTCCATACTGTTCTGCTATTCCATGGAAGCTGTTCTCCCTTCCTCACAATCTCTTGCATCCAGTACGAGACATTCTCCTGCAGTTTGGGAAGCTCTTTCTGTATGCCTGGAAATAATGCCACAAATGCGTTGCAAACCTATATACATCGTTTATGGATTTCTTTATTGCAATTTGACATTGACTATTAATGACTTTGAAGTGACAGTTTGAACATTCACTGAATGATTACAGCCCATTATCATAGAGGTCAGATGTACATGTACATGTACACGCACATGTATGTGGCAGTGTCCAACTTCAACTCTGAAGGAAGCAGATGTATTCTGAAGAATGTGATTTTAAACAGTTCAGACCTACATGTACTGAAAGTGCTGTAAGTTTCAAGAAAATAAGTCCTTTCTGAGAAAATAAAATACAAAGCTTATCATAGATAAATGTCTGTGAACCGATCCAATAATCTGACGTTACAGTTGAAACACAGCTGCTAAGTGGCTGGAATGGAATCTCCACTTCTTTAACATCTACCATAGATGTCATCTTGCTTATAGTGGAATCACAAACTACACACTTCCAAATTTTGCTTTAACATCTAAAACAGCATTTGCATGCAAAAATAATCTCTTTTTATTTTCACATGCAAACTCAGAGTTACCCCAATCCCTTCCTAAACTGGTAGTTCCTATATATCAAGTCTATTTGAATGAGAAAATTTAAAATTAGTTCAACGGTTAAAGATATCGATTATAAGGTTTAAAAAATTCAGCCCTACTAATTTTACATTAGAGAAAGCAACTTTTTAGGCAGCACATACATGTACGAAGAACTTGATAAAGAATGGATCTATTTTTCTAAAGTAAACACAAGCTTCTGAAAAAAATAAACCTACCATCAGCTGCAGCAAGTGCAAGTTGAACGCCTTGCTTGCCATGCACCATCCATTCTTCTTTCAGTTTCTCCCAGTCAAAAGAGGAAAGATATTGGCTAAGTTCCAGTACAGCTGCATCATAGGTTGGCTGAATGTAATGTGTTGTATTCCAGATCAATTCTGACAGCCGTTCCAAAGCCTTCTCAACATTTTCTGCCATTTTTCCTTTCAAACAATAGCTGCTCTAGATCCCGAGGATCCTGCTGTTGGATGAAAAAAAAAAAAAAAACCAAAAAAAACACAGTCTATAAAACTATAAAATAGAAAAATATTCAAAACTAACATTTTTTAGTTAGACTTACCTTTTTTGATAATCATTTCATGGAGTCTAGATTTAACTGTTATAAACTTTTAGGTCTCACTCAAAACAGATGTACAGTAGTCTAGGTATTGTTTTCGAGGATCGTCTAAAGTTATCTTTTAGTTTTAGTAGGGGTCTAGATCTACATGCAACGTTAGAACCTATAAAATCATGATAACTCAGGGCTGTCAACCCTCCCGCATTTGGAGGGAGACTCACGCCATGACGCTAATTCTCCCGCCGTCCTTCCAGCGTCAAAGCGGGAGGTTTTTTCATAAAGCCCCCCGACGCCCTTCCTCCGCTCTCCCGCCAAGTATGTAAATCTCCCACTTTATGAAAAAACCTCCCTCCAAACGTGTAAAATGATAGCGTGTCAGAGATTTTTGGACTTCAAAAGAGATCAAAAAATTGGAGAGCAGGCGAGAGAAAAAAAATCACGAATCTCCCTCCAAGCAGTTCCCCCCAGTTGACAGCCCTGTGATAACTCAAACGTTAAATGTTACATGATGTAACATTAGACCTAACGTTAGATCTACATGAAGGCCTAGATCCTGGAGCACTGAAACCGTCTCCAAATAGGGAATAGAAAAAATTAAAAATAAGAGGGAACAAAGTTAGAAAAACTGAAAAAATGAGTTAACTGAAGAATAGAACAAGGAGAGAAGAGAAAGATAACTTGAGACTCGAGTCTTGACTCGAGTAGAGGGTCTAACTAGATTTAAGTTAGATCGAACTTAGATCTAACTTAGACTCTAGTTAACTTAAGTTAGAGATCGACCACTAACTTTGTTAATTTAATCTAGATCTACCTTTTTTCTTTAGAATAAATCCAACGTTATATAGTCTATAATGTTAAATCTATGCTAGATTTAACAATTAACAAGTTAGACCTAAGCCTAAGGCTAAGATTTAAAAAGAATCAAAGAATGGTGTGGGATAACCCCCCCCCCCCCCAAAAAAAAAAAACAACACAAAACAAAACAAAACAAAACAAAACAAAACAAAAACAAAAACAAAACAAAAACAACCCCCCCCCCTCAAAAAAAACAAAAACAAAACAAAAACAAAAACAAAAAACAAAGCCTTTAAAGGCCAAACAAAACAAACAATTGTACAAACAAACAAACAAA
Organism: Heliocidaris tuberculata; assembly: GCA_025618425.1. NCBI lineage: Eukaryota > Metazoa > Echinodermata > Echinoidea > Camarodonta > Echinometridae > Heliocidaris > Heliocidaris tuberculata. The sequence goes on from CM046849.1 coordinate 23,532,532, forward strand.
AATAACAACACCAACAAACAAACAACTCTAACTCTGTTACCTTGAATATTGAGGTTGCAAGCCTGGACCAGTCCAGATTGTCCTACCTTCTGCTGCGTGATTTTCAACGGAAATTATCCAATTAACCGTGGGGAGCGTCGGCCAAGGACAGGTACCAGGTAAGCACGGATTGGGTCCGACTTGAGTCTCTACTCTGAAGATCGAAATTTGTCCAACTGAATTGAGGGGCTCACCGCTCAATTTACAATCAAGCGTTTACTTCTGTTATACCTCAATTTCTGTCTTCGTTTCTGACGTTTTGTGTCGTTGCGCTTATATTCATAAAGATTCGAAAATTGTTTTAAAAGGAAAATATGCCCCTGACTGGCCTGAGAATGTGACAAGATTTCTCCCAGTCCAATAAAGTCGACTCCATTAGCAAGCGATCAACAAAATCGTATCGATAATAGCTAGCTAGCTATAGCTATCGATTTCTTTCAATGCTGAGCTAGCTGCCAGGCCAGCCAGCCTGAAATTTCTTTAAATTTCCTTCTAGAAGTAAATGTATAACTATGGCCTATTTCGTGGAATTTCAGAGAAAATTGATAAATGAAGAGAGAAAAAAAATACTTGTATAGAAACATTATTTATATGTACCACAATTTACGGTGAACAAAGAGATCTACATTTCTCCCTTGCGAATAAGGTTTGTATGGGATCGGTTAATAGGCCCTTAGGTTGGGTTTTGTAAAGGATGGGGAAAAGGATGAGTTGGAATTATTGTGGGAGGTATATAAAGAAGGCTTACACCACAATTATTCCCCCATATTTTTTTTTATAGAGATGGAAGAAACAAAATACAAAAAACAAATACTAATACTGTATAGAGACACTTTTGTAGCATGTTCATTTTCCAGACAAAATATATTTTTCTTCCAAAATTTCCTGATCATATATTTACCCCATGTATGCACAACATTATGACCAAGTTTAATAAAAAGATGAGGAAATATTTTTTATTGCATCAAATTTATTGCATCAAATATGAATTTCATGCATTCAGTGTATAAACCTTTATAGTTTCACATTATTATTTATTCAAACATTTGTCGGATAAGATTAATTTTGACTTCAATAGCCTTACAAAATCAACTTCAAGAGCACTAAGGTTTTATAAGTACAGTTAACTTTGCATAAGGTGAATCTGTTGGGACAACAAAAAATAGTTTGACTTATGCAAAATTCGACTTAGGAAATGTAAATAACACATGTTGTGCATAGTTTAGTCACGTTAATTGATTCGACTTAAGGAAAGTTCGACTTATGCGACTTCGAGTTATGCAAAGTTAACTGTAGATGAAAATATAATCCTTAAATAATATATATGTGAAATGTTGGGATATTCAAGTGTACACTATTCTTTAGTTACTTTATAGTTATATATAATGCAAAATTATGGTAAATAATGAAGGAATGAGAAAATGAATATCCTTAATTTTACCATTTTCAATACACTTGTGCGAGTAGTAACCTTCTACTTAAATAGCTAGGCAATTTTGTTGCATGATTAATATCTATTCAAGGTATGCCAGATTGAGTTTTGTTGGGGATATCCCCCAGTTTTCACTTTGATGAATTGAAAAAAATTAAAGCAATATTTTGAGTTCCTATTAGAGAACATGGTATTTATAATTTACAGGGGAGAACAAATGAACACTGACTTATTTGGTCCTCTTTAATGTCTTTAATATCGTACCACTGAAAGAAAGTCATAATCTGTTTTTGTGTCGGACCATCCAGATGTAAAAAAAACAAAACAATTAAATCAAATAAAACAATTTTTAAAAAAGAGAAGAAGAAATTACCAAATCAATGAATTTGACTAACACTCCATTTATCACTGAACACATTAGGGCCAATGATAGATTTCTTTTATGACATTGTAACACTTGTTATTATGTATTAAGATCACATTTTTAAGCACTGAAGTTGGCTTGTAACAAAGACCTTGGGTAACCAAACTTACAAAAAATGTTGATTCCTGTCACATGATTCTTGGGAGATCTTATACAAAGGGCACTTTTCAACCACATAAGCTAATTTTTGTGTTAGAAAGAAAAAGTACTAAAATTAAATATACAATATTATGTCCCATTACTTTGAAATCCATTCATTCAGAATTTTAACTTGAACATTAAATATCTTTTGGTAAGGTAAAGTATCCCCAAGGTGCAAATTTAGAAGGGACCTATGTAGGTTTTGCTACTCATATCTGAGAGTTGATGATCTAGACCTATAAGCCTAGAGATTGAAATAAAATTGACATAAAATTCTTTATTACCAAACTCTTGATTTTGTTTTTTTTACAAAAAACATTCCTAAAACCTACATAATGAGAATACCAGTAATATCAAACCAAAGTTTGAGATAGTTCCTAACAAATTTTCAGATTTTAACATACAAAAGATATATTCCATAATAACAATATCAATTTCATACACAATATTTCTTTCAAGCAACTTATCCATAAAATTACCGAGATATTCAAACAAATTTTAATCTCTTTCAAAATCAATTTGCAGATTTGATGCAATCACAGCTATCTAATTTTCTTCACTATGGGCATTTGAACTTGAATAAATAGTTATATTTAGATGTCATATCATCAATAAAAACTTCTATGATCGCTGCCAGAGTGAATAAAAAATCATATTTGTTCTGTTGCTGAATACAAAATGAAACTCCTCAGTTTTTTGTATCGTTCTTCGACAAAGATATTTGTCTTGATGTCTCTGATGCTGTGAAAAATCACTAGAATATTAGAGTAAAGTACAGAAATATAAATGAACGGGACTACATCAGGTTTTATTGAAAAGGATGCAAAATTAATGTGTGGGAGAGAAAAGAATCCTAACAATTGCATACAGCTAGAAGATGACATTAATACAATAATTTTCAGACGGCAATTTTTGAAAAATTTGCTTTTCTATAGGTCAATACAATTATTATTTGTATGTTTTTATGGTTAAATAAAATATCTTGAATCTTGAAAGTGATGTGACAGATGTACCAGAAATTTGATTACTAATGCACCAGGGTGCTGAAAAGGCAAGTATGGTAGGTAAAATGGTTACTTCTAACAATCTCCTAGAACAAAATTATGACACTACCTTCTAAAATTAGGAGAATACACTATCAAATAATTCAATCTCATGATTGCAATATAATGAATCAAGGAGGAATAATAATTTAAAGAGCACTTTGTCTTTGGTACACTTTGAATATTTAGTCCATGTCAAAATCTACTCCATAGGAGAGGTAGCTATGTCATCAAATGCAGCACCAGTTGCAAAATAAATTCAATGTGATGAACACTTGGAGTTCAAGGTCACGGTACTTTAGGCATCACTTTTTGAGTTGTTGGCTCTGTTGCTATGGCTGCTGCTTGTGTTTCTTCAGGCAAGGCATAGAGCAGAACTTGAAATCCATGTACGAAAAAGGAACCTTCCCAGCAAGCGAAGAGCCGCAAACCCAGCACCTCCTGTATCACACATAACCAAAATACTTAGTTATCAGTAATAATATATTTCAATCACAATTTTGTTTACACTTGTAATATAAAGACATGGAACATACATTCATAAGCAATAGGTATCGTTGAATTCAATAATTGAATACTTTGGTTACATAGTGATAACAATGCAAATTATGATGAAAGGCTATTAATTAGATTACAGCCTAGCTACAAACTCTAAATCGTTGTAAAATATTGGTAAACAACTAAACATAATTCAAGAAACTTGTGTAATTGGAAAAATTATTGACTCTTGTGCTTTAGGGTAAAAAAAGTTAAAATTGTGTTTCAAATGCTTAATATAAATACTTATATAAATATCAATTACACACTGTAATGTGATGATGATAAATTGACTTCTACTATTCGCTTTGGTTTGCGTAATACAGAACATAGTAGGATGAATTCAAGCCAAAGATGACGTAGGATACTTGAGTATACACTGTATGTACACTCGAGTATACATTGAGTTTACATAACATTGAGTATATATCGAGTATACATTGTATATGAAAGTTGAATGCTTTATACATTGCTTGTTTCTATGTTGTGAATCTAACAAGAAATTCACTCCTAGTTCTATACTTACTGCAAGTCAGAGGTGGAGGTGACCTGTTTAGCAAACCTCTTCTCAGCTGCCAGTGCTCTCTTCTCTCTATCACTCAGGTTTGCATACCAATCCTTCTTCTCCTTCTCTTTCCTCTCTTCTTCTCTTGCTTCTTTCAGATCCTATAAATCAGTTCAAAGTCGAGCAAAAATGTGCTGCATTACTATTTTCTTCAAATATTTAAGGGATGGTGTTCTGAAAATTATTTCATCTTGACTTTAATGAAATGATATAAATTATCATAGCAATTTTAAATTGCAACTGTTCATTGGTGGTTGTGCCCATGTCTTCTGCTATGCAGCCAATGTGCAGTAATTAACCAATGACATGCTGCAAGTTTATTTTGATCTTAAAATACCATTTAAGGACTTCATGGTGTTTACAGGTATTATCATAGATAATAGATAGAGATAGAGAATAGAGGGACAATGAAGAATATCCAAATGAAAGCAAAAAAGAAGTAAGTAAAAACAATATAATTGCAGTATATCTAATATGTAATAAAGTGCTTAAAACTAACATTTTTAAGTTCAAGGTTGATAACATTACATTCACAACATGTCCTATAGACTTTTAATTGAGTGATATTGTGAAGGATACTCAGAACACAATAGATGTGATGCCATAGACCAATGGAAAATAATTCTAATTCTCTTTACAAAAAGGAGGGGAAGGTACAATTCCTAGGGCACTTAATAAAGTTTTACCTTTTCTTTTAAACGCTTTGCTCTCCTTGCATTCCTCTTCCGCTCTGATTGTTTTGCTGCTTTCTCTTTTTCCTGCTCTTCTGTGAGTGGCACTGGAATCTGAAAAAAAAAAAAAAACAATGACGAAATATAATCAAATGGGGGCTATTTATCATTATACCCAGTGGCGGATTCAGGGGGAGGCAATCCCGGCCCGTGCCCCCCCCCCCCCCCTTTTGAGGGAAAACAATGCAATGTGCCCCCCCCCCTATTTGCGATTGTGCCCCCCCCCCCCCCCCCCCCCCTTTTCGAGCAGAAAACCTTTTTTTTTTTTTTTTTTTTTTTTTTGTTGCTTGTCAGAGAATTATGGAGGGGAACTGGTCCCGGTACAGGTGAAAAGAAGTCTGTAGGCTTTTTCATTCTTTTTATCCCCATGTGAATGAATATCATGGTACAGACCTACATGTACAAACCAGAAGTACAATAACACCATTATTGCAGCACAACAAAACTATTTATACATTTTCAAAAAATATTATCAATCTTCTGTAAATTTTCCAAGAGATTTCTGCTAGAGGTGGAATTTATCTACTAATTTAAAGTTTACTTGGTATCTTTCTCATTACCTGAGCTCTCTCATAATCATATCGGTCAGGGTGATCAGAACGGAACCTCCGAAACTCTTCTCTCGTCTTCTTGTCCAGTGAGCATCCAAAGGCTGGCTTTCCCTTCTTGTTTCTGATGATAAGAATTGCATAAAGGATGTTATGACTACAATGTACACTACATGTACTTAAAGTGATTTGGTAACTTTGTAGAGGCTTGATAAAATCTGAACTGCCTAGCCTTACATGCTATCAGTGTATGTAATATGGTGTAAAAATGAAGCCCAGGGGGAAAAAAGCACTTCAAAATCATCATGTGCTTCACAAAAGTAAACATACCTATGCAAGTGACCAGAAATGCCAGAATCATTTCCCCCCATAGACTCAGTGTTAGACTATAGCGTATGGCCATACTCTTTTGTAAATGGGAGTATTCAGTCATAGATATCTTAATAATAGCATTATACATTTGAAAACCTTTCTATGCCTGGCTATTCATTTATCCTTTTGAACATCGTTATACAAGACAGATATCAAAATTCAACAATTTATTAAATCAAGCCTCCACAAAGTTACCGAATCCCTTTAATGTATGTCATACTGTTACACACAGTTCAGTTGTGGCTTGAAGCCACTTGATCATATGAAATTTGGGTTGTTTTCTTTCTGAAGCAGATCTTTCTGCAAAGACTTGTTTCAATAATTTCCATTCATCCCTATCAAAATAAAAAAAATAGGTTAAGTGGTTTGGAGAAAAGCACCTATCTTATCGTTCTAAAATGTTTTATATATAAGTAAGCCAATAATAAAATTGCTCTCTAAACCCAGGTGAAGTAAATTGGTTCCAGGTAGGGGAATCTTTTTCTGAAGCTTGAGCAATATTGGCTGCCCAGCTCAAACCATGGTAAGAGCATCACCAGTGCGAAGTGCAATTTGTGGCATGTGTAGAAAAAAAAAATGATTGTCTTTAATGTTCACACTACAATCAGGTTAACAGTAAGAAAACTATTTCACTTACTTGACACCTGGGTCGGCCCCACATTCCATGAGTCGATACAGGACGCACCGCTGGCCGTCTTCTGCTGCTACATGGAGGAAGGTGTAACCCATGTCATCCAGCGACTTGTTCAGAAACTTGAGGACACGACGACTTAGTTTATCAAGGTCATCAGAGCCTTTCACTGCTTTGTCTTTATTTATTTCACAGTCAGCATCAGGCACTTGTTGGTGTTGGACAGGCATGTTGGAATCGTCAAATTCAGATGCAACTGGGACATTGGGTTTGGTCAACTGAGCTTCAACAGCATCAATACAGTCAGGATTTTTATGTGAGTCCTCAGGGAAAACAGCATGAGGGTCCAAAGTGTCTGGAAGGTTGGACTGACTTTCTTCTGAGTATTTGTTTCCTGAGTGGTCTCTATTGCTATCATCAGAAGCATTGGCACAACACTCTTGGCTTGAATTATTCGTTCCTTCGTTGGCTCCTCTCTCATGACTTGCAGAGAGTGGTACAGTATTTTTATTATCAATATCTGGAATCATGCTGGGCCTACCCGGTGGTATATTCTCTATTTTGCTTGGTTCTGTGTCAAGGCTTTCCTTGGTACTGTCTAAGGAATTTGGAGGATCGTTCGATGGAATACTAAAATGCCTTTGGATCTTCTGAATGACTTCTTCAAGCTTGTCCATGTTTCCTGTCCGGCATATAGTGAAGAGTTCAGTGGTCAAGATCGCTTCCTCCTTGTCTGAAAATAAAGAGTCAAAACACCATCAACGTATGTATCAACATGCAGGTGGCATGGGGTCGGGGGGGAGGCATGTATCATGCAATTAAATGGGGGAGGGGAGGAAAAGAGAGATAAAAGGCAGGAAGGCAGGAACCACCCCTACACCACTGTAAACATTCTAGTTCTATACAGTCAATGTCATCTCTCAACAGATAAACTCACATAATTTGAAGGGGAACAAAAATGAATATATTAAACATAATATGCAAATAAAAAATATCATTATCTTATACTATAACATATAATAAGAACAGAATCTTTGGCATTATATAGAACAATGTCATCAGAATTTTTAATAAATTCTGTCATTATTTTAACAAAAACAAGGGTTATATTGTTGAAATATTACAAAATTTAATCAACTTTTAATGCACCTCATTATCAAAGTTGTATGTTTATTTTTCTTGCACAAATTATGGTTTACCTTCTTGGGGCATTTGGCTCTGCTGCTTCTTTTTCTTTCTTTTCCTCTGTTTCTTGTGAGTTGTTTCATACTCTTTCAGATGGTCGGTGGATGTGATGACCACCTCTTCATGAAGTTCAATATCATCAACCTCCACATCATCCTGTTCATCCTGGTTTTCTTTCTTTTCGACAATGGCCGAGTTGTCGGCAGGGTCTTCTTTGCATTCATCTGTAGGTGAGACGATTTGCAGTCATAACAATTAAGTAAAAACTCAGAAGTGAGTTCCCTACAGAGATTTCCTTTTTCATTTTGATGAAATGACCAGTTTTAATTGTTTCTCTTCTAAATAATTACAGGTTTATAGGTTTCTTATCAAGTGGTGAGAATTTTTTTCCATTCCCACTTTGGTCCAGTTGTTTGGAGCTTCTTATTTGCATTCATCCATAGGTGAGACGATTTTTATGTTTGTGAATAAAGTAAAAGCTCAAAAGTAACGTTCCCTTCAGTGTTTTTGTTTCTCATTTCACATCTATTTCATTGTTTCTCTTCTAAAAAAAGTTGAATAATGGAGAATTCTTTCAACAGGACAATTTTTCATATGAGGGCTACACTTCAAAAAGCAAACTGCATTTCCAATAAAGTAAGATGTCTTCCACTAGAACCTCATCTTTAAGTGAAGATGGATGTAACTACGATCTTATTTTTATGTTATTTTATTGATCGATGTCTAAAATCCATGCTCAGAATCATCAAGTTAATCCAAATTTTTGCTTTACATAAGATTTGTCCTGAATCCTAACCTTCAAGAGATTGCTTCTCTAATCGACTCAAAATGACTTCAACTGATGCTTCATCTTCCTTAAGAGCTAGTTTTTCTTTTTGGGGTGACTTCTTGCCCTTCTTCCACTCCTTCTTCTCCTTGGGGCTGGACATGATGGCTGTAACATCAGCTATGCTACCTATTTCCGAAGAAGTTTAAAAAAAAAAAACACCACCAAATTAAAGATTGCATGAAGTTTTCCCTTTTCTATAAGTTATTCTTCTTTTCGTTTCCTTCATACCTCTTCTTCTTCTTCTGTTCATTCTTTCTTTTCCTTCTTCTTCGACTTCCTATTAATGTTCTTCTTTTTCTCCTCCTTCTTCCTCCTTCCTCTTCCTCCTCCTATTCTTCTTTTTCTTCTCCTTTTCCTCCTTCTTCTTCTTCCTCTTTTCTGTCTCAATATTTTATTCTTTTTTATTCATTAAAAACTTTTTTCTTATGCGTGAGTGCAATATCAATAGGCCACTAACTTTGCAGAAACATACAAAATCATAGATGAATGTTCAGAATATTTTAAAATTCAGTAACTTATGAGCACAGGATATGGCAGTTTTCAACCCCTTTGGAACTCACTGAATTGAAAACTTACCATGCAACTCAATGGTCGCCAGAACCTCCCACACCCTCTTCAGCTCCTTGAACGTTGCCCTCCGAGTGGCAAAGGGGATGGTCACTACCCTGTTGTCCCCCTTCACAAGGGCCGGGCACTTGCCGCTGTAGAACATTGCCCTGTTGTAGGTAGGTACCCTGAGGAAGATACGAGTGCAGGAGTCCAGGTGGTCCTTCCACGAGGCGAGCAGGTCCTGGACCTCTTGGTTCAGGGCCGCTTCGTTGTGTCTGCGGATGGAAGCACCTGCAGATCTGTAGAGCAAGGGGTGAATTAAGTATGAATTACAATATGTACACTGCATGCATTTGTATATCATCATATTTAAAGGTTGCCAGGCACAAAAAAACAGGTATACATGTATGTACAGGTGTGAAGTAACCAAGAGTCATATTTTTGTATCATTGTTACAAGTCAAATTCAAAACCTGCAGAATACAAATAAAAATTTATGAGAGAAAATCTTTTTTCTTTATACCTGTCTATCTCTTTCTCTCTGTCTAACTTCTTTATTTCTTCCCTTTGCAATACAGTGGAAACTTTGTATAAGAAGCTCTGATATTACAAGATTCCTGATATAACCAGGTAATTTTGCTGGTCCCAAGTCTTTTGGATTTTACCCTGATGTCAGGAAAATCCTGATATGACAAGGTAACTTTCATGGTCCGAAGTTTCTCGTTATAGTGAGTTTCCACTGTATAAATCAATATCACTGCTATTACAACATTCTTTTATTTCTCAGTCACTCCCTCTCCTTGTCTCTGTCTCTCACTCTCTCCTCTCTCTTTCTATCAAATTTTCCTTTTGTCTCTAAACTTCCAGCTCTCAGCCTCTCACTGTTATAAAACTTATCACCAACAAAAATCATTGCCAAAGTTCTACTCACTTGGGTGCATTTCCCTGTGAGTCTCTGACTGACTGGACGGTTCCTCTCTTAGCACGGACCGTGTACCTGTGAAAGGTCTTGTGGACGATGACCTCAGGCCTGCCAAAATATCAAAAGAACATTTAATTCAATCATATGGTGATCTTTTTAACAAAAGCAAGAGGGCCCCATTTCATAAAACTGTTTATCAATAACAAGTGCTAAAATACTATTAAAACATACTATTACCAAATCACATGAAATGATTTCAGTAGCTTATAACTGTTATTGTTATTGACAACAGGTTTTATGAAACAAGGCCCAGATGTGATTAACAAAGGCACTGTGACATGTACCCCACCCCTTTTCTTTTTAGCTATCCTGGTCATTTCCTATTATTTTCTTGTATTCTTTACCTCTGTATTCAAGCTAGACGTTCCATTTCTTCTTTTTCATTCTCTGTTTTAATTTTTCCTTTCCTTTGCCCTTCCTTTCCTTCTTCTTCTTCTAATACTAGTTCCCTCTTCTTCTACCTCCTCCTCTTTGTCCTTCTTCTTCTTTCCCTCGGCTCTGTTTCCACCTTCTTGAATGCTTCCTGTAATTTCTAATGTCAAATCATAGCAGGACATCTACTTACCCATCATACACTGCAGCAGCAAAATGGCCACCCCCTGTCATCATGATAGCCCACTTCTGATTGGTCAATAGACCGAGAGTTCTGGATATAAGCTCTGTATGATTGGCAGGTGCCTCCTATGCAAATAAAATGAGACAGACTTTGTTCTCACATACATGCTTCCAAATGAGACTTTCATCAGAAAGTGTTAAGTGGGTTCCATCAATTGTCAATACACATTTCTATTTCAGTGACTACCGTAACCATATCCGAAATGCTGAATTCATATCTTTATTGGAATATTTGGAATAGCTGATTTTAATGTATATCTTCATTGAAGTTTTTACTGGCATTACGGTAGAATTAAAACAATTGCAGAGCAAGCCTTATTAAGCATGACAAAAATCATTTTTTCCCATATGTTACTAATAACATCAAAGGTATTTATAGTGTACTTAAGTTTACATGTATGTTCCATTAAATCAAATACAATTCATATGGTATTTCATATACTTGCAGCACCTTTTCCTTCCAGTCGCAACCTGCTACACTTATACATGCAGTTGGATCTATTTAATTCATAGTCCTACTGGGGCTTGGATCAGACAAAATATCACCAAAAACAATACATTCCATGTTGAACATGTTTATTATTCCATGATACTTGAAAACTTCTAGGACATTGCATTACAAAATACTTTGGACTTGCCCTATTCTTTTCATTCATCTTCTATTTTCTAGTTTTCTGTAAAAGTTAAAGGAATCTGTCCTCTTCTCACCCTCTTTCCATGCAGAATGCAGCGATAGACAGACACCACCTGTCCCTCATCGTTATCAAAATAGATCCTTGGACATCGTCTACCATTTCCTACTTCCTTCTGTGCATCGTCATCGTCATCGTCATCGCTGTCGTACTTATGGATAGAATTGGCCTTCTTTCTCCTTGTAGTAGGAGTTTGATGGGAGCCCCGGGAGACGGGAGACATGTCCACCTCGTCTTCAGAAGAGGAAGATGACTCACCGCTGCCAGAAATACTGGATACATCATCTATAGAGGCAAGATCATCAAGAATATAGCAGAGGCTATCAAACCACAAACAACTGCCTACGAGAACCAAGTGGTTCTCTGTCACACTTTTCATAGGTGTCACAGAGAATGTCCTGAAAAATGATGCACTGAAGTTTAACATGCAGAATAATCATCACAAGTATCTGCCAAGAAAATAGTATAAAGTAATGTACAAGGACTTATGATTTAAATCAAATTGTAGCTCATCAAATTTACGTGCTTCAGATTTACACTATTTAAATCAAAACCTGATTCATTGCTTTGAAGAAAAAAAAATTAAAAAAGAAACATCAGTTTTAACTCTTCACAACTGGATTATTATTATTATACAGAGCCAGCATGTCTGAATCTTTAGATTTCCCCATGCATTAGATATTGTGGAAGAGAATGAATGTCAAACAGATTCAATATTTAATGCAATGAAGTTAATTCAAAAGAGGAGATAAATTCCAAATTTGTGATTTGAACAGCATTTTAAAAATGGTGCCTCTTTCAGATGTAGACAATCATGAAAGGTAATGTTTACTTTTGTAAGTCCTCAAAAACTTTTTGTTAGATTTAATGGATTTTTGTTGATAAATAGCAAGATAAGTACTAGCAATACAAGTATGCTGTGAAGATTTCACGTCCCGAAGTGGCATACTAAACAATTGAGAGGCAAACTTCAGCGTGCACTATACACCATACACGTGTTCAAAACCTACACACAGTGACACATATGCTATCACTGTGCGAAGCCTTGAGGTTGTTGTGCAGGGAGCCATCAGGGTGGAAAGGTCCTAGCGTAGGGCAATATATTGCCGTGATCTAGTGTTCCTTGCATATATTTACAGTAACAATTTACCAGATATCATTGATGGAATAAATGATCTTGTACAAACATCTTTTGATACTTGGAAAACAACATGAGACTATACTTAACACGTTTCTTTCTTTCTTACCTGCTTGTTGAGAAAATGCCTCTTCAGAGACTGACTTCAGACCCAAAATCCTCTGCTTCAAGTTAAAACGATGCCAGTCAAGACGATAATGAGCTTTCTATATACACATCAAAATAATGAAATCTTATGTAGTGGAATCCATGAAGAAGAAGGCTAAAGTAGAAAAAATCTTAACTACAATGAAAATCTCAATATCAGGTAGACTTAAAAGTAATCATTCTGAAATTTCAGCTTTCAAATTTGTTAGCTCTTAGAGGCAACACTGAATTCAAAATTTCAAATGTTGGCAAAAGATCTGTGCAACATGAACATGAAATAACTAGTTAAAAATCTATCTTATTCAGTGATTCTTTGTCAGATATCTTGAATAGAATATAAACAAATCATCTACGAGCTATGATGTTGAGGAAACAAGTAACATTTTGTCCCACTGATTACGAGGCAAGCTATTTAAAGGGCAATCCAACCTTGGTAATAAGATGATTTGTGTGAAAGCAGAAAAATAAGAAAAACAGGATGGTGAAAGTTTGAAAGAAATCGGACAAGGACTAAGAAAGTTATGGATGTTTGAAAAATGAGATCACTATATCTATGCGAATCTCAAATTGGCAATTTGGTGAGTCAATTGTGACATTTTTGTGGACAACTCTCCCATTTGTCGTACACAAAAATATCATTAATTTGTGTTTTTCTTTGAGGCGCTTTTTCCCTCCGCGCAGTACTCAAAATATATTGGAGATAGCATAGTGTTATAGGTCCTCATGAACGAAAAGATCCTACTGAGTAATGCATTTTGAAAAAGGTGACATTTTAGTCATTTTGTGTGTTAGAGCGAATGGGGGAGTTGTCCACAGCTACATCACAGTGACATTACCTATTCGGCCAATTTGAAATTCCCATATCATATGCATAGTGATTACAACTTTCAAAAATTCATAACTTTCTTATTGCTTGTCCGATTTCGTTCAAACTTTCAACAATCTGCTTTTCTGATTTTTCCTCTTTCTTTCAGACCAACTTGCTATTAAGGTTGAATTTCCCTTTAACCCAATAATTGGGCTAATTACAAATCTTCACGGCTATAACTCTACTCAGACATGTGCCACGATTAGTTTAATTATCAGTAATCATGCATCTACGGCATAAGCATTCTAAAAGCTTAACCAACAAAGAGTAAAAAAGAAGATCAATACAAAACGCTTCAGTCATTCAAGAGTTAAAGATAAAGTTGAGTTCTGGTCATGAGACTGAATTGTGAAAGAAACTGTCTCAAAGCAATTGGGAAAAGTTGATTATATAGCACATAAGAATCGGTGTATGCTGTAAGGTTTTGGAAACACCAAAATGATAAGAGATTTACTTAATCCTGCTCAGAGTCACATGCACTGCACACAGAAATGTGTATATGGGACTACACACAAATGTTCGGCCCGAACATTTCAGCCATTTCTTGTCATATTTTGAATGAGAGAGTATTTGAAGAGCAATCCTTTTCAGGGGACATATCTATGATAATCTTCCAAACTAACATAAAAAGAATGAGAAAGCTCACAAATGATTTTTTACCTTTCCCAGAACTTAAGCTTCCCTTTAACCAACAAAGAGTACAAAAGAAGATCTATACAAAAATTTTCAGTCATTCAAGAGATAAAATGGAGATGGTTTTTTTTACCTGCTGATGTCTATCCTCAAACTTGCAGTCACACAGAGAACAGATCATTACATTTGAAACTGTGTAGACATCAGGTTCTTTCGCAGAATATCAAAATAGAGGAACATAAAGAACAAAACTTGTCTAATCATCACTAAGTATTCAGCACACTGAAGACATGTATGATCAATACTTTCCCAGATAAATGGCAGGAAGTTAAAACAGAACAATAGTGCAATGACTAAATTGACTATTAAAGAAAAATAAGGTCTACCAAACATCGAAAACTTCGTTCATAACCATTCTTGTGGAACATTAAAAAAAATGTAAGATAGTGTAAACACTTTTAACATTTCTTTTATGAAATCTTAAGTGTTACAAATTCCTGGGTTGAGAACATGCAATACATTCTATACCCCAAGTAAGTAAAGGAATCGCTGTAAGTGAATACCCTTTCTTGTAATTGTGACCCTCCACCACAAAACGACCAATAAGTCGCAATGGGAGTTTTAGAGTAAAGCGCTGAAAAAGGTGGTTTGGGGTGGAAATTTTTATTTTAAATTTTTTGTATTTTCTGAAAGTTCATTTATTAATTAATCTACCATCTGACAAAATTTCATGGTAAAATACCATTTTGAAATATGTTTTTACTCTCATTCAAAATGACCATGTTTTCCTGGACATTCAAACTTTGTGTATGTGTCAACTTGCTGGGATTGTACTTCACATCGCTTTTCTTGTATAGCTTAAAAACTATGCATTGTCTAATATTCAAAATCTAAAGAAACAAAGAGATATATCTATTTTGATGGTGTGGAAAGTTTCAACCCAATCCAATTAGTACTTCACAGTGTATGCTAGGGATTTTTGACTCAACCTTTTGTGCGACAAACAATAGGACACAGATTACGCGCTCTTAAATGGTCACTCTTCTTTATAGCCCGTTTTCTCTATTGTTTTGGTTATTAGCCTGTCTGACATGTTGACATTCTCATTGTAATTTACAAGGGTTTGCTTAGTCCATACAAGACAAGTTATATATCATTTTAAAGCTTAGAATCTAAGCTTTTAAACTGTGCTGAAATTTTAAAAACCCAAATTTCTGACTTATTGGTCGTTTTGTGGTGGAGGGTCACAATTGTTCTTCTGGAATGAATAAGATTAGAAGATGATTAACAATGGAGGACAACATACCATTCTTTTCCACTTGGGCAATATTCTCTGGTTCTTCATAGAAGTCTTCTGCTACCACATTCGGCTGTAGTGATGAGAGTTTGATACCAGCCAAACACTTCCAGGCTTTGCTCTTGTCTGTCAGGAGACAGCTACTCTGTCTCTTGGGCATCTCCATGCTTCTTCTCTTTCTGGAGGATATCATCAAGAATATGAAAAGAACATCAAACGTTATTAGACTAAACAGAGACTATCAACATTTTTCTGAACATGCACATGTGCCTTTCGTCACTCACAGGCCCATACAGGTCTGCCCTTTTCTACATCATCAAAGTGTCATCTTTAGATTCTATTTAGTGAGAAATAAGTTGAATTTACTCACCATTACTCAAAGTTTTGGAGGGATCCTCCTTCATTTGCTTGTTATTCTTGACTTGTGATTCGAAATCCTGAAAATGCAATTTTGTAGAGCTTTTCCTTGCTCCTCGCGTTTACGGTAGCGGGGACTGGGCCAGTTTCAAAAATCAAAATGGCGCATGCGCAATGGCCAATTCGATAAGATTTGGAGTCATAGCGTATCAAGAGAGAGAGTTGTGACACACGTACAAGTACACACACGAAGGTCAATTTGTGGAGCTCCAGCGAATGGTATTCAGTGCTCCATGACTTTGACATGTGAACGAACGCGCGTCCGTATGTCACAACTGTTTCTCTCAAGCAGCTATGTAGGGAGTTGTGTTTTTAATTCTTATGAGTTTTGATTGATGGTTTTTTCCGCAAGCGTTTTTGCAATGTCAAAATTTTCCATCTGCTATCATATTTTGATCTAGCTCCAGAAATGTGGATTTTTTTACATTGTTTTAAAAATAGTAATCATGAAATAACATTGCATTATTTTGGGCTACATACGGAAAATTATGAACAAAATGTTATTCCTATCTATTTTCGTAAAAAGTAGGATTAAATAAGCGACTGAATGTAGACTAGTCCCGTATATTGCCTGGGTGTTGTGGCATGTGCATGTGCCTGTAATCCAGCTAACAGTAGAAGTTATAAACTGATTCAGTGGACCCAGGTTCGAGACTGAGTCACGTCTTTCGGATGGTGACGTTAGCGTTTAAAGGTCGGTCCCAGACATAAATAATCATATCTGATTGATACACGTCTGTAAAAACTAAAAACCCAATTACACACACACACACGCACAATGCATATTCGTCCATGTACGCTCAGTCAGTGAAGTCCAACAAGGAAAACCAGACTTTTTTCACCGTTTTAATTTAAGACCATCATCCTCGAGATACTTAAAATGGAGCTATGTCGATATACTAATTACTAAATAAAAAAAATTATGGGAGGAAAACTGGGGGTAGAATCAAAGTTTGGGAACATTGACAAGGTAGGAGTCTTCAAGAAGACATGAAAAATCCTACAATAACATTGGGGAGGTTCAAAGACGGTAGGCATTGAAATCTAACAGTATAACACGTATGTGTATGCGTGCAAGCTTAATTACAAGTCATCTCAGTACAATTGAACTCATTCACAAATAACTTACACAAATTATATCACGTGGGACAAGACACAATGAAACTTCGACATATTTCCGGGGAGAAATTAAATAAATAATGCAATTGAATACTTACAATTTCAGATATTTAGTACTCTGAAGACTGTGTATCTTGTAAGCATGAATTTCCAGGATCCTTTTCTGTTCATGTGCCTTCAAACGTCAATTATGTCTCACGGTCTTGTCCTATGGCTATGCAACCAGCTGGATTACCTGTGCAGGCTATACATACAGTACGTACACGTACGGTATGTGTGATTGCCACATGTTCTAAAAATAGCTCTCCAGCTGAAAGTAGTAAATATTGCGCAAGTTGTTGAAACACGCTAGACGTATGATTTTAATATGCAAAGCTCATCAACCAATAGCCTGCCAATGGAAAGACTATACTCTAATAAGATTGTTAGAAAATTATAATAATATCGACTAGATATCACAATGCACAGAGTAAAATTATAATGTTCCAAAGAACAAAAATATTTTAAACTTTTTTGTATAAAGCTAGGGCCTATATATGAAAATTAAACATGAGAATGCAAATATATTCATAGTTTTGGGGGTGTTTTTATTTTTTATTTTTTTACCTATATTTACAGGTAGGCGTCCATTTCATTTCATCTGCATATTATAACAAGTACTGTATATAGGTACAGACCTCCTTAGTAACACAGACCGGTAGGTTTGGATAATTACAGTATGGACTGGAGATAGGAGTGGGTGGGAAAAGGCCGAGAGAGAGAGGTCGAGAGAGAGAGAGGTCGAGAGAGAGAGAGAGACAGAGAGACAGACAGACAGACAGACAGACAGACAAACAGACAGAGACAGACAGATAGAGACATGTAGAGAAAGAGACAGAGAGAGACAGACAGACAGGCAGACAGACAGACTGACAGAGACAGACAGACAGACAGAGACAAAAAGCAGGGGGAGAGGGAGATAAAGAGAGAGAGAATAGAGAGAGAGAGAGCAAAGAAATTCAGACTAAGGGAGAAAGAAAATGATAAAGTTTGTATGATAGGTTTACAGTGAAAGGAGAAATCGATGAAGGGATGAAGAGGGATGAAATTCATTTCCTGCATGAGATATAACTCATTTCATATGATCATGATGGTCATTATTCATCATGATATTGGCAAGGCCCTGAACCAGGGTCATAATAGTAATTTTAGGCGCCTTGATCAATCAAATATAGATAGAAATTGATTGTCAAGGCTGTCAATCGATATAAGAGGCATCAACATTTTCTTATCTCGTGACGGTTGCAGTCTTTCATAATTATGTTGTTTTATCATTCATGATATGGTCAAGAGGCAGTTTTTTCCGTGATACATGCAGTTCGTTCATACCTGGAGAGTTATTTTTCCCGGCAAGATTTTGGGGACACAACCGGTCCACGCCCTCTTTTTGAAAGCCAAGTATAGCATATACCTCCAGTACAGGAGGCATATCCCCAAAATGTGACCCCTCTTTTTAAAATTTATTTTGGAGTTAAAAAAAAGGCATCCGAAGTTGATAATTTTATTGTTGGTTAGAATAATTGAAAATTTTCTGATTTGTGCATGCTATGCCCCCTTCCTTTACAAGTTCCTGGATCCGTTGCAGTCGGCGGACGCCCCCCCCCCCCCCCCCACTGCTCTTGAAGATTCGTGGACAGGGTTCCCACATAAATTTGAGCACCAAATTTTTGATGGCTTTCCATGACCCATTTTTGCCTTTTCCATGACCAAATAAGTACCATTTTGGTATGGATTACGACATCCAAGCGGCGTACAAATACCAGGCAGTGATGATCATTTCATGTTTGTAATGGAAGGCTGCCATAGCAACACACAGCCAACAACCAATTGCCATGACCATGCTGACTTTCCATGGCTCTGGAAGATTTTTTTTCTTCTCCATTTTCCATTACTTTCTATGTCTTTCCAGGGTGCCGTTGCATAAAACTTGCTATTATAGTAACTTTGCTATTATAGTAACTTTTCATGGAATACTGGATTTTGATTGGCTCTTGAGCAACGTTACCATGGTAGTTACCATTGATGGCAAAGTTACTATAATAGTAAGTCTTTATGCAATGGCACCCAGAAGAATTGTTTTTTTCTATGACTTTTCAGGTTTTTCCATGAAAGCGAGAACCCTGCGTGGGTCTATATTAACTGCCATTTGTTTAGCAACCTGGGCACAGCCCCACCCGATGGGATTCTGCCCCCTAGGCAGAATCAATATATGGATACGCCAGTGCTTCGAGCTATATTATGCATGCATGCATTGTGTTTTCTGTGCTATGAAATTTAGTTTCTGTATTCCTTTTTATGATCAATGGCAATATATGGAGAGCTAGCTGCTTAATCAAATAAAACACGAGGGGCAGAAGGGTTCAACTCCATCAAATAAGTTTTTGAGTTACCACGAAAAAATATAGGCTTATTTTGACAATTTTAAGAAACAAATTTTTTTTTTCATCTTGCAGGATACCTTTAATACATGGATCATTTAACACATGAAGATGAAAACGATCTGTCTCCTTAGGCTATCAAAATATTATTTTTTCCTTAATAACTAAAACTATTTTGATTGGGCCCTTTTTTCCTCTCATTTAATCAGTTGCAATCAGTCCCAATAACGTAAAAAGCGAAAATATATATTTTTTACAAAAGTAATTTATTTCGAGGACTTGTGATACATCGTTCTTTTGAGCTTAAAAAGAGAGAATCAATAAAAAATGTTTGAACCTGTAGGCAAGCTCACTGCCATTCAAAGGGCAAGGCTCACTTATGATTTTATGAAATCAATTGAGGTATTGATTTCAGAGAGAACGCGTGCAGAGAAGCCTGTAAAATTTGTTTTACGAGGTGCTAATGAATATAAATGAGTAATGGCTTGATATTATAAACAAAAGAGGAACAATACATGGAACGTTCGTACTTTGAATAAAAAAAATCATTTCTTACATAACTCCATGCAGGGACATCGGCTAAATTGAATTAAAGAGCGCTCAGAATGCATAACAACCACAGGGTGATTTCAAACCCCTCCCCCACTCAATGGAAGATGATGTTCTCAAATAAATTCTGTATGAAACTGGGTACACTACTTATTAGCCTCTTGCCCTGTGCGCAATGTGATGTGAGTTAAACGTCATCATTGTCTATAGGCTTGACTTGAAGCTTTTTTCAAGTGCTTTAGAAGAGATTTTTAAAAGAAAGACTGATAGAACGCGAAATGCATTTTTTGAGAAACTTTGCAAAGTAAGTTTTTGTGTTAGTCATATAACTTGTTTTTCATGACAACATGGCGAAGGAAAAGTCATATCCTCAAAGTAAATCATTGTCACTCATTATCAAATCTATGGGAAGGTAACTAGCTGTTTTTGTCGTGATTTATATTTTTTAAAAAGGGCGGATCCAGGAGAGGGGGTCAAGGGGTCTGGCCTCCCCCTTTTTTGTTGTTGTTGTTGCTTTGTCACATATTTGGGGGATTTGGGCTCTTTTTGTATGCTTGTATAAGACATTTTTTTTTTTTTTTTTTTTTTTTTTTTTTTTTTTGCCAGTCAGACATTTTGGGAAATCAGTGGGGAACATTGTGGAATCTATTTCTTATCACAACAATATTTACCAAGAATCTTAATCATTCAAAGAAAGTTGGCCTGTAATCAGTGGGGTAGCCGGGATCCGACCATAGAGGGGGAGCTGCAGGGACGGGGGTATCGGTCATATTATAAAAATATGATAAAATGCAAGAGAACAAGGCCATAAAGTAGGAGGGGGGTTGGAAGGGGTCTTCTCATCTTATTTTTACATCGCCTTCTCCCTTTCTTTCTCTCTTTTCCTTTTTTATTTTCTTCATTCGATGGGGAAATGGGCACGTGGCCCGTGCCCTCCTGTTACTACGCCCCTAATCGGTATGTGATCGACTTGAATGTCCACATCCGTGCCTTGTTTGTTCAGGCCTTCTTAACTGACAGACAAACAGCGTCCACGTGCTACGCTCCAATTTATTAAAAATTATGATTTCCAGTATTTATGAAAGACTCTGTGGGCATGGTGGGCGGAGAAACTATTTCCCCCCGGTAGGAGTGAAATCGCATGTTTATAGCCTATACATCTTTTTGATGTTAATTCACCTAGGCAACGGTTTTGCATTATAAACGGTATGCAGTTCTTACTGTGATGCACTTTTCGTTTTTCTCAAAGAACTCATTTTGCCAGACATCATTCCGGTAATACATTAATAACACAGCATGCAACGCGTGAAAAAATGTATTTTAAAAGTTAAACTGAAACTGTTTTGTCCAACCGGACAGATAAGCTCGATTTTTATTATTTTTTTTTTAATTGTTTATTTTAGGGGGAGGAGTGGTGGTTCCTCATAAAGGATTTCAAGGCTATTTGAAGAAAATTGATTCTGAACATTTTCCATTCACTCAATCCAGATCCTTAAACATCACTGCCACACTGTCTAACAAATCATACTTGACGAAAGTGTTTCATGCGTTATGATAAAATAAAGCGAAAGAGAAAATTCCTTTCACTTATTGCTGTATGTTTGTCTCTAAAGTGCTGGGTCACACAACTTATTAAGAAGTAGAATTCCACCTTGTCTGACTGTTTCATCTCAACCGTTTCAGATACCCAATATCTGATTATGAACATTGAATGAAAGGAAATTGGGGGGCATACGAAATGAGGTGGGGTTGGTGGATGGATAGATGGGTTAGGCCATCACAGGCGTAGCCAGGAATTCCTTAAGAAGGGGGTGGAGCGTATAGGTACGAAATTCTTCCCGATCAAGTATCGGAAAATGAGTAATTTTCTAAAGACATTTGTCTGGAATGAGCGATATCAATATTTTGATCTTACAGGTCAGTTAAAAAAATATATGAGGAAACAAAAAAGAGGAGTTGAAAAAAAAAAAAAAAAGAAAAAGAAGGAGAAGGAGAAGAAGAAAAAGAAGAAGAAAAAGAAGAAGAAGAAGAAGAAGAAGAAGAAGAAGAAGAAGAAGAAGGAATAGTATAGTAGTAGTAGTAGTAGTAGTAGTAGTAGTAGTAGTAGTAGTAGTAGTAGTAGTAGTAGTAGTAGAAGAAGTAGTAGAAGAAGAAGAAGAAGAAGAAGAAGAAGAAGAAGAAGGAATAGTATAGTAGTAGTAGTAGTAGTAGTAGTAGTAGTAGTAGTAGTAGTAGTAGTAGTAGTAGTAGTAGAAGAAGAAGAAGAAGAAGAAGAAGAAGAAGAAGAAGAAGAAGAAGAAGAAGAAGAAGAAGAAGAAGAAGAAGAAGAAGAAGAAGAAGAAGAAGAAGAAGAAGAAGAAGAAGAAGAAGAAGAAGAAGAAGAAGAAGAAGAATAGGGAGAAGAGGGAGAAGAAGAAGGAGGAGGAGGAGGAGGAGGAAATTTTGCAGTGAGAGTTCCAAACTCCTTTTCCATTGTCTCATAATAAAGCTCTCCGTTCCAAGAACAATCACATGAGGATTTGGGTAATCCAGTCTGTCGAGTCCATGTCAATGCCACTGGCGGATTTAGGAGGGGGTGGCACATCCGGCGAGTGCCTCCCCCTTTTGAAACACAAGTGACTTACCTTAAGTATACACAACTCCAAGATTGTGCCCTTTTTTTAGGTGATGACCCTTTTGTTTTTTCTTGTCAGACATTTTAGAATAGACTTTTTTCAAACTTGTTAGCCCTCCGTATAGGCTATTTTATTCGTTGCTTAATCATACCATGCAATTTAGAGCATTTTCTCTCTTCTCTTCAAAACAAAAAGATAATGTTTTCTAAATTAAACACAATTTTCACAGGAGTGCCTTAATAATATTAATATCCATTTTGCTTTTCTGTTCTAAAATTATCTTTATACTGATTTCACATTCATATTTTGGAATACTCTGTGCCCCCTCTTTCTACAAAACCCTGGATCTGCTTCTGAATGGTACTAATGTTCCGCCTCATGAAGAACTTCCACGTGATCCAGCCCTTCCTACACGGTGTCCTTGGTAACTGAAACGGTTGAGATGAAACAGTCAGACAAGGTAGAGTTCTACTTCTTAATTATGTTGTGTGACCTTGCACTTTGCAGACAAACATGCAGCAATGAATGAAAGGAATTTTCTCATTCGCTTTATTTTAACACGCGTGAAAATTGGTCAAGTGTAATTTGTAGACAGTCTGGCAGTGACGTTTAAGGATCTGGATTTAGTGAATGTAAATGTTCATGAACAATTTGCTTCAAATAGCCTTGAAATCCTTTATGAGGAACCACCACTCCTCCCCCTCAAAATATAGAAATAAAAAAATCGAGCTTATCTGTCCTGTTGGACAAAGCAGTTTCAATTTAACATTAAAAAAAAACCAACAACAAACAAACAAACAAACACACAAATAAATAAAGTAAAATAAAATGAATAAAGAAACAAACACACAAACCAAAAATCGAAATGTCTAATGTAACAGATAAGAGTCGCTTTTACCTTTCGAATGGCTTAATTAATATTTTTATTCTGAGCTCTCATTATTACATGAAAACCAATGGATCATGATATCTACAGCGATGGGGGGGGGGGGGGGCTTCGTGTGCCTCCCCAGTTTGTCAGAGATTTTAAGATTAAAACAATCCTAAAAAATGTTGATAATTCTTTTTCTCTTGTCAGAGTTTTGGTGACAAAATACGCTCTCGAAAGAGGAACCCCCCCCCCCCCCTCCGGCCAGAGATTCCTGGATTCGCCACTGCATCTAATTTGAATGTAAATATTGGAAGTTGATGTGAGCCGAGGGACTGCGGAAGGAAATCTTATACAGGAAATTTGTCTGGTGTGCCCACACTCTCTTCGAAAATTGGGAGCGAGACCGCAACATACATTCTACAATCAAAAATTTCTTCTAATCCCTATAAATACATGTACTGCCCGTTTTGCGCACATTCTTGTTCTGCTATAAACTGCTTGCTAATGCCTTAAAACTGCTTAATTGTGCAATTCCACGTGAGAAAAAAATCCGCACAATGATCTCTTAAAAGATGATTTGCAAATATAAATCTTAATTTTTGTGCAATAAAATATTTTCATCACCAAGAGTAGACCCAGTAGAGAATAATCTTTCAATAACTACATCTTGTTAATTGATTGAAACGTTGGAAATTCAAAAGCGAAATAAAATTCAATTTGAAACAAAGTCATGTTTAGCCCTATCATAATTAGGTGCGTTACATTCTTTTGATGTCTGAACTTTCCAGGAGTTTCTCATTTTTATTCTTTCATAATTTCTACCCGATTCTTTGATATGTTTATCTTGTTTTTTTCTGAAAGAAAATATTTTGGAAGACAAAAAGAAACAGACAAAGATGATATATATGCTATGAGAGAGGGAGTGGAAGTGGGGGGAGAGAGAGAGAGAGAGAGAGAGAGAGAGAGAGAGAGAGAGAGAGAGGAGGGTGTAAGTGCTCGATGAATATATAATAAAAAAGGGAAGGGAAACAAGGTTGAAAAATAAATTAAAAATTAATGAACCCACCGTTCGTATATATCATACATAGCCATGAGCTCCCACAGTAATTTCCTTCCTAATCGTTAATACCACTCTTGTTAATGAAATTACATTTTCATGGGCAAATATTAGCTTGAATAGTCATTCTCAAAGCCATCTATTTTCCGATATTTTCAATTATACTCTCGCACTAATTCTCATCAGTTATTCATGTTGAAATCCAACGCTCTTTGTGCCCCGTAGTTGAAGATACTATGTAACATTCTCGAAGCTATATGCTGTAAAAATCTATCGAAAGCGGTTGGGATAATATATACAATAACTAATCAAAACAAACGCCGAGTTAAGCATTTCTCATAGAAAATGACCTTTAAAATAAGCTTTAAAGGTAACTGCATGTGTCATTTTATTCTCTTCAACGCCATTTTCCGATTCTGTAGTACCAAACATC
Source organism: Heliocidaris tuberculata (assembly GCA_025618425.1). NCBI lineage: Eukaryota > Metazoa > Echinodermata > Echinoidea > Camarodonta > Echinometridae > Heliocidaris > Heliocidaris tuberculata. Next base: position 23,557,407 of record CM046849.1, read on the forward strand.
TTTTCAGACACATGCATTTAGCGATTACATTTTTTCAGAGCACTGACCAAAGTGGGACTGTTTTTAGAGCAGTTCCAAATAGATTTATGACCAATTTAAACAATTCTATTTTTTATTGAAATGATCAACAGTTTCTTTTAATTACATTTATATTACTCTTTTGAGAAATATAATAGTTTTATCAAGGCTCATCACCTTATGGTAAATAATATTTTTTTTTCTTGTTGTTGTTGTTGTTGTTGTTTTGTTGTTGTTGTTGTTTGTTTGCTTTTTTTTGGGGGGGGGGTGTTCAACAACATTATTCTTATACATAGTTTTTCGGGGTTTTTTTATACAGCACGGTGGTCATTATAAGAACGCTTTGTATACATATTCGAGAAATTACACTTTAAGTTTGCTTTTCTTCTAACTTTAAATTTTGCTGTCCCCCCAACATACCATAATCAGATCGATCAGCCCGTTTTTATACCATTTCAATAATTCTATTATACCTCTCTCTCTACGAGGTTAATCAATATATTTCTGACATTTTGATCGACAATGTCATTATACAGTCAATTGTCTAATCAATGAATTTTCACATGACGTTGGCTCGCCTCTGCCAATATACAATACTTTGGCACTTACCGTGTATTTATAAAGCTATTAGTTCTGTTGGTTCTTGTGTTACTGGCGTCGAGTGGGTCCAGCTATATCGAGGGGTACCGGTGACAGGGTGTGGGGGGGGGGCGTGTTTTTTGTTAATAGGTAGATGAAATGTATTGTAAAAGGCTATTTGTTGGGGGAGAAGATTTTGGAGAGGGTCATCTTTTCACGTTCCTTGTTCTCCTATCCTTTTCTTCTTTCTCTGCTTTTCTTTTTTCTTTTTCTTTTTTTTCCTCCATAGTATTTTCTTGTTTTATACTAATTTAATTTTCTATCTTTTTTTCTTTTTCTCTGACAACCCACTCCCTCTCTCTCTCTCTCCCTTTCTCTCTCTCTCTCTCTCTCTCTCTCTCTCTCTCCCCCCTCCATCTCTCACCCTCCCTCTCTCCCCTTTTTTTTTTCTCTCTCTCTCTTTTATTGTCTCCTCATGTGTGTATATCACCCTGGTAAAAATACAACCACTGTCACCAAACTCAACAGGGGATTTTCCCCTATGATCACATACTGGCGCGAGAAAGTGTTGGTTTACGGTGCTGTTTTGCGATGCAAATGAATAAAGAAAATCTCACATCAGGCTTAATTTCCCCTATGAATAAGTGCTGAAATGTCATCGCATCTAGAAACTGAAATTAAAGAGATCAATAAGTTTCAATCAGTCGATGGTGATTTAACTTGTTCGGGAACCTGCTTGGAGAGGGGTATAAAATGAGTAAGAGAGAGACAGAGAGACAGAGAAAGGGGAGGAGAGACAGAGAGCAAGAGAGAGACAGAGAGAGAGAGAGAAAGAGAGAGAGAGAGAGAAAGGGGGGGGGGAGAGAGAGAGAGAGAGAGAGAGAGAGAGAGAGAGAGAGATTCCGATATGCAGAACGGCAGATAATAATGAAAAGACGTGTAAATTAATCCTTCATGTTTTCTTCTTCGTTTTGTGTGACACAAAACGTCATGTGAATGCATTTGTTCTCTTTTATGTCGAAGGCACATTTCAAAAGATGAAATATTCGATGAAGTTTCACATTGTAAGCATAATAGTCAGCATATTATTGGGTTTTATTACGTGTATAATGCGCTGGTCTGAATGTACAATCCTTCGAATTCATAAACATTTTCCTAAAATAAAACATAATAAGCAATAAGAAATTAGGTCTTTATCAGGTGAACATTATATTAGGAGAAAAGAGGGCAGGGGCGGATCCAGGGGGAGGACGCATCGGCCACGACCCCCCCCCCCCCCCCCTTTGAAACCCAACTGGCATACCTAAAGTAAACAATCTTTTTAAATGCCTCCTTAATTGTGTACTTTTCCGGCTCTGTGCCCCCTCTTTTTCAAAACCCTGGATCCGCCCCTGGAGAGGGAGAGAGACAGAGACAGAGTCAGACAGACAGACAGACAGAAGGGGGAGAAAAATAAAATGAATGAGTGGGAATGAGAGAGAGACAGGGGGGGGGGGTAATACTTTGAAAATGTGATAATTCTATCAAATTAATCAGTCCAAAAGCTAATCCTGGATATAACCTGCATAATGGTGATCCGACCTACTTCAGAGTGCACACATTTGATGCATGCTGTTACTGTATCGATACTCTTTAATAATGCAATGTGTGACTTTTTATAGGCCGTATCATGAAACATTGATTCGGATGGCGACTAGTGACTTTCAAAAGAGTATTGAGTAGATAAAATGGAATTGAAAATATCATTTTGTACATGTATTCGATATTTTTCTGAAATAGAAATACACTAATACTAAAAAAAAAAAAAAAAATCCTTGGCGGCTAAATAACCTAATTACATGTGGGTTTTTTTTTAATGGCAGATTGCAAAAACATTATTTCATTAGTTTATTTTCTTTGAAAGTATGGAAATGATACAAAATAATGATTGATTTGGAGCTTAATAGTTGATCGGACAAGCAGTATAGGGGATGTCACTGCTGCTGCTTTCAGGGAAGAGAAAAATATGGGCAGGGTCGGGGAGAAAAAGAAGAAAGAAGTTAGAAGAACAGGAGCGAGAGTCATGAAAAGGAAGAGGGAGACAGAAAGAGAATAATAAAGGAAGACTGACAGACTGAATGAGAGAGTAAGAAAAGAAAGAGAGTGAGAGAGTAAGAAAAAGACAGACAAAGAGAGAATGAGAGAGATATATATACACATGATACATGTAGAGAGAGAGAGAGAGAGAGAAAGAGTTAGGCAAAAGGACAATTAAAGTGGATGAGAAGGGTTTGAAGAAGAAAAAGAGAGGAAAAAATAAGAGAGAGAGAGAGAGAGAGAGAGAGAGAGAGAGAGAGAGTATGTCTAAATATTATGCACAATTATGATAATGAGCTTTATGAAATCAAAACAGGTGATGCCATTAGATTGTCAACAATGAAATCAAAACATTTTTATAGTTTACTGTGTGAGTTTAAAAAAAAGTGACCCAATTGTATTAAGACATTGGGAAGAACATTTTAACCTTCCTATCGATTTTGATTGGAAAAATATATTAAAATTTAAATTTAAAACAATGAAAAACAATAAAGTGAAGCAATTCAGTTTTAAAGCACTTCATCGTATCTTACCTTTCAGATATAATTTATGTAAATGGAAATTTGTAAATGAAAATTTATGTACTTTTTGCAAAACAACTGAAACGTTTGTTCATGTTTTGTTAGAATGCCCCAAGGTAATATTATTCTGGAAACGTATTGTTGCATTTATTCGTTATGACTTCAAACAAACACTTATATTGAATGAAAAACACTTGATTGTTGGTATAGATTCTAAATGTTTAAATGCTAAAGATATAAATATAGTCATTACATACGCACAATATGCAATATATAAAATGTATATGTTGAACTACTTTCAGGGGAAAACTTATAATAGTTTCACAATATGGCATGCTTTTAAAAACGAATTACATCTAGATAACATTACAGATGATATATCAAATGCTATTCAACAATTTATGCTGTGATTTTAACCGATTGTTATTTTTTTTTCTTTCTTCCTTTGGAGATTTTTCGTTGAGAAGTGAATGTATATTTATATGTATTTTAATAATGTATTGTTGATTTATCGAATAAATGACCTCTGAAGAGGTAAAAAAAAAATGTCTAAAATAATTATACTCATGAATACTAGTAAACAGAAGGTCAAAATGCAAAGAAAGAGAATGACAGACAGTTGAAAATAACTAGGGAGGGGTGTTGAAAGGTTATACTGTCACGATGCAACATTTCTAATCAGCTTAAAAGCTTGTGGTCCCTATCACTCAACCTTCTTTCGATGTAGGCTTAGCAAAAATTAGCAACTTATATGGACAGTTATTAAAATTGACAATTTTAATAACTCAAATTATGGCAGGTTCATTTTTTTCCCGCCGTAACCACAACAGTGCATGAACGTGTTGTCATATACCAATATTTGGGGATAGGGGTAGGGGTAGTGTGCCCCTACTTTTCCAAGCTCTAAAATGTGCATATATTACCTAACCAATTTTTAAAATACTTCTGTGTGCAACAATACAATCCCTTTACCCCAAACAACATTTCTGTAAATCAGTTTTGTAAGCTACTTAAAGTATATGTCGACTCTATGTTCCTATAAACACCATATTTAGTGATACACCTAAATTGATGTTTCGATACTTATCATGAGGGTTAAAAGGGGTTTTTTCTCCCTCAAAATAAGAATGATGGTTATATTTTTCGCACAAGAGTAAAATCGGTGTTGTAGCTCAAGTCGGAGACCAGAGTGGCGTCGGAACACCATGAACAGTGGCGGATTTAGGAGGAGGGGGGCAATCCCGGCCAGTGCCCCCCCCCCCTTTGAAAGAAAACTATTTGATTGTGCCCCACCACTTTTAGAACGGAAACCCTCCCCCCCCCCCTTTTTTTTTTCTCTCTCTCTTTTTTTCATAACCCCCAATGAGCGACTTTGGAGGGCTGGCGACATCAAATAAATCATACCGGATCTCCCTCCAAGCAGTTTCCCAAAGTTGACAATTCTGCATTGTGTGCCTCCCCCCCCCCCCCCTTATATAAAATCCTGGATCCGCCCCTGATCATGAACACAGAGAGTGTCGGAATTTAGAGGCGTCGAAACATAGCTGCGTCCGTACATAGAAGGGACGGAACATAAAAGTGTCTGAACGTATAGGGGTATCGGAAGACAGCGGTGTCAAACCATAATCGAAACATTTGGGTGTCGGAACTTAGTGGCATCAAAACACGGAGGTGCCGCGAGATGGGGGTGGGGAAATCGAACACAGGGGTGACGGAACCCAGGGGTTTTTGAACAGCGTCGGAATATTGGGTTGTCGAAATGGCATCGGAGTATTGGGGTGTCGGAACATGTACATGACATGGTATTGGAACAAGACAGTCACAGGACATAGGAACACAGATGAGTTGGAACGGCGGCGGATCATTAAGGTGCGGAACAGGGGGGGGGTGTCAGAACATAGGGCATAGGGATGTGGAAATGTGGGAGTGAAAAAATGAAGAGAGAGAGAGAGAGAGAGACGGGGTGATAGGGAGAGGGGGGGGGGGAAGAAAGAAAGGGGTGGGGTGGAATACTGCGATGCTCCACTGATAACACACGAGACATTATTGTCAGTGACATGAATGATGACCGGCGTCAAGAACCGATCAATATTATGTTCCTCATTAATGAATAATAAGACAAAAAGAAGAACTGCGCAGATCTCTGTATATAAAGAAGAACACATTCACAAGGGCGTCATGGATCATTACTGTCATCTTGAAGAAGTGTGGCAGCTTTTTCCGTCGGATGTGATCTCCTCCATCCATGGGATGGTCTTCAGGGACCAGACATAATGTCATGGATGCCAAGTCTAAACTCGGCAGGATATTGGTGATGGATGAAGAAGGGCGAATCTAAGGGCTATTTTAACATTTCGAAATGAAAGGCCAATTAACATGCGTGCAGGGTGAGAAACATTACACGTAAATTGGGAAACGAGGGCCGGAAATTCAAGGAGAATGTGGGGGAGGGGAGAGCGGAGTTTGAAAGGTCGCCGGTATTACAACAAGTAGAGGGAGAAGGAGAGAGAGAGAGAGAGAGAGAGAGAGAGAGAGAGAGAGAGAGAGAGAGAGAGAAGTAGTGAATTAAAGATAAGAAGTATAAAAGGATTAATTAAAGTGGGGGAAACGGGGGACGTGGCAACGAAGGGGAAATTTGGAAGGCGAAAGAAGAAAAAGAGAGAGAGGGGAAAAAAAAACCAAAAAAAAAAACATACTCATTATTTGATTGATCTATTTTTTCTTTTTACCAAACATCTAGGAAAGCAAAATTGATATGCTTGTAGATCAAAGGTTGGTCACAAACGGTCGTGCACCTCCTTGCGTCCTACGCACGGCCCTGCACGTTTTTTTCCAAGCACATTTAGGAGTACGCAAGACACGAAGGGAGGCTGTTGGACATGTCCAACAATCTCTGCGTGTGGCTACGTGTTGTGATGAACGCACATGACACGCGCAGCAATCAATCGCACCTTCTGCACGTGCTTCTTGCGACCATCGCACGGGCTCCTTGCGTAGGTCGCACGAAACCCATGGCTCCATACGGATCTGTGACATGTCGCGCGTCGGTTGCACGTCGGTTGCACGGTACCTGTACGGGGCTGTACGCTCGCCTCAAGAGTTCTTGCAGGTAAGAGGGAGTATGTTAATGAGGTGGGTGCAAGACGCCCTAAGAGGAGTAAAAAGAGGTGCGCGACTAGTTGTGACCATGACAAAAGAAGGACGTACGTATCGCAGGAGTTGGCCCACAGCCGATCGCAGTCTGCGGACACGCACTTGCAAACACACGCACGATCAGTAGTGACCATAGTTTAAGTAACCAGAAGACCTTAGTCTTGATGTCTTATCCGAAGAACTTGGTAATAAGAATCAATTCCTTTCCAACCCCCCCCCCCCCCCCCCCCATCTTCCTCCGATGCCGGTGTCCCCTCAATGTTCTTTCCCCACGCTAGGCTACTGCCTATTCGCCATACTCCTATTTTAGAATGTGTAGGTTTATGATACGGGCAAAGAACGTTGCTATTAATAGAATGGTATTCGATTGACAGAGATATTGATTAATGTACGGACAATTATATCAGCAATGCAACATTTTTTAAGCTTCGCTAATTGGACACCACCATTACCTTTTCTGCCAATATTACTCCATAAAATATTCATGCTTTCTCGATCCGCTATAATCCACATGTATTTTCATTGACATTGTCGTATAGATCGGATGAGACAGGAGAAAGTGCAATGCTTTATTTTTAATTTTTTTCATTGTCTGAATCGGTTGAAGGTTATTCAATCAATTATTTTATAGAAGAGAAAATGGGAGAGAATATGAGTGGAAGAGAGAGGGGGGGGGGGGTTGTTGGAGCAAGGGTAGATGGTGGTGACTGGTACGAGAGGACGAGAGGAGAGTGGATGGAAAAGCTAGATAGAAGGAAGGAAGGAGGAGAGATGGAGACTGAAAAAGATAAAAAGGGTAAAATAAGAAACTGGAGACATGCACGGTTAAACAGATCGTGACGAGTTATGTCCTCGCATTTCCCCAGTGATGGCGGCGTAGAGAATTAATAATAAAAAAGAGAGGGAGAGAGAGAGAGAGAGAGAGAGAGAGAGAGAGAGAGGGATGGGGGGGGGGGGAAAAGAAGACGATAAGACCCCTCCGACACCCTAACCCTAATCACTGACCTTGTTAATTCGTATTTCCTGCACCAAATAATTCCCACAATGATACCAGCGCCCCCGCAGTATTGTTAGACCCATGCTACGCAACTGGATTTTTACCTTGTTCAGTACAAGATGCTATTCAATTTGTTTTTTTTTTATTTTAAGATTAAGGAAAGTGATGGGAGTTCCATGAAGCCTCCCCCTGTCGCTACGCTCGGTGGCGTATCCATAAAGGGGCAGAATCTCGTCCGCAATTTGAATGTACATGGAAAACGCAGTGTAATACATTTAGATGATGATTTCTTTTCTATGCATTAAAACAGGGGGTGGCATACGCCGGCTCCATCCCAGTTTGGATATACACAGCCACTGACGTTGCATGCTCGGTCATCTGCTCCCCGTCATATAAAGAGTTACGATTGATTCGCATCGATCGCAACTTAAAATTAATCGCAACTCCTATCTCTTAAGTACACAGTTGCGATTAATTTTAAGTTGAGATCGATTCGAATCAATCGTAACTCTTTATAAGACGGGGTCCAGGTCATGGAAAGAAATTCCCTAGACAGTGGCGTAGCTAGATACATGACGATGTATTCATAGTGGTACGGGCCGAATCCTTCTCACATCACATGGGGTGCGGGGTGGGCGGGGGGGGGGGGGGGGTGGGGTCAGAATGTACTTATATGCCGTAGACCCACTGAGAGAGTTTTATTGATTTTTTCTAAGCCCCATAAAAGCGACAGTGATAATAATGACGATCAACCCGGCCGCCGGGTCGGCTGCCAGAATGCCGAATCTCATACCCATCAAGCGCCTGACTGGGTTGAAAAGGCGGGACGAAAATTAATTTGGGAAGCTATAGGCAGATAGGGGTGTGATGTTGCGCTGTGATCCGGTGTATTTTTCATTCCCCCTGGTACTTCGAGAAAGGAAGTACGGGTTATTAACAGCTTGGCAGTAGGGTTCGTGAGTTGCATCTTGGAAAATATAGTCATCTGATGCTTCTTACATCCGTCTGAGTGAGAAAACGTTATTCATGTATCATCTATCAAAGGGCAATAATAGGGGCGTCGCTGTGAAAGTTTTGAAAGGGGGGAGGGGGTTGGAGATGTCAGACCGACAAAGAAGCAAGCTTTTCCTACAAGCAAACGAAAAAGCACCCCTAAAAAGAAAAGAAATATGATCTTCGCACTGCATAAAACAACAACAACAACAACCAAGTAGGGATATGATATCATACACTTTGTGAGTGATATACAAATTCACATTCAAATTTATTGGTATAAAATCCTGACATAATATAAACATATAATATACATGTCTTTTTCTGGGGGGTGGGGGGGGGGGGGGGCGTCACACCTTACATTCCTCTCAACACAACTCGGGTATCAGTATGATATATCCCATTTTTTGAGCTTTTGATTAAATCAATGAAAAGGTAGCTCATGCATGCAATACAAAATAATCTTTCGATCATTACTTTTAAATGTTTTGTTTTGTTTTGTTTGTTTGTTTGTTATTTTTTTTCTATAAAAAAAAATCAGTGCCATGGAAGAAGGTACACAAATTGGCAACATGCTGTCTTGTGTTTGTAGTCAAATTATTACCGCTAGGAGTCCCCATTATAAAATGGCCTACTTGTATTGCTTTTTACACAACGTATTATTTTGATCTTGTATGCGTGCAAGAAAAACATCACTCAGGATGTCTGTTGCTCAACTAAATTTAAATCGAAAATTTTGTGAAAAATATCCGTCGCATCGTCTTCCTAATCAAATTAAAAAGTTTCTTCAAGTACAAATCTAAATTCAAGGCAAGGATGATTGTCATCACTGCAGCATCATGATGACACTTCTGGAATCAAAATATCAAATTACAAGGATTTTTTTTCCAGTAGCATTTTCCGGCTTGGATTACTCACGAGTTTCAAGTTCATCAGAAAGAAGTGGGGCTCCACTTAATCATGGTGCTGAATTTAAGATATATGATTTAATAAAGACAATATGAATATAAAAAAAATAATGTAATCTTCGTATTTCATTCTTGCAATCATTGTCACGATTTTGACGAATGTGATATTTTATTCCTTTTCTTGATAACCCGTCACTGACGAATTTAATATTCTTCCTTGTCTATAACCAGTCATGCCTGTTCATATGATTCAATTCAACGGCCGGGCTTTGCGACAGATCATGAACAGGGGCGGATCCAGGATTTTGTAAAAGAGGGGACACAGTGCAGGAAAAGTACACAATAAGTGGGCCATTTTGTTATTGTATATTATTATTATTGTACTTAAGGTATGCCATTTGGGTTTCAAAGGGGGGGGGGGGGCACGGGCCGGTTTTTCCCCTATGTAAATCCGCCACTGATGAAGAAGGTCGAATTTTCATTATTGTGATGTTTTTTAGGATCTTGTTTTCGAGATTTTGAATTTCCTTCACATAATAGTTACGTAACAGATCGTTTTCTTTCTGTATTTTTCAAAAACTGAATTAAAATTCGACCCATTTATATACAAACAGTATTATTGGAAGAAAAATAAAAGTTACCAGGAATTTTCACTTTCCTTCAACTTTCGCTTTCTCTCTCTCTCTCTCTCTCTCTCTCTCTCTGTCTGTCTCTCCCTGGATAGTAGGGTCCATGGTCTCTCTGTATGTGTCTGTGTCTCTCTGTGTCTCTCTGTGTCTTTCTGTGTCTCTCTGTATCTCTGTGTCTCTCTGTTTCTCTCCCTGTCTCCCTCTGTCTCTCTCTCTCTCTCTTTCTCTGTCTCTCCATGGATAGTGGGTCCATTGTCTGATTTGTCTCTGTGTCTTTGTGTCTGTGTCTGTGTGTGCGTTGCGTGTGTGCGTATGTGTGTGTGTGTGTGTGTGCGCGTGTGGTGTGTGTGTGTGTGTGTGTGTGTGTCTCTCTCTCTCTCTCTCTCTCTCTCGTTACCTCCTTCTTTCGTTCTCATTCTCTCTCTCTCTTCAAAACAACAAAATCTTCAACATTTCACATTTGTCTTAATTATTTAAACTTTTCTTTCACGGCAATGAATCTAAATGTGAAACAGTAACTAATAACAAAAATATCGCCGGGATTCGTATCACTCTGAAATGTCACTTCATTATTTTCATCTAATCATTTTCCCTCCCCCTTTATCATCCTCTCCGCGTGAATGTGAAATATAAAAAAATGAATTTAATTGAAATCGTACCGTCTGCATGGGACCAAAAGCAATATTTTACAATGAAAACCTTCAATGCTAATGTAATTTATTCTCCACGGGGCGGGCAAATAATAAATACGCCAATTGCCCTATTTTTACGGATTAAAATCTAACAAACGGAAATTGAATGTGGTCTTATTTACGTGCCCTTTTCTAACCCTACACAATGAAAAGGATTTGTAATGACTGATAGGTAGAGATATCATTTTCACCTGGAAATTGATTACGACATATTTAGCCCCTTTTCTCTATAACATAAATCTATTCAAAATGAGTCCACGTAATATATACATTATACGGGCGATAAATGCTATTATTATCGCCAATGCATGTGCCTCATTAGAACGCATGCACTTCCCCTCTCTCTCTCTCTCACTCTCTCTCTCTCTCTCTCTCTCTCTCTCTCTCTCTCTCCCCTCTCTCTCTCTCTCTCTCTTCCTCCTCCTCATTAATTCCTCTTCCACACCCTCTCTTTATCTATCTATCTATCTATCTATCTATCTATCTATCTATCTATCTCTCCCATCCAATCCATCTTATGCTCTCCTCCAAATCTCATTTTCTCTTCCCATCTCTTTATCTCTCCCTCTTTCATCTGTTTTCAGCTTCTCGATTCATTTCAAGACAATACATGTAATCTATTTATATCTTGAGTTTGGATTTTGCTGGTATTTTTGCAAATACTTTATGACGACAAGTGTTTTTTTTTTTACTCCCGAAAGCTAGCAACGTTAGAAGTTTACATGTAATATCAATAATATCAATATTTTGGAATACATATGATGTTAATTAATTGCGTGCATGAAATTTTAATGAAGGGCGGAAAATGAGCTGTTAATATATAGGCTTACGTCGGAGTTCATGCGAGGTAGCCTACGCCAGAAAAAAGTACGGTCATCCTAAAACAGGTGATTGAGATAGACTGAAGCTAGAGAAAACACGGAGTGCTCGCATCTATCTTCGACCGTGTAGAATAACATCCTCTGATTGATGCCCGGATGATGATGGAGAAATCTTTATGGACAGAGGTTTACGCTGGAGAGATCATAAAGTAAACATGATATTTGAATCCAGTTTTTGTCTTCGGGTTTGGGGGAGGGGGTTGTTTTGTTTTTGTTTGTTTCGGTCTTTATTCCTTTGCTTTCGTATTTCATGTTTCATTACTTTGGACAGAGATCGGATCACATGAATAAAAAAATGAAGAGAAAATATGAAAACATGAAAAACAGTTGTGGCTGAGAGGGAGAGAGAAAGATGTGGGGGTGGGGGGGGGATAGTGGGTGAAGACTAAAGCAGACAGATGGAAAGACATTAGTTGGAGGAGTATAGAGAGGGGTGTTTTGTATGTTTTATTTTGGTTTCCGTTTTGTATGTTGTTTGTTTTGTTTTTTTGCTGTTTTGTTTTGTCCTTTTTGCTTCTTGGAATAATGTTCTCAACTTCTCCGTTTTCAATTTTTAATTTTGATATTTTAGGACAATCTCTTCTAATCTGAGGTGTATTAATTTCTCTTCTCTTTTTTTTTTGGGGGGGGGTGTAATCTTGTCCGAAACCCTACCCCTCCCCCCTCACTTTAAGTGTTAGCGACCCCCTGACGAGATAGAAAGAGAGATGGGACAGATATATGGGCAGAGAGAAAGAGAGAGAGAGGGAAAAGAGGAGCGAGGCGGAGTATGGGTAGAGACACAGGACGGCGTCTTCCACAAAAACGCGGGAAACAGACATATAAAACATGACAGAAATCGTCATACCCATGCATCATGCAAGCGCAGAGTCGTCTGCTCTCGCGTTCGTTCGCTGCCTCCACTACCGACCCACCAAGTCCAGTCGAACACGTTCAGATAACAGACGAGCGAACTCTCGTCACAGACGAACTTTTTTTTTAATCGACCCAACTGGGTATGTGCCGATGATATTCGCTCACAGCGGGAAACTCGTTCGAGCCTTAGGCATGATTATTGCTTTTCACATCAGTGTCTGCTATTTCATATTTTTCTGTCCTTGGTTGTTGTGAGTTTCGTTGCCTTGGGTCTTGGTGAGAAGCATCATTTCGACGGAAAGACGTGATTATTGCATCGTGAGCTGCGGGATTCGCCAAATGGCATAACTAGGCATATCTCCATGGAACTCATTTACGGATTTATCATTTTGCTTTGAATGATCAAAATTACCGCCAAGCAGCTATTTTTTTTTAATTTTAGGATTCTCTAAACCCAAGACGGGAATACCATGAAAGGTAAGTGTTAATCACTTATAACCGTTTTGAATTTTATTTCTTTACTGTTCTTTTTTCTGGATAAAAAAAAGTTGTTAGTTGAATTTAATGAAAAATGATGTGATCTCTTTTAAGGACTGAAAGGAAGCCAAGGAAAGACATTTGCATGCATGACAACTGGATTTTTTTTTTTTTTTTCATTTTCACCGTAAAATAATGGGGCTAAAGGATAAGCCTATTACTTTCAACGCCGCAAATGATCACGAAAGTTTAGAGGCATGATGGTCGAGAAATGTGAAACTGTTTGATCTAAATTGCGCTCATCAAAATATTTTCAGGGGGAGGGGTGGGGTGGGGAGAAGAGACTTGGAAGTTACAATTGACATGTTGAGAAGCATTAATCGAGACCAACTGTGTATTTCTTATACGAAATAACTATTGGCGTACAGGCACAATTTTGCCAAGGGATGCTGACGTCTCTTACCCGAGTGTCAATTCTTTTATTTCAAAATTTAGCGGTTAGTGCATGCATTTAATGCATATTTCGTCATCACAATATAGGAGATAACATTATGGAAGTAACGAAGAGAAAATAATTATGAGCTGACGGATGCCGGGATATTGATAGATTAAGAATTTTCGGGGGCAGGGGCTGCTGAAGCCCCCCCCCCCCCGCTCCCGCCTCGTATAGCTATGATAATTATACAGGGCGAATTCCTAAACTTTTTCGTTATTAAAATATATTTGATATTAAAGTATAGTTAAACAGAGACTATAGCTTGCAGTCCGCATATGACTGAGGTGATAGTTGTTCATATAGATTGGTAATTGCAGAAGTTTAGGGTCTGTATGGGCTGCATCCCTCATAGTGTCTTCCTCGTATGCCTACGTTATTATTATGCAGGGTAAATACAAAAGGTGCCTTCATTTGGGGGCAAAAGCAAAAAAAAAAAAAAAAAAAAAAAAAATGGGCAGTGCCTGCATGCCACATCGGGTTACATCTTGAACAATGAAGAGATGTAAGAATTATAATTGGACAGAAATTTACCAACTGAAGTTGGACATAAAACTAACCAAAGTTGATTGAATATACCTTCATTTTAGGGCGTTTCTGCCAGATTTAAAAAAAGTGTTTAATAGATGAGCGACATAATATAACGGGACCTATTCCTCGATGGACTCATCAAAAAAGTTTCTAACCTGAGATCCTTAGATTTAATACGATGTATATCTCTAATGGCATAAATGGAATGATTTCATTTGAGGAGGCGCTGTCCATTTTTCAAAACGTATCTAAATTCGAGAAGTTCAAAGAATTGTATTTTGGAGATTTTTTTACCCAAACAAAGCAGACAAAAAGAGAGGGTAAAGCTTTACAAGGATCTTGTTCGATTCAATTTCATTTTTTTTTAAATTCAATTAAAATCAGAATGGATTCTGGAACTCAAACTTTACCACTGTAAAATAAAAATTGTCGGTTAATTTTGAATAGTGTCATATTTCTAGGGAAATCCTCCCTTTAATGTTACAAGAAATTCGCAGACGGTTCTCTCGTTCCGATAGCTCTCTCTCTCTCACCGGGCACCAGGACTGGTTAAATCAATACCTGTAGACATTTTTCCCCCACGTTCTTTTGAACCCCAAAATATAGACAGATATCAACATCGAAATACCATCATAGTATGTGATAGTAATGCGAGATCAAAAACCCAATTATCGGAATATTTTGAGAAGAAACAACGTCTGTCTCTTGTTTTTGTTTTTTTCTGGTGGATTCTCCTCCCGGTGACAAGGATAAAAAAAATCTGCCCGAGAAATGCACTTTCATTTTTTTTCTTCCCGCTGATTTGGGCTCACCTTTGACCTCCTTTAGCATCTTTATGTCAAATGCAGTGAAGATTCGAGAACATCATCATGATCATGAATTTCAGGATTCGAATGCAGACCTGCAAGTAGACCACACATATTCTCTTTGCAAAAAATAAATAAATAAATAAAAATCCCAGGACCATCCTCCAGTGGCTGATCGGGGGGGGGGGGGGGGGGGGAGGGAGGGGGGGGAGGGGGGGGCAAGGGGAGCACCCCCGCCAAAAATAGAATCTGGCACACGTCAATTACACATTAAGTAAAAAATAAAATGTTATAAATCCTCCTTTTTCTTGTCAAAGATTTGCCGTACTTGTGCCTCCATCTAAGTCGGACAAGACATTGCATTTATGATAAAGAAGTAGCCTGCTCTTAGACGTATTACCTGATTACTAAATCTGTTGGTAGTACTGGCATGAAATCTGTGTTAAAGAAATTGACAGAATGTACGAAAACAACATAACTCGTATAAGGTAATTTAGAAACCTATTTAAAAAAAAAATTAAAAAAACCCATCGAATTTGCTTTTTAGTCCGCTTTGAGTTGAGAGAAACAACATCACATCAGTTTAGCATTGTGAGTATAAATGTATGAACGAAGATCAAAGAAACCTGACAATTTTTTGTGAGCTGGGGAAGGGGGGGGAGGGGGTTGCCAAAACAAAAGCTGGGATTTATTTTACAAGTATCTTCCTTGCTCTGTCATTCGGTATTGTTGTTAGGGTGTTCTGCTCAAAGCATGAGAGGATAAGAATACATGTATAAATGAATATTGCCACAATCGAATCCAACAAAATTATGGTTTTCGTAGATTATCCTTCTATCGGGATCTCTCGTACTGACTGTTCCTTGTTTATGACTTTGACTATATACATTATCAGTTTTTATTCTTCCCTCTGCCTCTCTGTTTGTCTCTCTTTCTCTTTCTCTCTCTCTCTTTGCCTCTCACTGTCTCTTTCTTTCTCTCTCTTTGCCCCCTCTCTCTGCCTCTCTCTGTCTCTCTCTGTGCCTCTCTCTGTTTCTCTGTCTCCCTCTCTGCCTCTCTCTGTGCCTCTCTCTGTTTCTCTGTCTCCCTCTCTGCCTCTCTCTGTCTCTCTGTCTCTCTGTCTCTCTGTCTCTCCCTCTAGACACACACACAATCACTCTTTCATCTACCTTATATATAACAATGGCAACTACGTGTATTATTTTTATATTTAGTTCCTGCAAATCGCCTTATTTGTTCGGTCCCCAAACAGTCATATCTCTTTCATTCTTTCATAAACCAGTCATCACGTTCATCGCTAGATATCATTTTACAGTTTTATGCTCGTGAATACCGTCTACTTTAACCTCTGAGAGTCGGCCCTCTCCTTATTTTATAGCTTCATCAGAGATCATGTTTGCGAGTTAATACCCCCATCTATTAGCAAGGGCAT
The DNA here is from genome assembly GCA_025618425.1 of Heliocidaris tuberculata. NCBI lineage: Eukaryota > Metazoa > Echinodermata > Echinoidea > Camarodonta > Echinometridae > Heliocidaris > Heliocidaris tuberculata. The sequence goes on from CM046849.1 coordinate 23,573,448, forward strand.
CTATTTCATTTTTTAACGGGGCGGGGCTGTGACGAAATATTCATGAAAGGTGCTTGGAACATCAAGAAAATCCGACAAAAAGAAACATGGGGTGCATGATATTTCTCTCGTTGACATTTTTGGACCACCTCCCCTCAAACAAAAACCCTTCTTTTCTTTTCTTTTCGTTTTGAAAAAAAATAAGCGAAAATGCCTTTTCGTTGTATTAGCGCTCGAACAGAGTGAAGATGGCTTTAATTCAGCGTCCATATACCGTTCTTTTGCATTCATACATGTATATTATACCCTACACCATGAAGTTGTCTCTTCACGCATACCGAATTGAAATGGACAGCTTGAATGTTGAGGATCTGTAAACGTGAATCTGTCACGTCCCAATTCGTTAACGCGTGCATTCCTCTCAAATCACTCTCCGTTTTTTACTCCACTAACCTTCAATCATCAATACAGAGCTAATGGTTTCCTTCAAATCGGATCCATTAGATGTTAGGCTCATTTCCAGGAGAGTGAAAGGCTTTCCTCAAGCAATCAGCAGTGACAAAAAGAAAAAGAACATGTAAGATGCTGGAGAGGAAAGCCTAAAATGAATTATATAATCCCTGTGACGCCACACGCACAGGCATGTCTTTTCTTCTTTCTTTTTCCCTTAAAAAAAACATAATTCAGCCGAAGCAAACGATTTCATGCGATTCTCAGCGTATTACCTGTTAATGATATACAGTCATACAAATTGATCAATACATGATAAAAATATTTCTATTATAACACAGAATTTACGGTGGTTTTTTAGGCTAGTGTTATTTCATGTGACAAAAACTAATTGGTGCAGTCATGTGAGTTATGAACTGTCTCTCGTTATATGTTTAAAATAAATTATGAGGGACTTTAAAGAAGAGCAGCCCTACTCATATTAAATTATTATCACGAACTATGGGATAAAAGAGACGGGATGGTAACAAAATGTTTTTGTATATACCTTTACCAGAAGAAATGCTTCATATTCCCTTTGAACTAAAATTGAGATGTAAATACCGCAACCCATTTCGTCGACATGATATCGCAAAAACGACTTGGCGAGAGACGATCTTCTGCCCGATGGCTGCTTGGCAGTAAAGTGATTCATTACGTTTGAGAGCAATTTATCTGAATTAGGTTGTAACTTGATATCTGAATTCGACTTTATAGATGAGACTGCACTCTTTAGAGACCCGTTCGTGTAGCAGCGATCAGTGTCCCGTGTCCTATAGGACCGAGTTCGCCTTGAGAGAAACTTGTCCCTTTGCAGGGAAAAAGGTCCAGACTGAGAAGGGGAAAAAAGGAGAAAAAGAATACATTGATGATGCAGACATCTGTAATTTAGGCGAAATTGACTGTGTGTTCATTGTATAATGGTAAAACACATACAGCTAGCAAAAGCAGAGCAATTGCTTTACCTAGGCTTTTGTAGCAACTTCACATATAAACATGTTCACACAAAAATGCAAGCAGATCCAGTAAAAGCAATTGCTAGTTTATGCAAGCAGCCCACTGTTTCGCCAATGTTACAACCTGCACTTGACCCTAGAAGGAAATCAATTAAACAAATTTGTGCTTATCTGCTTATTAGCAAAGAATACAGAAGTTCATCTGCGTTCACCCGGGCGCGGACAATTTTACGAACGGAGGACGGATAATTATTCAAGCGGACGAGAATCGATGTCACACGGACGTAGAGCTTCATGTTCATGCACCTCTTTTATTGGCGCCGTGTGAAGGTCACCTTCTCATGGGAGTTAAGATGGAGCAGGCGATACTCTCGCAATCACTTTAAAAAATCGGATATGAATAGACGAGGATCCTATATTTGTCACCATTAATTGCAAGTATACGTCACTTTGATGTATGCATAGTTCTCAGTCGTTTTTATTTTCTACTGGAGAGAAGCCTCTGGGACCCATGACAAGGGTTCGTAATCTGCACATGTAGGTCATTAGTTCAGCGGGCATTTCAAAGGCCCTTTTATAATGTCAAAAATTTGCACTAACCTAAAACTGACGACGGGGAAAAAATGATACTGCCCACACGCAAAGATTTAAATATGTATATAGGCCTATACAGATAGGAAGAACGAGGTGAGCTTTTTGGAATATCCCAATTTTCGGGCAGCCGTCACCTATTTATATTTGGGCAGGGTGGTGGTCTTTTTGTAAGCCTATTCTTAATATCTTGCCTAACATAATTCAGTAAAGAGATATTACAATATAAACGTTATAATGCATTGGCAATGGCTTTCAGCAAAAGAGAAATTTCAAATACTACTCGCTTGTTTTGCTCGCCCTCTATTTTCAAAACTGGAATGTAAATATAATGGGCAAAAGACGAAAGCCCCCCCCCCCCCCCCTAGTCAGTTGTGCCCGTACGCACATAAGCCGGTACGTCGCTTGTTTTGTGTTTCTTTGTCTTCTCTTGAAACCAAAATACATGTACGTTTCTGGTATCAATTGAGGTTCAATGAAATTCAAGGGAACCTTGCGATTTACTTCTTAGATCAGCATATTGGCGTTTTCATAATACATTTCGTATTTTGTCCAAATTTTTTTTTTCCTCTGTAGGCGTACATGAGAATAATGAATGATTACCGAGCTTATTGTTTTTTAATAGAGGTATCATATTCGTTCTTAATTCAACCTGGCATCTCACAGCATGTACAGGTCTCTCGGCGCAGAACGACCTCTTACACGATCGTCCCATTTTAGAGAAAAATATCTTCCCGCCCCGCCGCTCCCGCTCTACCTCTACCCCGACATATCTCGATTATCATCGTAATCATCATCACATCAACATCATCATCGATAATCATCATCGCACCCCTCCTCATTATCATCATCATCATCATCATTAACCCCCATCATCATCACTATCATCATCCTCCTCCATGTCCTCCTCTCCTCCTCATCATCATTACTATATCATTCTCCTCCCCATTATCACATGATTCACATCGTAAACGCGTAGCTAGGATTTAATTTTAGGGGGCGGTTATGAGCACCCCAGGGGGTGGCTGCAGGGAGGGGGGATTCCCCCCCCCCCCCCCCTCCAGCGCGAAGTGCGAAAGCTCTGAAGTTTGAGCAAATTTGAGAGAAAGATAACGGCTCGTAGCACCTTTTTTTAGGCGGAAAGTTAGTTCGACTCCCTGACTGCCTTTCAATAATGTGGACGCAATATGGCTCTGTATGTAACAGGGGTGGGCGCAGGGAAGGGGGGGGGAGGAGTTTCCCCCTTCCTGCGCAAGTTTTAGCAAAATAATAAGAGTAAATATATGGCTCGTAGCACATTTTTTTAGGCGGAAAGTTGGTTCGACGCCCTGACTATTTTTAAATTATTTGAACGCAATACTGCACTGTAGGCCTATGTAACAGGGGTAGGCGTAGGGAGGGGGAGTTTCCCCCTTCCCGCGCAAAGCGCGAAAGCTTTGAAGTTTTAGCAAATTTGAGAGAAATATAACGGCTCGTAGCTCCTTTTAGGCTTGTTTTCTCTCACTTTCCCCCGCTTTTTCGCTCTCCATTTTTTTTTTTTTTTTTTTTTTTAGTTGGCGTTTTTTTTTTGGGGGGGGGCAACCGCCCCCACCGCCCCCTGGCTACGCGCCTGCTTCGTCGTCCTCCTCATCACCATCAGCACATTTCCCTTTTTTCTGTTTAGAAATATAACTTGTTTCAGGAGTGTCATCCGAACCTCCCATATCAAGTTCACAGTTCAACCTTAAAGCTTAACCCTTCAACTCCTGTGTCACTAAACGAAAATACCAGGGTCACGTCAGGGTTAAAGAAGATCTAGTTACACCCGTCTCAGATTTTCAGAATGCCTAACTTTAAAAACTGTTTGAGTTCAAATATATAGTTTTACAAGTTCTAATCATAAACCTACCTTGAAACCTATATACATCTCAGTTCAAGTCTAGATTTTCATATGATATTCGGATTCTTTGACATCCGACAGTGGCGTATCCATTTTGATAAACAAGGGCGGAATCCTCTCCGAACGGGGTGGGGGTGGATGGAATGTACTTTCGCAACCCCTCGACTCTCAGATTTTGGTAAGGGGTTAGTTCTCAATTACAAGTCCCTCCGACAGGACTTACTTATAGGTCCACTGGTTGCTTACTTCTAAACATGTTATTGCTTTCTCAGGAGTTAGGATAAATTAACATCCGACATCAATCAATGATTATCATCATCATCATCATCATCATCATCATTATCATCATCATCATTATCATCATCATCATCATCATCGTCCTCATCATCCTCGGTACCATCGTTTTTACTAGAAATACTCCCCATCTACTAATTCGTCTGATTTTCTTTGCTTCGCTATTATCCCCCATTCTCAACTTCCCATTTGAAAGATTGAAAAAAAAAAAATCACCTGAGCGCTTGCGCTGGTGTGAAAAAGACGCGGTATTATAGAAAAATAAAACCCCGTGAGAACTGGTTAAAGTTGGGGGATTTGTAAGCAATCGCCTTTGTGTAAAACAGAAGCTATAGAATTCAGCTTTTTTGCTTGCCATAACCTTTGTAAATGATACACTACCAAGTTCAGATTTCACTAACTAAAACACCTCTTTTGAAGAATCGAAGGGAGAGGAAAAATAAAAAGGAAAAGGAGTCCAACAAAGAGGAGAGAGGGGAAGAGAAGAAAGGAAGAAAGGAAACCCCCAAATAATAATAGATAATGATAAGAAGACGCTAAATACAAAGAAAACATTTAGGATTTAGTCTACAGGAGGCATATGAAGTGTCATTATCAATCCAGCTGACCGTCTATAACCTGCCGAAATAATCCCATATAGATTGCCCTCCTGCCACACAGAGACATCGAGGGGTTAACACCTAACACATGTACCTGTCAAACACATGTCACGGATCTCAATGAGGTCATTACCGAGGTGTGATTCCGGTCAGATACCCCAAGGGGGTCATATGATATCCATTATAAGGGTGTATCCAGTTATCCCAAGAGCGAGGTAGTCATCCCATTCATTTTACTCATCGCAGATATGAATTTTCGAGTGAAGGGACATCATCGATTTGAAGTTGATGCGTCAATCATATAGGTATAGGCAATATCTCATTGTGTCAATGGTGGACCCAGCGGGGGGGGGGGGGGGGGCATGTGTCCTATAGGTGACACGGCATTTGCTCCTGCGACATTTGCTCCTCCGTCCATATCTCGAAAGGTCAAAGGTTAAGGTCAAGGTCATGATTTTTTTTGTTTTTGTTTTTTGTTTGTTAAGGGCAATGTGAAGATTAAGATTAGGGTTAAGGTTAGGTTTATGTTTAGAATTAACATGGCAAAGTTAGACCGGAGCAATTGTCACAGGAACAAATGTCATGGAATCCCCCTATAAACGCCATGTGGCATGCATCAATTACACAATAAATACAAAAGAAGATTGTGCCCCTAATTAGTAATGTCGGTAGCAATTTTAGATAATAATATTTTGTTATTGTAATTTTGCATGTGTGAGGGTTTTTTGTCAAAGGGTTTGTCGGAATAGTGCCCCCCCCCCCTCCCCTGTCACCCACAGAATCCTGCATCCGCGATTAGGTGAGATCAATAATTTTCCACTTTTGATAGCTACTGCACTATTAATGTATCTTTAGATAATAACATAATTATGCAGGTAAAAAAGCAAATATACAGTTTTATTTCTATTAGCATGTCGAAAAGATAACAACTTTTCGAGCTTAAATATGATCTTTAATGTTTTCTTTTCGGGGGAAAGAAATCACATATCCCCCCCCCCCTTTTTTTGGGGGGGGGGGTAGGTAGAGATTTGGAATGGAATGTTTCGCATATAGCAATATGATATAAACTATCCGAGAAGGAACTTTCCGCCGCCTCCTCCTTCCGGCGTGTCACCTTTGCAATATATACCACAACCCGTATCGATCTCGTTCATTACTGATTTAAATGGGTCTATTTCTCCAAGCCCATATATCCACCACTGTCCATCATTCAAAATAAATTAACGGTGGATGATAGCAGGTGGGGATATGTTGTTGTCTAATAAACTCCCGGGGAGTTCCGGCAGCTGGAAACATGAACTTCCCATGTACGCTGCTGCGTCCATGACATATATAATTAATTAAGGGGACCAATCTCTTAAAAGAAAAAAAAAGCTGATATAAGTTGTTTATGGCTAACAGATATAAAATAAAATCTTCGAGAAGTAAATAGGGGGAGAGAGAGAGAGAGAGAGAGAGAGAGAAAAGAAATTTTTTGAGACATTCAAATTGATAGGAAATTAAACACCACAAGATGTGATATTTCTCTTTTCTTTTTTTTTTACTTTATATTTTATTTATTTATTCATTATTTATTTATTTATTTATTTATTTATTTATTTATCTGTCTATCTATTTTTGAAATTTATTTATTTATTTATCTATTTATTAATATCTTCTTCTTTTTGGGGCAACTTACCCTGCCCGTCCGTTTACCCCCACCATAATAATTATGTAGAGTAATGGTTTTAATGAACAATTATTGTCAAAACGAGCATTTTTGACAAGACTCTTTGGTGAGGGGGCGATGATATATATGCGAGTGACTCTACCGCTTGTCGTGTTATATATGCATGGACTTTAATCCCAAAACAAATATACTCTTTTTAATGAATTCAGATCAAAGCTAAAGAGGATAAGTACTCTAGATGAATGAATAAAAGGCCTGACCTTTCCAGAGTAAACGGTTTTTGAAGGATAAATTCATTGTAATTTTAACAGGGCACTTAATAAAATATGGCTGGTATACATACATCCTTGTCTATGATTATCAACAAACGACGAGCCTAACATGCTCCTACTCCTCTTAGCCTACTATTTTACTACTTCTACTACCAGTGGCGGATCCAGAGGCGGGGGTGGGGGTGGCAAGGAGAGCAGTTCTCAACAATATCCTATATGTGGCATTCCTTATGTACACACCCAAACATACATTGTTAAATTGTGCACAGAATTGCGTTTGTGTGCCCCTCACCCGCACAAATTTTGGACTAAAAAGGCACCTGAAAGTGAGAGAACAATTTTTTCGGGGGCGGGGGCTTCTGAAATATTTTCTTTTTACTTGTTCGCCCCCTGCAACCGAGAATCCTTAATACGCCACTGAAAACGTGTGAATCTACAGAGGAAACGTGCTCATTTATTGGTTTTTCTCGAGAGATCTCTAAGATGACACATGATAAATTCTATTACGAAAGATCCGTTGTTAATCGTCCTTTCAATTTAAAAGGAAAATTAACAATTTACTGAAAATAAGATAAACATGCTTAGCAACATCCTATAATGTCAATTTTCGATACTCTTATGCTTATTTTGCTGGGTCGCTATGCTCCGTCGTAATATTTTCTACGCGCATGCTTCAACGCTTCACCGCAATTTTTCAGTGTGCCCCCGCAGAAAATAAACCGCCGGGTGAACACCCAAAAGTGCCTTAGGTTTTGTATTGCGTAAACCTTCCCAGGTATCTACTCGAAAATCTCATCTCATGTGTAGAACAATATATTGAAGATGATGGTAAAACTCTTCAGAAGAAAAAAGTGCACACAGATTAATAATTTCGAAATTAATAAAACCCCTCTGTGTTCACCTCCACTGATGAATCGTGACTACAACCGCTGGAAATAAGTAGGAATTGCTCTTAAAAATTCAAAATTTAAGGATTCTGACTTCCAACTTAATCACATCTGTGAGTGGATACATTTGCCATACATGCATGCCTACTTTGTAATATTCTCCTTAACTTCATCTTATGTTTTTTACCTTCAAAAGACAGCTTGAAATTCGATTTATTTTCCTGATGATACTATTATTACCTTGATGATTTCACACGCCTAATTTCCGAAGCAACAGTGGGCGTTATTTGATGGCCATTTCCAGGGTTTCATCAGCCATGTCAGACGAAAAGGTCATGACCTCGTGACCCCAACATCCTTAAAAGACACGCATCACATCCACACGTTTCATCGAAATTTAAAGAGTGATAGAGAGAAAAAAGTTAAGTAATCGAAATATTTGTGAAATTATTTTTGTCAACTTGAATATTGTATTATTTTTGTTTTTACAATATTATTTATACATTATTAATCAATGTTAGGCCTGAGACCCACTTCTGTTTAAAGTATTCTCACTAAGTGGGTTGGTTTAAAAAGCATTACTTCTTAAAGGTGGAGTCTTTTAATACATTCTAGACATGAATGGAATTGATATCTTTTGATTAATCAAAGTAATGAAACCACAATTGAATGTGTAAATATTTGAAAGTGTTCATAAAAAAAATAAAATAAATAAACTCACCTAAGTTTGTCAAATTCATTCGAGTTACCTGTAACAAAGATTGAAACATAATATGGTCCTTCTGAATTAAAGTTATGGGCTACATCAGTATTCGATCAGTATTCATAGTTTATCTCATATCGTCTGTTTGGAGTTAAAGTATAGGAGTTAACGCCCATTCTGGCTCTAAACAGACGATACTATCTTATGCCAAATTGGAGACCATCTACCATCAGGGGCGGCGCTACAGGGGGGGGCAGAGGGGGCGACCGCCCCCCCTATGATTTTTCAAGTAGTGAAAAGAGAAAAAAAAAAGAAAAAAAATGAAAAGGAGGAAGAAAAGGGAAGAAAGAAGAAAGAGGAATATTAAAAAGAGAGGTCTTAAACATATAACTCTATATTACCCCTGTTATTTAATGGAGAAAAAATATGACGTCATCTTTAGGTCGTCTTGCCCCTCCTATCAAAATACCCTGGCGCCGCCCCTGTCTACCATTACTGTACATGTGTGATCACTCCGATTATTGCTCCGTTTCCTATAATATTCTTGTTATTATCTTCTTCTTTTCTTGGGGGGGGGGGATAGTCATGGTTTCAAGCTCTGCATATTACAATGATAATCTCGAATATGTAAAACACAAACTAACAACAAAAATATACAGACTTCAATATATTACATACAAAAAAATGTACCAGAATATTAATTACATGCAAAAGAAAGAAAGAATAAGACAGAAATAAAACAGAACAAATTAAACAAAAGTGCAGAAACATTGGGTCCTATAAACAGTCTCACTCAATTCTGGCTCCTCTGGGCTTTTCTCCTACCATATCCCCGGGGAGCTCGGGGCTTGTCACTCCGAGGAAGCACTGAACAGAGCAGGTATTCCTGATGCCGATGAAGATGAAGTTCAACACATCCAAACGACAGATGTGGAAATGCTGATTATTTTGGCAGGAAAAGCATCCAATTGATCGAATTACCGACATTTTCGACAAGAATAGACCCGTTGTTATGGTACATGCATAAGAGATAGGTCTGTTCATGAGCTTGGCGAAGATAATTCGAACATGAATATTGTCAGGGGTAAATGGATTTGGCTAAACTATAAAGGGGGGGGGGCAGGGGGGCAAAGTGCCCCCCTGTCAACTTTACCTCGATTTTTTTTTTTAACTTTTTTTTTTTTGCTTGCTTGTCAGAGAATTATGGAGGAAAACATGTGATAACCCCCCCCCCCCCCCCCCCCCCGCTGAGCGACTTTTTTGAGGGCTGGCGAAAAAAAAAATTATGGCCACCCCCACCCCCACTGAGCGAGTTTTGGAGGGCTGGCGAGAAGGAAAAAAATACGGGTCTACCTTCAAGCAAAATTTGCCCCCCTTGTAAAAAATCCTAGCTACGCCACTGCCTTGAGATATATTGTAGAATAATTAAGTTGATATGGAAATGTTCCCCGAAGACCTTTTGCACTAATTGTCATAGTACATCAATATATTCCGATATTTCTTATTTTGCATGCTTCCTATATTTTCTCTGATCTACTCTCCTCTCTCCCTCTCCATATTTCGTCTCTCTCCCGTAAAATCTCCCCCAATATTATCACTCCTCTCTCTCTCTCTTCCCCTCTCTCTTTCTTTGCCCTCGGTCTCTCTCTGTCTCCATCTCTTCCCACTCTCATACCGTCCTATCAAACCGAATTTTGTTCAATTCCTCCGGCCGTATACCCACGCTTATACGCTAAAATATTATTAAGCCTGCATTAAAATTCATTACTATTAGAGGATTCGCATTGTTTATCCCCTCTGGAATTAATGAAACCTAATAGGAAAAAAGGGAATTTAAAAAAAAAAATAGAACGAATGTTTCAACCGCAACCAGCGACTCTGAACAGACATTTTTCAATTTTCCTCCCACGTACAGTATATATATTTTTGAATGTTTTTAAAGTAGTCGCTGAATTACCAAACGGAAAGCCATGAAGGTATGTTGCCATGGCAACGTTTCCTTGTCCAATTCGTATAGTTATTCTTGGGATTGAAATGTTGCATGACTGTGTTTTTGAAGAGAGGACTGTACTCTTTGTCTGGGGCACTTGGGCTAAAGGTTGTCGTGCTAAGTTATTGAATTATTTTTGGGGGATGAGAACCCACAGTAGAGACGACCACATCTCAAACATTTCGCATTCTTTTCATTGCCGAAAACTGTGCTAGGAAAATTACCTTGTTTAGAAAAGAAATTCTAAAAAAGAACAGAAACATATCGTACAATGGCTTAGCTATGGGGCGCAGATGGGCACGTGCCCCCATGTCATGGAGAAAATAAATAGAAAAGGAGAGAGAGAGAGAGGGGGGGGGGGGAGAGAAAGGAAGACGTCAGAACCCCGTCCCACATCCTCCACTAGTACCCAGTTCCTTGCATAATTATTCGCATTTTGTCCTCCAAGTGAGATCGGTCCCCCCCCCCCCTCGCCGCCCCTCCCCCTTCATGATACCAGTGTCCATCAGTCCGGGGAGCCACGCTACTCCTGTCGGTTAGAATATCACTTAAGGAATGGAAAATTAAGGAAACTTAAAATAAACAATAAATATTATCTAAAGGGGGAAAAGAAGGCTTTTTGCATGTTGCCATAGTCTTGCTAAACAATTTGCATGAGTTATAGACAATCAAAGTTTACTGCACTATATCAAATAAAGCAAGGTGTACAATGAAAGGTTTTACGGCTTCTCCGACACAGCTCCCCCATAACTTTCCCCGTTCGGTCACTTTACCACCCCCCGCCCCTCCACCACTAGCGTACCCAAGGGGTACAGGGGGTTAGACTGCCCCCTGACATCTTTTGACAGAAAAACATAAATTTTCCCCCTTTTAGACCTTTTTTTTGCTTGTCAGAAAATATGGAGGAAAACATCTGATACCCCCCCCCCCCCACCACACACACACTGAGAGAATTCTTGAGGGCTGGGAAAAAAAATTGTCGCTACCCCCCTGTAAAAAATCCTGGCTACGCCACTGCCCCCCCCCCCCCCGATTGTATGCACCTAGGAAGAAGATCCAACCCCCGGCCCTCCTCCCCTGAAGTACCCATGATACGATACCATGGCTACCGCAGAGTGCCATGCATCACAGGTGAGTTAAATCAATTATTGTCCCTCATTGTCATTAATAACATAATTCTCTCTACTCTCTCAATCGAAAAATAAAGCAATATATTTAAGGGGTGATTTCAATATACATGTAGATGTTTTTAAGCATTGCTCAAATAACCAAGTACAACACTTTGTAAATTGTCCATTTAGTAACTTTTTCATCCCACTAATTCAAAGACCGACAAGAATAACCGAGTCTACTGCTACCATCTTTATAAATAATCATCCTAACCTGTTTCCAGTATCTTTTTGTAAGAATGCTTGTGAATATTTCGATATTTTACTCTCACCGTATATCTTGCCACTGTATAATTCATGCATGCCATACAACTCCATTATGATTATTACTATATGTTGGAGTCCTTTTCCCTTTTCTTTAGTCCAAGTTCCCTATCCTCTTCTCTCCCTCTCTTTGTCTGTCCCTTTCTTCTTTTCCTCTATTAATTTATATTGTATTTGTGTATTCAGGCGTACCCGCTACAAGCGTCCACTTATTGGGATCGCGCCTCCTTCCTTGTATTGCAAGTTCTTGATTATATTCATGCTACTTTATGTAAATTGTACTATTTGAACAGATGTTGAATGTTGTCAAAATCGATGGAAGAAAATAAACGTTAATTTGAATTGAATTGAATCGACAAAATTGTGCTATTAATGACAATAATATTATCATTGCCAGCAAAAATAACATATTTCTTTGTCATTAATAACATAATTGTATGTTTAATATAATATTTGGAGGGCAGTTTAAAAGTGCATTCATAACGTTACACGCAGTATGTGTTTTTTTTAAATTATAATTATTACTTTGTTTATATACAGTACCGTGACAACGAGGTATTGGGTTTACCATATCGAAATCGCCTACTTTGCAATTAGCCTATTTTATCGCATTCTCAAAACTGATAGACCACATTTCTGGGATACTGTACTACTCTTCGTGATAAGCTTATTGAAACATACAATTTCATCCATACCGGATGCATGTGAATGCATGACTAGCGGTAAAAAATTTAACAATTGAATTAAAAATGTTGAATTAATGGCTTGATCCTTTCCAAATAAGGTTCTAATTTTAGAAAGTATTGGAGATTGCTGCAATCATGTGACAATGATGATGATGATAATGGTGATGATGATGATGATAGTGATGATAATGTAATGATGACGAGGATGATGGTGATGGCGGTGATAATGATAATGATAATGATAATGGTCGTAGTGATGATAGTGATAATGATGATGATGATGATGATGATGATGATGATGATGATGAAGTCATGAAGATGGTGGCAACGATGATGATGATGATGATGATGATGATGACGAGGAAACTGATGATGAACATAATGAAAATTGTAATGATGACGATGAGAAGGAAGGGTGATAATTGGGGGTGGGGGTAATCGTTTTTCAGAATGTTGGTTCTTCCGAAGGTTTGTAATTCCGAAGGTTCATAATTCCTAAACACACATTTCCCATACTAGGGGGTTTACAATTCCATAATGAAATTCCAAACATTTTTTTCATTAATCCGAAGGTTCGTTTATCCTGATAAAGGATTTGGACAAACTGATAATGATCAGTCAATCCCAGACGAGTGACGACACGGCTATTTTTGAAGACGGGAGTTCAGTAACGTCGTCATCCCTCCCCCCCCCCCCCGAACCAGCATTCATGTACAATTACAAATAAAACCGCGAATCAATCATGCTCTCGTACGAACATTAATGTAATACGTCTTTACATTATTTCCAAGCGTCTAGAAAACTCTAACATTACAACATGTGCTGTTTTTTCTTCTTTCGCTGTAAACCACATGTACGATGCAATTTGCACAAAATAAAAATCGATACGGAATTTGACTTCGTTCAGTATTTTAAAATGGACCTCTTTGCATTTTTTTATTAGTAGAAGTATTTTTTAAAAACTGTATTCGGGCTATAGTCAGATGTCAAATATGGTTTTCACGATGGTCTACCACATGCTATAGACTTAGAACTACGGTGCAATTCAACTAGTACAAAATATTAGAAACGTTTAGTAAACTTTAATGAACTCCAGTCATATATTTCAAGAATGCATATAACCTCGTGATGATGAAAATTCAAACAAACATTTTCGGCGTAAGTTGTTACAAGAATAAAAACTTGTCACTATTTAATTTTTGAAAGTCAAGATCATATCTGGTTGGGGGGATAGATAATCATGACTTCATGCACGCAGAGGGCGCGATCGTATCGAGGCATAGAGATCCTATACCGTATACGGATCTCTCTGTATTGAGGTGGAATAATAGGCCGAGTGTTACATTTGCATAGGGAAAAATGATAAAAATCCTCTCAGTAACGCAGTATTTCTTCACTCGTTATCACCGATTGTGAGAAGAAAAACATTGTCATTAGCTTAGTCTTTGGTGTAAAAAAACAACAACAGCGTTTTGAAATATCTTGTTGCATTTTCTTTATAACAATAACTGAATATGCTAGCTTAATTTTTTTTTTGAATTTAGTAGTAGGGCCTACAGCTAAGTCTCTAGATACCGGTTTAGTTCTCCAGTGAGAACGCATATAGACTGTTGATTTTTTTTTTTTTTTTCACCCTCACAATTTTTGCCATTTGGATTATTTCCCTAGAGTCTAGACCTGGTTTATGTACAATGTAAATAAGAGTGATGAATCGGGCTCACTGAGCTCCTATGCAAACGTGGTTTTGTCTGGCCTTAATCCTTCTACCAGAGACAACAGGAAAGGAAGAAGGACAAAATTTCTGTTAGCGAGAAGATGAATATTGAAATGAATATAGAGCAATGAGACGAGTTTTAAATCTTGTACACACTGTGATTATGGTCTCTTTTTTTTTTTACCCAGGGTAGCCTCATCAGTATTAAAGGAGAATGAAACCCTGGGGACATTTAGCAAGCAGGGCTACATAACATTTTTAAAAATATATTTAGCGGCAACTAAGCGAGTGTAAATGCTCAGTCATACCAAGGGATATAGGCGATAAACATTAAATTTGTGAGATAAGCATAAGGGTAAAATTAGGATTCGTGTATTTCGCAGACGGATTCAAATCTTTTATACAAATGAAATAGAAAAGAAGGATTAGTTAATTTTCCAAGTCAAAACCAGAATCTAATGACGGATATTCAGGGGGGGGGGGGGCGGAAAAAATTATTTGAAAAATCGCGATAGGCCACGATATTTGTAAAGCGTGCATGCCGAAGATATAGACAAAATATACCCCAAAAGGGGGGGGGGGGGGGGGGAGAAAGGGGGTATCTCAATCTGCATCTGCTTATGATAACTCCTGCCTGAAAAAAAGGAGATAAATATAAACAAACGAAACATGAATGTAATTAATCAAGGACGTTTTATGGTGCTTAAATTTGAAGTTCGACATTGGTACATTGCTTAAGTTTGAAGTTCGACATTGGCACATTGGGATTGCTAACCTTTCGTATTCAAATACACGAGTAAAAGGCAACACTTGAAATGCCAAGCCTCGTTCTATCAAAGTTCATTTTGGTCTCTTCTCCATTATTCCTCTCTCAAATAATACGTCTCTTGTTTTAAAAGTATCTCTCTTACAAACTTTGGATTCTTTCAAGTCTAATCTGAAGACAGTTATCCCCCCCCCCCCTCTCTCTCTCTCTCTCTCTCTCTCTTTCTCTCTTTCTTTCTTTCTCTCTCCGTATGTCTATTCCTTTTTTTTTCTTTTTTGCCTATCTCTATTATTCTCCCTCTCTATCACTGTCATATCCCTTTTCTGTATTTCCCCATCTCTTCCACGCTGCCCTCCCTGTGGTGGGCGTTGTGCCGCTTGCAGTAGGCCTACATGAGGAACGAACATTCGATGCTTATCGTTGCCACCATAATCGTCATAAATGTCAGCTCTGTAATTAGTGCGAAACCCAGGAGTCTGAACCACGTAATCAGGAAACCTTATTGAAATGTTGAATCACTCACTCACTATTCTACCTCTTATAGATAATTGATAAAGTATGAACTAGTATATAAGATTTTTATTTTCAAAGTGCAATACCCATTTTTTTGTATTTTTTTAATGTTATGTGATTCGTGTTCTGTTGTAAGCGGGCTGAATGCCTGAGGGCAACAATGCTTATAATGATAATGATAAAAGTGAAATAATGATGTCACTTAAAGGAGAATGAAACCCTGGGGAAAATCAATTTTAATGAAAAGAGAGGATAGATAGAAGCAATTAAAAACAAAAAGTTCCATCAAAATCGGTTACGAAATGAGAAAGTTAAGAAATTTTGAAAAGTCTCAATTTACTTTCTATGGCGATCGTCAAATTGGCAATGTTGCTTCAGAGTGACAGGTTTAGTAGTACAACTCTCCATATGTTTTGTACACAAAATTTCATATTTTCTCCATTGTCTCTAAAGATGCTGCTTGTCTTTTTGTTAACTCAGAATTATGTCAAATACATTTTCCCATGATATATCTTGAGCTAAGAAGGAGACAAGCTGCACCTTGAGAGATAATGGGGAAAATATGAAATTTTGTGTACAAAACATATGGAGAGTTGTACTACTAAACCAGTCACTTAGAAGCAACATTGCCAATTTCATTCTCCTTTAAGAAGCTTTTATTACTGAATATCGAATTCATACTTTTCTAATATGTATATGCAAATCATGTCATGTACTGATATCCGACAGCAAATACTCAATTCTAGTAGGTTGATAGACAACTTAATACTCTTTTTAAAAATTGCATTGCCGCAATAATGGCAAATACATAATACATTTAGGATCAGTCAAAAGTAATATCACGTTGTAGTTTAAAGTTGTATCCGGTTCATCAAATATTTTTACTCTTAAATCGTCACACTTGGTTCAAGCCAGTAAACTACATCGATATGTTCTTTTAATTTCTTTATAGAGCAATGGAGGGTTTGGGGGGGGGGGTTAATTCCCGCCCGTGCCCCCCCCCCCCCTTTGAAAGCAAAGTGTACATTTTGTCCCACCCTTTTTTAAAAATTGTGCCCCCTCACCGAACAAGGGGGACGAAAATAATGCAAATTAACAAGGCTCCGAATAGGGGACAGTGTGGAAATAGTTTTTTTTTTTTGGTCCTTTTCCCATTCATTCCCCCCTCTTCCTTTCTTTTCCTCTCATCAGTTTTTCTTAATCTTTTTAATTTTTTTATTTATGCGATATTTGGGGGGGCGGCACATGCCCCACATCCCCCCTTTATCTACGCCACTGAATCATTTTGGTCTAGGTCTGAAATTAAGACGTTTAGAGCACGTGGCAGTGCTGCTGGGAGTTGGTAAACAGAGGGGAAATTAAAATCTGAAGGAGGAAGCACCCATGTGGAGATCATGAAACACAATCTAAACAGATATTGGGAGCAAGGAAGAAGAAATTAGGGTAGTGTGGGTTTACTAATGTTAAAGTTTGGTGAAGGTATACGTGCGATCTCCCCATGCAAGCGTGCCGGTACAGGTATTACTCGGCTTCCCTAAAAACAATCATAACTCCCACACACCTTTTGGCAACTAATGAAAAGTTCGTTCATGGCATTTGCACTAATAATGATAATATTAATAGTATAATGATATCAACAATTTTTATGTGTTCCCTGGACACAATAACTCCCATTCACCTTTGGCAATTCATGAAATGAAATATTTGTTTATTTGGAAACTCATTATACCATCAGACTTGATTTTCCGTGGATTTACATACATTTTTTTTCATGCACCCATTCTCATGGTTGTAGCGCCGGGAGAAATGTAATATCTCATTTCGAAAAATCAACTGAAGGCAATTTCAATAGCCCTGTCTATCACCTTTAGAAATGTGCGAACATTACAACGGCGTATTACGTAATCCGAACCTGATTTCTATGGGCAGTACAATAGGCCTTTGAAATTGCCCTTGAGTTTATTTTTCGAAAGTAGTTTTTATCGTGTTAGACAATACAAAATCAAAAAAGAAAATTACATTAGGGAAGATGAAAAGAGCATAAAGATAACGACTCAGTGAACCATATTCTGGTAAAATCAACAAGGGGCTGGGGATGGGGGGGGGGGGGGGCGGAATCCTATCCAGACTCTGTGTGTGTGTGGGGGGGGGGGGGGTGACATAATTTATCTGGGCAGTCCTGCAGCCCACTGAGCTGGTTCCGTACAGATCAATAGCGGTAGACCAATTACAATTTTTTTGCATGGGCCTTAAAAAAATAGGGCGGGGGGGGGGAGGGCGTACGCCAGCTTTACGCGGAGCTGGATACGCCACTACATACATGTATATAGGAACATACACAAGTAGGTACACGCATGGAGCTAATTACAAAACTCACAGTACTAAGATATCCACCACTTGAATCAACGCCATTTTTATAGGACAGACAGTACGTGATGAAAAATTGATTGATTCGATTTTTAAAGGGGCAAGGAAAACATAGGCTTGGCATAGCATGCTGCCCTATCACAGAGCGAGTACCCCAAGCCTGAACAAATATTAGAAGGGTGGGTAGACTGACAAATAAATCTATATCCTGCTAGTAATGGAGGGTAAATATGAATTTTCGTCTAGGCTATATAGCGACGTGGAAGGACTGTGACTTGTTGATCTAGTGCCAGATGGTGTGGTATTGAAAAATAAAAAAATCAAAGCTATTAACTCATTGCCTACGGGAACCGGTCGATGTATGTATTAAGCCTACGGGAAAGAGAAAATGCAGCAGTCAACAGGTTAATTGATTAGAGAAATGGCGGTGAAGAGTAGAAAATGGAAAGGGGTGGTATAACGTAAAATACTGCCTCAGTCGCACCGGCAAACCGATTCCAAACCGACCGCTAATCGAGGAAGTCTTGGCCATTCGGGAGTGATGCAGTTTTATGTTCGGTATGTTTTCGATCAGGTATCGATCTCATCTGTGTAACTGGGGTATTAGATAGGGAGAGAGTGATATATATATATATATATATATATATGTGTGTATATATATATATATATATATATATATATATATATATATATGTTAGAACAAATTTCTCACATATTGTAAATAATTAATTCTAATACATGAATCCGCCATGGATCTAGCTAGGTATGCGGCTTTTCATTGTTTAATATTCCCCTGTCCCTCAAAAAAAAAGGAATAAATTAACTGCGAAGGGGTTGCAAGGGCTGCCTGTTGGTGTTTGTACCTGGTGTAGCCGAATACCGCTCAACCCGCCTCCGTGGTCTAGTGGTCAAGGCGTTTGGCGTACAGTGCCAAAGACCCGGGTTCAACTCCCGACGGAGACAGTTTTTGCAAACCCTGCAGTTATTTTCACAAAAAGGAAGTCAGTAAGGAGAAACAATGAATTTAGCTACGCAATTTATTTCTCTCATTCAATTCAATGGATTTCTCACATTTATATATATATAGAGAGAGAAAGAGAGAGAGAGAGAGATAGAGAGAGAGAGAGGGAGTGTGTGTGTGTGTGTATATGTATTTATATAGAGAGAGAGGGGGGGGGGGGGGAGAGTGACAAGTGTGAAACAACAAAAAGCTCCACAAAATGAGTTAATAATATGCAAAAAAGAAAACAATTGAATGGAAAGGGGGCAAATAAATAACAGAAAATGGCACAACTGGACACAGAGTTAAAAAGGGAGCGGAGAGAGGAGGACAAAAGATGTGTGAGAGGAAAGGGATAGAGACAGAGATTAAAGACGAATGGATAAATGAGATTCATCAGGGAAAAAAAGTTGAATATCGGCATAATCGATATTCACATCACCAACCGCTTGACACTTGCGCTCTATATAGCTCTCATACAAGATAGACATATGGGCATCGCTGTGTATTCATTAAAATCTCGTCAAAGCTAACTTAATTGATTACAACATACACCGAAGCTCGCTTGAGACCGTATACTGTAATATGATTACGAGCCATTATTATGCATGATCGAGTGCCGATATTGTATAATTAGTGTTAGTGTTTGCCAATTGTATACTATGCTTTAATATTTTCATGTTTTTTTTAAATAAAACTTTCTTGCCTTGACCGTTCTATCTATAATATCTATGTTGTAATATTGAATATATACCTGACCGATATGTATGTTTTATGTCGGCAAACGACGTTTCGTTGATTTAAATTATGAAAAAGGGTATGCTGAAAGATAAAGAAACTGCTCTGTTAACCAAATAGTATAAAAACAGGATCATGTGTTTTAAAGAAATGCGTTGACGTTTGGCACGTGACTGTCTCAGTGATAAAGACAAATAGAACGTCGCTCCAGGGTAAAGAGCGGGAAATGTATATCAATGTCTTTTCAAAGTACACTGATACCACACCCGGGATTTGAACCAGGACGTCCTTGTTAGTCCAGAGTCTTTTTCCAGTTGATTTCAACACGAATGAGTACTAGCGTCGGCCAATGGCTTTTCTACCGTGAGCAAGGTCATGACATGCACACCGTTTAGCATAAAACACATTCACAAATAACACAACAAATAACACGACATTACTATGTAGGAAATGCTGTTTTTATTTAAACAATGAAAATAGCATTACATGATTAACTTCTGCCACAAATTAAAGGCATACTTTTTGCTTGAAGTTATCATCAGTGGTTAGTTTTCTGACGTCTAACTTATATACCATGGCATGTATGATAAACATTGGAGTAGCTGTGGGGACAGGGGCGCACATTCCCTCCCCTATAGAATAGCGAAAATGGGGGGGGGGGGGAAAGGGGGAGCAGTAACATGAGGAAGGGAGGGGGAGAGAGAGAGAGGGGGGGGGGCAACGTGAAAAAAAGAACATGAAACGACCCTCCAATACCCCTCTCTCGGTTGTCTTGTTTTAAAGCATTTCATCCACCTCCTAAGATTGGTAACCCCTCCCCCACCCAAAACACCAGTCCCCCTCAAAGACTGGGCCCATGCTATACGCCACAGTAGATGAAGATTATTTATTGATTTGATTGATTAAAGCTCACATTAATTTCCTTCTCACGTCATATATCTCAATGTGCCCTTTAAGAATTGAAAGGAAAAAAAAAATCTCGATTGAAAAAGCTGAACTCTCGCCTAATGTTCTTGATTGCAGGTGTGCGCGGGAAGCGGAAAATATGACGTCACTCTCTCACGCCGACGCCGGTCGTCTGTTTGAAGGCTGCTCATTTCGCCAGGCGCACGGACGCAAAGGTTGATGTATTTTTTCCTGCAACGTGTCGGTGTGTCGGAGGAGAATTCCCCTGGAATTAGTAAAGATGCAGCTGAATAGATATAGGAGATCACATCAAACTTGGATATTATTCGAACCTTTCTGATTATTCTGGTGCTCATCGTAAACAAGGTGAGGTTTTGTATTTGGCAAACAAAAGGAAATTTTAAAAAATGATTTTAGAATATAGATAAAATAGAAAGGTTTCAAAATGTTTATTAGAAAATAACATTACTTCGTGGCATTTGCATCTTTAGAGCTTATGATTCAAATTCCTTATTTGTACCCAACTATTTCAATGACTTGAGCAGCAGTCGGCAGGGACAAATTCGATGCTAAATTACAAAGAAATAACCGCTTTCCTCCATTGGTAAATTTTATTCCGAGGGAAAGAAGTAATCATAAAAGTACATGTATATTTCGGCGGACTAATATCTCAATATAGTGAAAATGAAGAAGAAAAAAAATTTAACCTGAAAGAATAGATTTATTTTTGCTACATGTGTATCTACCTAAAATTCATGTTTTTAAAGATTAAACCTTTAAAGGATGAAATATACGCCGTAAAATATGATCAATATGACAGTTAATGTGTCCACCAACTATAGCAATTTTCAGCCCAACTTGGTTAATGTTTTACCAACTCACAATCCCCTTTTAGTACAAATTGATCAAAAATTACTCGAGTTGGACATAATTATGCTTCATCAGAATCTGGTCGATAATAATTACCTTAATGTTTAGCAATTTCATACAGTGTATTTTTGGTTTACACTATATTTGGATATTCTAATACATTCCCTTGGTTGTGAGCATAATGCTGCGTGGGTTTGTGTATTTAATATATTAGAATGAAGAAAAATACAGCATGACGTCATGTTAACGATAATGCTGTTGAAGACGATAGAGATACATTGGCCACACTGAAAAATAAAATTTGTGTATATTTTGCTACAAATAATATTGATAATTTACGACTATGGTTACTGTAATTCACAATACAACTGTCACTAAATCTATACTACTACTACTACTACTACTACTACTACTACTACTACTACTACTACTATACTACTAATACTTCTACTTCTACTATTATTACTACTACTACTACAACTACAACAACAACAACAACTACTACTACTACTTCTACTTCTACTACTATTATTACTAATACTATTAATACTACTACTACTACTACTACTACTACTACTACTACTACTACTACTACTACTACTACTATCGCTACGGCTACTACTACCGCTACCACCGCTACTACTACTACTACCACCTCTTCTTCTACTAATACTACTGCTATCGCTACTATATCGCTGCTGCTACTACTACTACTACTACTACTACTACTACTACTACTACTACTACTACTACTACTACTACTATACTACTACAACCGCTACTGCTACTACTACTACTGCTACTACTACTACTACTACTACTACTACTACTACTACTACTACTACTACTACTACTACTAATACTACTACTACTACTACTACTACTGCCGCTGCTGCTACTACTACTACTACTATTTCTACTACTACTACTACTACTACTACTACTACTACTATTACTACTACTACTGCACCACAGCCACTACTACTACTATCACTTTCACCTACGGTACTTATTTTTACTATTGCCCTAAAAATCATTAAAAGAGGCAATGTATTAAATCCTCGGTGCAATAAAGCGAAGTATAGTATATAGAGAGCGTTAGTAATTATCTTGATTAGAATGGAGTAAACTGATGAAAATCTTTTTATAGAAGAGAATGTAGAATTTCTTTACAGTCATAGGGAGAGGGAAAACATTTAAAAAAATGGCGATTAGTTCGAGAAGAGAGGGGGAAAGAGAGAGAGGGAGGGGGAGGAGAGAGAGAGAGGAGGGAAAGGGGGTGAAGAGAAAGAGGGGAGGGGAAGAGAGATAGAGAGGGGGGCGGAGATAGTGAATGATGTAACACAACGGGTAGAGATAGAGAGAAAATTGGGGCAAAAGAGAAAGAAAGAGATTGAGGAATAAACCTCGATGAGTATTGGGAGATTGGGGGGGGGGGGGAGAGAGAGAGAGAGAGAGACCTTTTAAAGGATTTATTATCTGAACTATCAGAACAGCTTAACTATTTAGGGTAAAAGTGAAACGAAAGTTTCACCCGACTGATTATCAGGACACCTCTTAAAGGGGAAGTCACCCTGAAGATTACTTGAGTTTAGAAAATGCAGAAAAAATAAAGAAAAATATTGGCGAAGATTTGATGAAAATCGGTCAAATAATAAAAGAGTTATGAGTATTTAAAGTTTTGGATTCGTGACGTCACATGCGAGCAGCTGCCCATTGGTCATGTAATAAATATTCCATATATTCGCATTTTTTTTACGTTCCACGATAAATTAATATTGTTTCTTTTAAGAATCTAGTATTGAATAACATTTCTGACAATATATCAAATGCACAGACGAAAATATTCTAAATTTTCTGAGAAAACTGTATTTTATGGAATATTTATCACATTACATAATGGAGGAGCTGCTCGCATGTGACATCACAAAATCAAAACTTCAAAAGTCCATAACTCCGTTATTCTTTAACGGATTTTGTCCAAACTTTCGCCAATATTTTTCTTTATTTTTTTCTGCATTTTTTAAACTCAAGTAATCTTCGGGGTGAACTTTCCCTTTAAATTTCTGTGTCATTCATATATTCTATTTTGGTCATTATGTATATGTTACAGTATATTGCTAAGCGCATTTTCAAAGCAGGAAAGGAGGGTGAAGGTTTTGCAATGCGTTGGCGTCATTGATAGCCGTTATCCCTACAGAAAAACAGTTCGTGACCTAAATTGTCAAAATATTTTAGACGCCACCCACTCCCATTTCCTTAGTCTGTTCATGCTAACAAACTTTAAAAAGCAAATACTTATTAAAATCAATTTGACCTATGCATATGTATATAGTATAAACCAGTTTGATAAATTTGAAATGTTTTAGGAGCGTGTTTTTTTATTTTATTTTTTTATTTTATTTTTTTACGGGATTCAAGGTTGAATTGAGTCAATTTCTTTGTTTAGGTGTATTTCACCCCTAACTTATCATGTGAAGAAAGGTAATTGACTTTAGGAGGAATAACAAGAAAAACTCTGTCGGTCACTTAATGATGTAATCAATTTCTAAACGCATTATTGAAGCAAAATGTATTTCATGTTATGAAAAAAAAGATGGTGAGAAATAAAATATCCTCCCGCCTCATGTCATGTACACAACATTTGCTGATTTCTACAACAATATTGCTGGCCAATTAAAGATTTTAATAAATTTTGTGAGTTTTTTTTTTTTTTTTTTTTTTTTTTTTTTTTTAATAATTTGGATCCAAGTATCATGATGAAATTTGAATTAATATCTTCATCAGATCTTCTCCAAACCCGTCATGGTTATCACACGAGTTTACAGATTGCAATGACATTAATTTCCACTCACGTATTTCATAATACTGCTTATCATTCAGGGAAACTTAATATTCCCCTGTTTTAAATTGTTCATGAAACTATTCGAGAATCGTGGAAAATAATATTTGTTTTTATTGCATCGAAAGCAATAAGTAGAGGATCATGAATCCAATTACTTCCTCTCTGATATCGGAATATTTAGTATGAGTCATATAAAATTCCTGAAATTTATGTCATTATATCATTATCGTTATGTATTCATATAAAGGCCTTTCTCTGCTAATACTGGGTCAAGGTAGTAAGCCATTCCAAACGATTAAAGGGCAATCCAACCTTGATAATAAGATGATTTGTGTGAAAGCAGAAAAATAAGACAAACAGGATGGCGAAAGTTTGAAAGAAATCGGACAAGGACTAAGAAAGTTATGGATGTTTGAAAAATGAGATCACTACATCTATGCGAATCTCAAATTGGCAATTTGGTGAGTCAATTGTGACATTTTTGTGGACAACTCTCCCATTTGTCGTACACAAAAATATCATTAATTTGCGGCTTTCTTCGAGGCGCTTTTACCCTCGGGGCAGTATTCAAAATATATCGGAGATAACATATTGTTATAGGTCCTCATGAACGAAAAGATCCTACTGAGTAATGCATTTTGAAAAAAAGTGACATTTTAGACATTTTGTGTGTTAGAGCGAATGGGGGAGTTGTCCACAGCTACATCACAGTGACATTACCTATTCGGCCAATTTGAAATTCCCATATGCATAGTGATTACAACTTTCAAAAATTCATAACTTTCTTATTGCTTATCCGATTTCGTTCAAACTTTCACCAATCTGCTTCTCTGATTTTTCCTCTTTCTTTCAAAGCAACTTGCTATAAAGGTTGGATTTCCCTTTAATTTGATTTTCCTGAAATACAGGATTCATAGAATAATGAAAATTGCCTGCTAAAATATTGTCTATTACCTATCATTTCTGTTCGAAAAGTAATTGGGGAATTCAGAGTGTTTTAAATTGTAATTTCTACATAACCTTTATGGTCTTGAAATACAGACATTTTAAAGTTTGAACTTTCTGGAGCAGTAAAATTGTTTCTTATTTTTCTTATTTCACTTTCAAAACAGCCTTTTTTCAGTATAGGGGTGCACACTGAAAAAAAATGGCCCCTATCCGTAGAAAACGGCTTGTTTGTGAAACGCATCCGAAATCAGAAGACATATCTTGCCTTTATAAAATAATCGATGACTTCTGATGAGAAAGGCAATTGCTTCAAAAGTAAGACGAAAGAACCCTGTAGCAATTTTGTGGTGTTAAATTCGATGTAAATATCCAGTGATGGCCTGATTTACTTTATATATAATTATATATAATACTGTGTATTCATCATATTCATCTTCTGGATATAAGTACAAATCCCCTAAAAATCCAAGAAAAGTCTGTTTAAAAAAAAAGAAATACTCAATAATTGACAAAGAATATATTTCAAAAAAAGATTTTGAAATGGTATTTTTTTCTAATGAAATGGTAATTAGTTTCTTACCGGAAATCTAGATCGATTTTCAGTTCTCATTTGCTGGTATTTTCACTTGAGGAGGAAAGTAAAGATTATGCATGCTGAGATTTTTGAGTATCTTGCTAACATATTTTAGCGTTTACAAAGAAATATAAGAGAAAGCAATAACCAAAGAACTACTTGACGTACGCAGGAATAATGGATGTAGATGGAATGATGAAGATGAAGAAGGATTGAGAAGGAATTTGAGAGAAAGTGAAGGGAAAATTTAGGATTTCAAGTGTTGAGCTCATTATTCTTTCGAGATGAGAATTCTCATTAACTGGCGATTTAAGACGAGATAAAAGGATAGGCGAAGCTAGGAGTTGAAGTAGATTTACCATCAGGCATCATTCGCACAATGTAATTTCCGAGCATTTGTTGTTGTTTTTTCTCATTAAATACCGTCAAGGATAAAGGGCCATCATAATTTGTTATTATTCATCATATTTTAAAATCATGCCATCCATTAATACTACGTGAATGTATAAACACATTTTTGTCCTCGAAATTAAATATACAAATATATATACTGAATATATACATACATATATATATGTGTGTGTGTGTGTGTGTGTGTGTGCGCGCGCGTGTGTGTGTGTGTAAGTTTGAATAGAAAAATAGTTAAAGGTCTGTAGATGTTCTTGTCAGATGATAGGGAAGACGATGACGAGAGTGATGTGGACGATGATGAGAAAGATGAATGACAGATGTTTGTGGTGGTTGTGGAAATTAAATGAAGAATCACAATGATGATGATGATAATAATGTTGATTGTAGTGATGGTGGAAATTTAATGATAACGATGATCGTATTAATATCCGCCACGAAATTGACGCTAATCAAACTCGCCATTAAAAGTGTTGACACTACATAAAAACCCTGATCAATCAAACACTCCTCTATACCAGTAAACGTTGTATAAACACTGGGTCATATTTTCCACTCCAGCCCCTTTTTCGCGATGATTGTAATGAATTACAATATTCATTAAATAAATACTCGGTCTAGGAGAACGATCGTTTAGTGCAACAACTGCGTATTGACGGAATCGTTATTGGACTGGCAACAGCTGTCTAGAATTTTAATTCTCTGTAAAAAAGCGCGCCAGTTTCAGGTCGAAGAAATAATACTGACATTTTTCACGTTCACCTCTTTGTGCTAAGTGGTCTATGATCGATCTGTATAAGGATGGTGTATAGAGGAAACCGAAAAGCGACTGAGTATACTATTATCGTGATTACACGTTGTTATTCGTGGTTCTATCCAATTATTACGCAATTATTACGTGCAGATGAAATACTATACAACATCGCAGGTGACGAAATGTGTAATTCACCATGGGAGGTAGTCTAAGACAAGCAAAACAAAACGAATGATGTACTATTAGTTATTGCCATAATACAGGCAATTACCTGGCAAGAGAATTATTATTTAAATACAATATATACATATATGTACGTATAAATATATGTATATGTATATGTATATATATATATATATATATATATATATATATATATATATATATATATATATATATAAATATATATATATACATATATATATATATATATATATATATATATATATATATACATATATATATATATACATATATATAGAATAACGAAAAATAAGAGTTCTGCTTCGGAATCGTAGTTAGATGAGGTGTAGAAGACAAGTAAAATAAAAGATGAATTTTCATCATTTCCTGATGAAGGCCTAGTGCCGAAAATTTGAAAACTTTTTAGTCTCACGGAATCTTTTATTATACATATATATATATATATATATATATATATATATATATATATATATATATATATATATGTATGATATAAATGATATGAAGTATAATATTATAATGATATGGATAAGATATGGGCATGTACTAATATCCCTTTGGATTTCTTTAAGATTGATTTTAAAAACCTCCTTGAAATATTTTGCATTAACTTTAATCTCATACAAAGCAAGAGAGAGAGAGAGAGAGAGAGAGAGAAAGATAGAGAGAGAGTGAGAGATAAAACCAATAAATCAAATGACACAAAAAACAATTATTTTATGTGCATGTGTGCGTGTGTGTGTGTACATATATTAAATTGAAAGGAAATGGCATGTACAAACAGCTTTAGCTCTTACCTCTCGTGAAATGAGTACACTGTGAACAGAAAAGAAATAATAATTTTTCTAATAATAACATCTCATCTTCCACCACCTTCGACGAGGCACACGACCCGATTTCTTAAACGATCTCTGATTGCTTTTCTCGAATAGATCAATTTGGAAGACACCCGTTTGCTTGGACAACCCACACGTTTTAAGATCTTCTTCATTCTTAATGAGTGAAAGACAATAATATTAAGATACAAATTAAAAGTGAATTACGATTTGCTTGACTAAATGCTTATCAAGATATAATTATAGGCATTCGCTCATTATACGTAGTCAAACAAGCCTCTACAATGGAGGGAATTCAGACCTTGACTTAGTTTCATTAAATCTAATGTTAATAAAAAGTAATTGATATAAGCTACTGAAATCAGTGCATCTGATTGGCTGAGAACGAATTCGTTTAGATTTGTCGTTATTGTTGTTATTTTTATCAAGCTTTATGATACTAAGCCATGATCGAATATCTTCTGTTATTGGCTTTAATGTTTTTCTTAAAAGAAAAAGGCAATTAAGGTTATGAGCTGCAATCTCCGGCTTTATGTCAAATAGGGGAAAACTGCCAAAAGATTAACGATACTGGAGATCCAAAACTATTATATTTCTGAATTCAATCATTATGTAGAGTGAAAAAGGGAAGAAAAAATATTAATTTATTGGGAATTCACATTAGTCGAAATAGTTCATTACAAGAGTACAATCCATCTACGCCTACAGCCAATTAGCTTTGAGTGAAATAATGATAATATTAACCAGAAAATGAAATGAATGACTGAATATTTTATTATCCACAAAATGATAAAAGTTTACTTTTATTTACATTCATTAAGTACATAGGTATAAGCATACGGGAAATGAACAAAATGGTATACATGATTGAAATTTTAAAAAACTGAATTTTAGTAATTATCGAAATTAAAGCTCCGACTTCTTGAATACATATTTATGTGCTTGAATTATAGGCAGTAGGGAGTACCTTTATTTCGAAATTAGACCGTCTATAAGCTAAGTAATCTAATTGTACGATTGAACCGCGGCAAACTTTAGAAGTCCATCCAGCCATTAGGTGTTGTGGCGCCTTCGACATACGACGTCGTTTGAAGCGCCCACATGAATAAACCGACACCATTTACTTATTGTTTAATGTTCCATAGCTAAACAAACCTATACATAAAAGAGAGGGATTTACGTTTTGTTGAATGATCGTAGTCATAGTAAAAAAAAAAAAAATGTCGTATAACACTTGACAGGGGACACGACACTTATGTTCTTAAAGCAAGGCATTTTTTATACTTTGCTTCTCTCCACCCAGGTTATAGATGGGTTCCCGGTATAGGATTGTGGTTTGCTCCGCAATATGCGCGACAGTAAAATGGCGCCTGGCTGAAATGCTCCACATGGAGTTTTGAATAATTATCATTTTTAAAATCATTTTTATTATTTTTATTGATATATTTCACTTATTTCGAGAAGAACTAGTTTTGACAGAGCCCTTTAGGTAGTATAGCTGCTAACCGCACCTACTTTGCTGGAATGATTCCTATGTTGGGCCCTTCAGGCTAATGCCTCTCTTTATTTGAAAACTCACATGCATAAAACATAATTTTATACACACAATACGCTTTGTTTGCTAATGTTTTGCATTTTAGCAGACATGATTAGAATTAAAATGACATATTTGATTAATTTCACAAACCGCATGCATAGGAAAATAATTTTATCCCAAAGATTTTCTGTGAGTGTGCGTGTGTGTATGTGTTGTGTGCGTGCAGTTCACTTGGGCATGGTATATAAATCGTGAGTTCAGTTCAGTCTTTTTTTTTCAATTCAATGCATTTATTTCAATTCCATTAAAATACATATACATTGGCATATCTCCCCCAAAATACAGTGCACATGATATAAAATCATAAAAAGACATAGAAAAACGGGATATAAGGTTGAAGGCAAAAAAAAACCTTAACATTTTTGTGGAGGCATCAACCATTTACGAAGCACTGAAAAAAAAACACACATTTAAAGACACAATTTAAGAGAATAATCTATAAAAAATAATTTGAAAAACAGAAAGAAATAGAGAAAATATTATTGATTCCCCCCCCCCCTGTGTTTTATTCAATCAAAATGTAATCACAATATTTACAAACAATTAAAAGAAATCAATAATATTATTTATGTTTGATATTATTGATTTTTTTAATTTGAAGGGCACAAACTGTGATAGACCCTTCAGCTTTAGCATCTGTAATGATAACGAGAGGAACCGTTTAAAAGGTTTGTGTGCATGATTGTGTAAACCTTATTTTCACTATTTCCAGCAAATCTCTTCTGAAGCTCTTTGGACTACTTGTTATTCAATCTTTTGGGATAATATATAGCAAGGTATGGATCTATTTCGAATCATCGTTTTTGTGCATTTTATGAGTTTGTATTTGCTGACATTGTCGATTAGCTACATCGTAGATACTTACACAGGAAATCATACCAGGGGTCTACACCCTCGTTACCCCTTTCTTATGCAAAGTACTGACGCGAACTTAACAATGGAAGACTTTCATGGTCATCCCGGGACTGTGATACAGTATTCAGCCGATGAACTTATCCGATTACGTAATACTGTCACGTCAAAACAAATGTCGCCGGAGTGGCGTCGCGTTACTAAGGAACTTGGTATTGAAAGACGGAAACGAGGAAGGAGAGGTGGCCAGCATATTCGGCGCCCAATTAAACCAATTCTGAATTATTTTGATAGAAAGTACTCGATGATAACGTCTCGGAATACAGATCAAACAAATTTGGTGGATATTAGAAGAACCAAACAGAATAGAGATCGTTCGAAAGTATCATTCCCATCTTTTATTATGAGCAACGCGAGATCTTTGAACAATAAATTTGATGAGTTTGAGGCCTATGTGTCGTCTATAAATGCCGACGTTTCCGTAGTGACCGAAACTTGGTTCTTGGATAATTTACCAAAAGACATTGTTTCCCTAACTGATCATGACTTGTTTGTGAAGTCGAGGTCTCATCGCAGAGGAGGCGGAGTAGCAATATATGCACGACAGTTCCTGAAACCTGAGCCAATGCCAAGTGTGGTTGTCCCTGATGACCTTGAGGTGGTGTGGGTCAAGCTCCAGCCAAAACGACTTCCTCGCTCTGTTTCCATGTTGGTGGTTGCAGCAATATACCATCCTCCTAATGCCGCGACTGCTGACATCCTGATCGACCATTTGCTGCACTCAATGGATGCCATTGCATCTACACATCCGGAAACGGGTTTCATCTTGTTGGGGGACTACAATGAGTTAGACATCTCGACGCTAACCGCAAACAGGGGGTTCCGACAAGTCGTCAGTGTTCCAACAAGAGGTGACCAGATTCTGGACAAGATAGTCACCAACATGTCAGGCTACTATAATTCCCCAACAACTCTACCCCCATTGGGCTCCAGCGACCACCTTGTGGTTTCCTGGATCCCTACTCAATACTCACCGAAGCCCAATCGCACAAGGACTCGGATTGCAAGACCAATCAAAGACAGTGCTATTCGCGAATTTGGACAGATTCTCCAGAACTATGATTGGTCTCCAGTTTATCAAGCCGAGAACACGAACGACAAGTGTGATACGTTCTATTCCACACTTCTGCCATTCATTGACGAGTATTTCCCCTTAGTTGTTGTCAAATGCCACGACAATGACAAACCATGGATTACCCTCAAGATCAAAGCCCTTATTGGTGCACGTCAGCAGGCTTTCACAGCAGGTTCGAACAAATGGAAAGGGCTGAGGAACAAAGTAAATAAACTAATCAAAGGGGCAAAATCTGAGTTCTATGTCGGACGCGTGCGTAAGATGAAGGAGAGCAATCCATCTCAGTGGCACAAGAACATCAAATCAATGGCAGGAAGTAAGCCCAGACCACCGGCCATTGAGGTCGAAGGGATCAACGAGTCAGACCTCGCTGGTATTGCTAACATGATCAACAGGTTCTTCGTCGGCATAGCTGAAGACATCGGTAGACTCGATCTGACTGATCTCCCAACATATCTCCCTGCTCTGCCGCTGCCCGTTATTCAACCTTGGGAGGTCTACTGGGAATTGCAACATCTCAACAGAAGGAAAGCTCCCGGTCCAGATAGCATCCCAGCTCAGATCATCTCCGAATTTGCGTTAGAGCTGAGTCCCCCACTTACGGCCATTTTCAATGAATCTATCAGAGAATCGGTGGTGCCACATCGCTGGAAACGTGCAATTGTGGTACCTATCCCCAAAACCTCAAATCCCACCGTAGGAGACTTGAGACCGGTATCGCTCACAGATCATTTCGCAAAGATCCTGGAGAAATTCATCGCAAAGTGGCTGGTGGGCGACATTGGATCTGCGATTGATAAGTCACAGTACGGCAACAGGAAGGGCTACTCAACTGCGCACTATCTGATAGATATACTAAATATCATTCATCGGAATGCTGATAAACCCAAAACGGTCACAACACTGGTGGCCACCGATTTCAGCAAAGCTTTTGACAGGATAGATCATGGGCTAGCGGTTAGGAAACTGCTCAAAATGGGGGCATCCCCGTCTTTGGTGGCGTGGATTTCCAGTTTCCTTTCCAATAGAGAACAATGTGTGCGTTACATGTCACAACTCTCTGACTGGATGGAGATTTCGGCAGGAGCCCCGCAGGGCACTCGACTTGGGCCACTCATCTTTCTCTGCATTATCAACGACGTGTTCAAGGACAGTGATCATCAGTGTTGGAAATACGTCGACGACCTCTCCCTGCTTGAATGTAGGAAGGCAACGGATCAACCAAAAATCCAAGAAGTGGTAAATGAACTTGAGAAATGGACCAAAGATAATAGCATGAAACTGAACCCTAAGAAATGTGTTGTCATGAATGTACAGTTCATGAGAAACCAGACAACCGTCCCAAAAGTAAAAATTGATGACCAGGAATTAAGTGAAGTCCAACTAGTTAAGCTTTTGGGTGTGTTTGTACAGAAGGACTTAAAATGGTCATATCATGTCACAGAAATGGTCAAAGCGGCAAGCATGAGGCTACACATGATGCGTATCTTGAAAGGTTTTCGGCTACCGATTGAGGATTTGAAAGTTGTATATTGTTCGTACGTGCGCCCGAAAGTCGAATACTGCGCACCTGTTTGGCATTCTGGCTTGACTCAGGTAGACAAGAAACTGATAGAGAGAATTCAAAAACGAGCGTGTCGCCTCATGCTTGGCCAAAGATACACGAGTTACGATGATGCCCTCACTGTCCTTGACCTTCCCACACTGGAGGAGAGGAGGGAAAGGTTGACAATGAAATTTGCGAGTAACCTCACAAAGGAAACGTCCCCCTTCCATCACTGGCTCCCTCCTACGCGAGCTTCTCGTACTTCTCGTGACTTGCGCAACGCTAATGACTATTCAGAAATGAAATGTAAAAATGAGCGCTACAGAAAGAGCGCACTGCCCTTCATTGTGAGACTACTCAATTCAAAGATGAATTGAATAATGTAATGACAATCTCTCGTTCTTAAATGTTAAGCATAATTATACGTAAAGTAAATTGCTAGCTTTTAGATGTGCTTAAATGAAAAATGAAAAATTTAATTGTATACTAGCGGTACATGTTATTTTTTTATATGGATTCTATTGATTTCAATATTGCATTACCAATCATGCCAATCATCTCTATCTGTTAATAATGGAAAGTAAAACTATATTTTTTTTTTTCCAAATACAATACCTTGCACCCATTACCCATTATGATTGGACAATAGGCCTATTTTGAAGCATGCAAACCAGACTATTTCTTTTAGCACTGATCATATTAATTTATTCAACAGTATATAAGTCATATTATAAAAACTTTATATTTTTTTCACATCCACTACCCACTTTCTTTATCCCACCATCGATATTCTTTGAATAAGGTGTACCTATTGAATCGTTATGAATGTACTATTTTTAATGTCTTTTTAATACTATTGTTTTTTGTGCAGTATGCTTGTGTCATTATTAATGTAAATTGTATTCAATTCAGCCGCAAGGCTGCCATGTACAATGTCTCTTTATACCACAATAAATAAATAAATCAATCAATGAAACTGCTGAAAGAACTTCATGCATTGTTAGTCTTATTAATCAGAATGAAACAAGTACGCGCCGATTAATTACGCGCGTGCGAACACTTACGTCGCATGCAGAGTAATGAAAAGTTAGCGCTGGTCAATGATCAGAACTCATCAAAATGTGATTAGTGTCAACAAAGGATCGATTTAGATAGCCTCCATCTGCCGAATGTTCATGAAAGAAAAGATACAATGATCAGGATAATCCGTGATTATAACAATAAATCGAACATGAAGTGTACTTTTTCGTCCTAATACAAATAAATTGTCCTTGATCAGTGTAGATTGAAAATCAAAATTTGCCTCCTGCTTAAGCAGCGGATGCGGAAAAAGTGTATTGTTTATCAAGTTATATATTATGCTCATGGTTTAAGGGCAAAAAAGTGTGACAACCCAATACATGTAGTATGATGAGTAATGATCCCATTTTGCAATTGCCAGCCAGATATGAACATCTTTGTAATCTGTAAGTTGGCAATGAAGGTATACATTTCTATTTAGTAGTTGTATTTCATTCTTAAAGTTGATTTTGTTTTTATTATAGAATTATTAGTTTATAGTTCATTTAAAATTGAAGGTTCCAAAATGAATTATATATATATATATATATATATATATATATATATATATATATATATATATATATATATGTATGTATATATATATATATATGTATGTATGTATATACGCAGCGTGGAAGAATAATTCTTCCATAACACGATAGCATATCAGAGTTATAAAACACCTCATCGATACCCCACCCCAACCCCATCACCCGTTCTTTTTGATTATCCGTAACCTCTACCATCCGTCATGAACGCATGGAATGAAAACTAATAACATTATGACTAACAGAGATTGAATCAGCATCCGATAGAAAATGAGTAAATTATGAGAACGGTCCGTAGATACATGCATTTTGAGGGATGCTGTCTCAATATCATACTGAAGGTTGATTATTTTTTTAAAGTCAGAAGTAGTGTGTATCATGACTGAAATTACACCCCCCCCCAAAAAAAAAAAAAAAAAAAAAAAAAATTCTTGCAATATACCTTCCTCCTCCTTTTTCTCATCAAACCTCTCTTTCCTGTTTTAATTTTTGTATTATTTTGACAATGCAAAAATAATTAATAAAAATGATGATACTGTTCTCATATATCCTCTCTCTACTTTTCAGGTATTAATTCGCCTTCTCCTATATTTCTGCAATATAATCGATTAATTTCATTTGGCAGAAGGCAGAAGGAAATATAACATTAAGAATTGGTTGAACTTTAAGGACTGGCTGTACTACTCACTCTCTGTCTTGCTTTCTCCCTCTCTCTTTCTCGTTCCCTTGTGACCAACAGCCCGTGACCATGAAGATATAATTGATTTTGAATGTTTTATCCGGATATGACATTGACAAGGTTTAAGCCAATCCGTAAAATGAAAGTGACCATGACCTTGATGAAGACTAGCGGAGTAATTGATCGCTATTATTACCGATCACACTTTCGTTAGTGTTCAATAGTGCATCGATATTATGAGCAGGCTTAAATGACATAATCATTATGTGAATTGCATTATTGCAATGTCTGTTCCCTGCTGTCTCTCCTCCCTCGCCAATACTCTCCCCCTAACTTTTCTTCTTCTGTGGAATGCATTATCAGTGACCAGTGGCGGATTTAGGGGAGGGGGAGGGGACCCAGCCCGTGCCCCTCCCCCCTTTGAAAGAAAACAATGCATTGTGCCCCCTTTTATTTTATTGTGCCCCCCCCCTTTTAGAACGGAAAACCTTTTTTTTTTTCCTTTTTTTTTTCCTTTTTTTTTTGCTTGTCAGAAAATTATGGAGGGAAAGTGGACCCCATAACCCCCCCCCCCCCCCCCCCCCCCCACCACCACCACCACCACCACTGAGCGACTTTTGGAGGGCTGGTGAGACCAAAAAATACGGATCTCCCTCCAAGCAGTTTCCCAAAGTTGACAATCCTGCATTTGTGTGCCCCCTCTTATACAAAATCCTGGATCCGCCCCTGAGTGACGATCTAACTCTCCCTCTCCCTCTCTCTCACACACAAACGCTCACGCACATGCACACAACGCACTTAGCGCGTACACACTCTCTTTCTGCCCCCACCCCCTCTCTCCCTCTCCATAGATCAATCTCTCTCTCTCTCTCTCTCTCTCTCTCTCTCTCTGTATTTCCTCTTTCCTACATACCCCCCCCCCCCTCTATCTCTCTCTCTCTCTCTTAGCTCACCATCGACCTCTCTTTTCCTTTTTGTCTTTCTCACGTTCCATTTAGCTTCCTTTGTTTGTGCTGTCACTATTGTAGACATAGTTATGTTGTAATATCACCTGCGATTGTCACAAGAAATAGGGCGGTGAATATAAATATATTGGGATTGGGTATGCCCACAAGAGGAGAAAAAACAGGGGGTAATGATGATAGTAATGATAGTAGAATGTTTGGTAGCGCATAATGATCAGCAAGAAATTACACATGGTATGAGACAGACACAGAAAAAGAGAGAGGAAATATATAAATATGGGTCATAGAGAGAGAGAGAGAGAGAGAAAGATGGAGGTGGGAGATCAAGATTAATGATAAGGACGAAGAGAATAATATATTAATGATGATACCAAATTTTTATTTTCTTGTTTTTTTCCGCCATAGTGATTCCTGCCATCAACATGCGAGTCAACGGGATAAAAGGCTCGTCGAGTCGTGTCTTCCTCGCCATCCTCTATACATCAATCCTCTGGTTTACTCTTGATGTGCTGATCCTCGCAATGTACTCTTCCTTAACTGATGACGGCAGTGGCTCTACACTAAAACTACCCACCGATTCGGAACACCAGCGAAATGCGCGCGATGAAGAACCGGCGTACGCGCAGCTCTCTGGAGCAGCCGCATTGGACGGTCTCCAGCAGGACAGAATTTTGCGGGACGCTTTGAAAAAGCACGCAGATCGTGCGAACAGGACGTTGTCTGCTCGGCGCCCACAACGCAAACCAAGTAGATTCTCATGGGGTAGTAACCTGAGAGATACATTGTTACATTCCAATAAATCTAAAGAACTTCTACAACTGAGTAAAGTTAAAAACCCTGAAGACATTGGTGACGACAATCGACTTTTGGAAGTCGGAGAAGAGATGAAAAAGGAGATTGAAATGCTCAAGAAAGAGCTGAATAAATTTCGTGAAGGGGAGAACAACCAGAAAAATAAATTGCAATTCGCTGGTGACAAATTGCACAATACTGACCAAAAACACAGTGATACTCGTCCAAGATTAGACCAAAGAAGTATAGGCAATGTTCCAATGATCCCTAAGGAAAAAGAAGAATTCGAGGGAGAACACTATGGTGCCAAGAAAAATAATTTAGTAAGTAAGATATTTAATGCAGTCTGTTTTGGTAATTTAATAAGTATGATTATATGTAATTATACACTAGATGACTGTTTCAAATATAAACAATAGTCATTTTGAAACTCTTCTAAGCGAAATCTTTAAATATCCCTAAGAGTTTTTACGAAGGTTGGTATTTTCGAGAAAAAAAAGAAGAAAAGTTCTAAATTGAAACCTCTAACGACCCTCTTTTTGGCACGTCAGAATTTTTTGAGAAAAATATTGGACCCCCCTTTTTTTCTCGATAAACTTTTTAATACAAGAGTTAATTATGATTTTGCTAATGGTGATGAGAGTAGTAGTAGACTAGTAATAGTTGTATATGTAGTTGTAGTGGCAGTAGTAGCATTAGTATAGTTGTTGTAGTAGTAGTAGTAGTAGCAGTTGTTGTTGTAGATGTATTGTAGTAGTAGTAGTAGTAGTAGTAGTAGTAGTAGTAGTAGTAGTAGTAGTAGTATTAATAGTAGTAGTAGTAATAGTAGTAGTAGCAGTAGTAGTAGTAGTAGTAGTAGTAGTAGTAGTAGTAGTAGTAGTAGTAGAAGTAGTAGCAGTAGTAGTAGCTTAAGTAGTTGCAGTAGCAGTAGAAAGAGTAGTGGTAGCCGTAGTAGTAGTAGTAAGTAGCAGCAGCAGCAGCAGCAGCAGCAGCAGCAGCAGAAGAAGAAGAAGAAGAAGAAGAAGAAGAAGAAGAAGATGAAGAAGAAGAAGAAGAAGAAGAAGAAGAAGAAGAAGAAGAAGAAGAAGAAGTAGTAGTAGTAGTAGTTGTGATGATGATGATGGTGATGATGATGAATATAATAACAATAATGAAAATAAAGATACTAATAATAATAATATACCAAATGCAAATTCATATTTTACAATTTCTATACCAACATAATTTACACGTTCTGTGTAGGCTTATTACAATATAACAAGTACAAAATGATAAAGAACACTCTTTGACAAAATATATTCTGTATAAACATATAACAAAATATAAATGCAAAATGAAAACGAACGAGATAAAATAAACACTTTATCATTCATGAACGATTCAAAATGATTTAGTAATGACTAGCTAGTAGTGCTTTTGAAACCTATGCCAAGTCTGTTCCATTGCACAATAAGTGGTTAATGATGTCAAACATGAGAATCTTTAAAGGAACCCATATAAATAATCCTTCTAATGCACGTGATTTGCAAAATCAATACTTTGAAAGATAACCACCACAAGATGTTCGGATGAGTTGCAAGAAATCGTTGATTTAAAAAAAAAGAAAACAGAACACTTTCAAAAGTATTTGTCTGGCCTTGACTGTTGAATAACAGAGTATCACGAATGATGCTGCAGTGTTCATGGCTCATGTCAAAGTACATCTCATCTTATGTATTTTATAATCTTATTTTAAAATCTTGTTGAAAAGACAAACAATGAAAAGCACTGAACGCAAATTTTGGTGCATGGGACTGCACGAACACGTGTCATCAAAATTTGGTCCAAAGGTTTAAACTTATTCAGTTCATAATTCAAATAATTATGAGAAATTTCAAGAGCAATCATTTTCATTGAGTTTGCTCGCATGATATTGTTCGATATACGTATAAATGAAAAATAATTGGACAGTTCATAAATTATAGCTCACCTTTACGATTACTCAATCTTTTCTTACGTTTCAAATTGCTTTACATCAAACTAACGTTCTTTCTTTGCAGGAACCCTCAGCCACTCCGGGAACGCACCTGGTCATAGACATTGACGTCACATCCCAACCACGTGACCCCAATAGACCTGGTGAAAACGGCGCCATGGTTAAAACGAAAGCAAAGGACCAGGCCAAGGTTAAGATAGGCTGGGACCATGCATACTTCAACGAGTACGTCAGTGACATGATCTCTGTTGAACGATCGGTACCAGATGTGAGGCACAACTTGTAAGTTCAAAATATTATGGACCTTTCACACGATTGTGTTCAATCCCCAAGTTTAATCTCTATGTTGCTTGATCCTACACTATGAAGTAATAATCCACATTGTCAAAAGTGTTAATATACCTTATTTTAAACGTTGTCACCTTTTGGTCCTTTGAAATGGTGACTCAACATTTTAGTTCTTAGAGTGACGTTGCAAGGTTCAAAAGGACATTATTTTTGATCGTTTCTTGTTAAAAAAATGTTCACACGTTTTTTTAATAAGTAGATATAATCATAACGTTCATGCGACTGGATAGAAGTTATGAAGTTGTTAATGATGTTCTCTCCAAAGCTATCATTAAATATATACTGTATATGTGGCAAGAGATGTCTTATGCATGTGGCAAGAGATATCTTATGCATGTAATGTGAATATCATCAGCAACTAGACGTGCTAGACGGATCAGTGGATTACACTTTCTGTTCATTTAATCTTCCTAAAAGTCCAATATAACATTATGAAAATGAAATATTACAATACATACGAAGCATGATTTTAGAGGACACCGCTGAGCAGGTTGTCTATTTCATGTTGTAGATGTAAACAGGTATCGTAGCCATGGCGTTCTGTCATTGTTCTCATCGATGATCTCGATACAATCAGAAGTATGGAGTTTGAAACCGATGTTACAGATGTGGTAAAACAGAGTGGTCTTTGGGAACCTCCTGTAGATGTTCGCAGGGAACATTGG
This sequence comes from Heliocidaris tuberculata, assembly GCA_025618425.1. NCBI lineage: Eukaryota > Metazoa > Echinodermata > Echinoidea > Camarodonta > Echinometridae > Heliocidaris > Heliocidaris tuberculata. The sequence goes on from CM046849.1 coordinate 23,613,482, forward strand.
GTGTTGCGTGGTGAACTCGAGACACTGACTGCCTTTCCTGTACTGATGTACATAGTCGGTCAGGGTCGGGATCTTCTCCAGGAAGCTGAGGCTGCCGTAGAGGCGCCATGATTGCGGTTTGTCATCCTCCTCGCTGACGTAGACCTCAATGACATACCTGCTGGTATCTTTGATCAGCTCTTCTTTGCTTTGAGTCTGGGACAAGACCCCGCTTGACCATGGTACAATCTGGTTTAAGGTCTCGGTAACAAGATACTGGAGTTCTGGAAGCTGGTAGAAGGCTGCTTCTTGTCGGAGAAGCTGGTGCTCCTGGAAATCTTTGGGCAAGGAGAGGGCGCCCCGCCGTAGATAGTTCAGAACGTGTCGAAACATCTGACCATCGCCATCTATCATGTAGTTTCCTGTGGTAGAATTTAAAGGAATGTATGGATCAGACAAAACTATTTAAATTCCAGTTACGAATTCATATCTTGCAAATTATAACATCTGATAAATGTAGATTCCGGATATAAAATACCCCGCGGGACAGGTACCTTTAAGAAACATCGTAGGGAAACTACCATATGACAATTATTACCCCCCCCAAAAAAAAAAAACAAAAAAAACAAAACAAAACAAAACAAAACAAAAAAAACAAAAACAAAACAAAACAAAACAAAACAAAACAAATCTAAACTAAACTAAACTAAACAAAAACAAAAACAAAAACAAAAACAAAACAAAGAAACAAACAAAAACAAAACAAATTAACAAAACAAAAACAAATATAAAAAAAAACAAAAACACACACACACACACACACACCACCTTCTATAGGACAATAATATCATTGCCCCATATGTAGTTGTCCGAAGGTTAGCTGCTATTTGTGACAGTTTAACCCACTGACTACTCGATTTTCATATTCCCCATAGGTTTAATATAGGGAACACCCGCTTCCAGTAGGCATAGGTACGGGCTCCAGGAAATTAGGGTGCATCGGATGTTCCTAGGGTCACCGGTTGAAGAAATGCGAATGAACAAGGCCAGTAATTAGGGGTGCGGGCAGGTGGGGTGGGGTGAGGAACGAATCACCTCCTTCTCATTTTCCGGCTTTCATCCTCTCTCTCTCTCTCTCTTTCTGTCTTCTTTATCTTTATCCCCTCTTTTGCCATTCGATGCGGGGGGCATGGCCCCGTAGCTATGCCGCTATTGTTACAAAATAGCAAAAACCGTCTTTAGGACCCTTTCTGGATTTTTAAAAAGAAAAGTGAGAGCATGAGAGCAATCTGATTAATGTGGTCCGTAACGTGACAGTATTACAGTATCCCTTCTGATATTCAGGCCTCCGTTTCTTTTCGTTTCTCTCCTTGTCATAACATTGAAGAAAGCCTATTTATATGACCTTTTATGACCTTTTCAAGAGGAGGAATTCAGTGAGCTTCCTTTGAATATTTGATAAGTTTCTTTCGATGCGGGGTGTTCAAGAAAATAAGTTTAACCAAGGAGTTATAACTCCTTGGTTTAACCTTACCTTGGTCATCCCTGGGAGTCGGGACTGATGCTGTGAAGAGTACCCCCAGTAACGAGTTGGGGTATTCAACCAATGTGCTGCGGCGGGTCCTGTACACCACCCCACCCACGTTCAAACCGACGAATTCCTCCTCGGCTCTCGGTACAGGTTTGACCAGCTGGTCTGCCGTGTCCTGAAGGGGGTCGTTCTCTTCCCCCTCTTCCGCCTCTCCAGCCCCTTCCCCTTCCTCTTCCTTGGTCCGATCTTGAGGTGGTTCTTCAGTCTTCTCCCCTGACTGTTGCTCGTGACGTTCTTCTTCTTGTTTTTCCTCTTCTTGTTTTTCCTCTTCTTGATTTTCCTCTTCTTGTTTTTCCTCTTCTTGTTTTTCCTCTTCTTGTTTTTCCTCTTCTTGTTTTTCCTCTTCTTGCTTTAACTCCTGCTCTTCTTTCACAAGTTTGGGATCTAGTTCTTTCCTAGATTTTTTAGAACGTCGCCATTTATTATGTTTCGCACCCAGTTTGCCTTGTTCATTCCCCATTCTCAATCAATGGCAATCTATCCGAAATTGAAGACGAACTTGAAGAAGAATGGCCGGTATGACGATTCCCAAACGTTCTTTATTGTGTAACTAAACGAGAGCAGCTCCTAAATAATTATGATCCACAATGTAACAGAACATGACTCCAATATAAGCGATAACTGTTGATTTATAGAATGAAAACACACTACAGTAGCTAACATCTATTAATAGTATCAAGACAGATTACTCTCACCTACTTCCGTAGTACATTCGGCAGACGTAAATTGCTGTGTTAAAATAGACTCGGAAAAATACGTTCGCCATAGGTATAACACGTGAAAAGATGTTTCATTTTTTCGTAATATTTCATATCTTACTCTATCTTTTTCAAGTCTGATTTTTGCATGAGAGAAAGGATGGATAGTTCAAAAAACATTTATTGAACCTTTATTATCAATAAATGCCACTATGAATCCCCGGGATCATGCCTGCTTTTTGACATAATCATCTGCCATAGGGTTAACACGTGAAAACATGGATTTTAAGAATGATTATAGTTCCTCTTGTATTTCCTTGAATTTCATGTAAATGTGGCTTACATGTAATTTGAGACTCTGAACAAGATTATTGATGGCTCAAAAAGTGGAAGGGACCCCACATAAATCCCCGGGAATATGCATGCTTTTGGCCTTCCAGCTCCCATAGGTTAACACGCAAAAACAGGGATTTTTGAATGATTATAATTCCCCCAGAATTAGATTAAAATTTTTAAAAATGTGACTTAAATAAAATTTAAAGCTCTGAAAATGTATGATTAAGTCTCAACTAGTCGAACAGACCCCGCATAAATCCCAGGGAATATGCATGCTTTTGACCCCCCAAAAGTCTCGCCTGCCATAGGTTTACACGCGAAAACAAGGAATTTTAGGATGATTATAATTCCCATAGTTTTTATTTGAAAATATAAAAACTGTGATTTACATGTAATTTGAGGCTTTGAACAAGCTTACTGAAGGCTCAAAAAATTGAAAAGACCCCACATAAATCCCCGGGAATATGCATGCTTTTGACCAAAAAAGTCTCGCCTGCCATAGGTTTACACGCGAAAACAAGGAATATTGGGATGATTATAATTCCCATAGTTTTTATTTGAAAATATAAAAACTGTGATTTAGATGAAATTTAAAGCTCTGAAAATGTATAATTAAGGCTCAATGAGTCCAGTAAACCCCCCCCCCCATAAATCCCGGGAATATGCATGCTTTTGGCCTTCCAGCTCCCATAGGATAACACATGAAAAGAGGGATTTTGAAATGACTTTAATTCCCCTAGTATTTATTTGAAATTATGAAAAATGTATTTTACATGAAATTTAAAGCTCTGAAAGTGTATAATTAAGGCTCAATGAGTCCAGTAAACCCCCCTTAAATCCCCGGGAATATGCATGCTTTTGGCCTTCCAGCTCCCATAGGTTAACACATGAAAAGAGGGATTTTGAAATGACTTTAATTCCCCTAGTATTTATTTGAAATTATGAAAAATGTAATTTACATGAAATTTAAAGCTCTGAAAGTGTATAATTAAGGCTCGATGAGTCGTTTAAACCCCCCATAAATCCCCGGGAATATGCATGCTTTTGACCAAAAAAAATAATTTGTCATATAACACGTGAAACCGTTTGTTGTTATTGATGACGTAATGTGGGCGTGTAGTATCGATCACGTGAGATCACGGCATCAAATGAGATCGTGCGCTAGCAGACGACCATGTAGCAGACGTATGTCCGCCCGCCCAGGGGCCCAGCCTAGCCGGTATTAGAAGAAACTCTCACTAAATTCCAGTTCACTATTATATTTCTAATGTACCAGAGGCAAAATTCAATGTATTAAATTCATAAATTCATATAATCAATGTTCTACCACCGAATTACGCTTAGCTAAAATGACTGATGTGAGATCATGCAATCAGCATGAAATAGCTGAGCTGAATAGCGACCGACAAGGTGTCTAGCTCTAGCTAGGCTAGGTCTACCCATCTGCGATCCCGATCGAGGTGGTGACGTTGCCGATGGAACTCTGTCAGTTTGCCAAAGGTGTTCTCCTCAAACTTCGCTCATCAAAGTTTTTTACTTGCTGATCGTCGTTTACTTTGGCTTCAGCCAACGAGACCGACAATTTAGTGGGAGAGGGCTTCTGAACCCTATTATGGATATGAGTCTGACACTGACAGTTCATGACAGGGGCGAATGCAGGATGTAGTAAAAAAAAAAAAGGGGGGGGGCACAAATGCAGGGCTGTCAACTTTTTGGAAGTGCTAGAAGGGAGATTCGTATTTTTTTCTTCTCACAATTCCTCCAAAAGTTGCTCCGTGGGGGGGGGGGGGGGAGGGGGGGGAAGGGAAGATAATTTTGTTCGCCAGTCCTCGAAAAGTTGCTCAGTGGGGGGGGGGGGGGGGGGGGGAGAGGGAGAAATTTTTTTCTTCTTCTCGCCGGTCCTCCAAAACAATTTTTTAAAAAAGGGCCCGGGGACAATGATGTATGACTTTCTTTAAAAAAGAGGAGGGGGCATGGGCCGGGATTGCGCCCCCCCCCCCCTAAATCCGCCACTCGTCCATGCCCGGACTGTCACGTCAGTCTTGCGGGGTGGGCTTTTTTACAAGTTTTCTCTGAGGGTTAATAGACCAACATTGTTAGCCTCGTAGGCTCCCAACTAATGGTGCTCGATCCGGTTTTATTTACATTTTAGGCCGAGTCCGTGTATACCTGTAGTTTGTAGTTCAAAAGAATGTAATTCCTATTCCAGGGGCGGATCCAGGATTTTGTAGAGGAGGGGGCACAGAGCCGAAAAGTACACAATTAAAGAGGCAATTTTTTTTATTGTGTACTTAAGGTATGCCAGTTAATTGGGTTCCAAAAAGGGGGCGCGGTCGATTCGCCCCCCCCCCCTGGATCCGCGCCTGCTATTCTGTCATGGATGTGAAGAATGGGATTGCATGGTGTTGGTGGTCGATCTCATTAAATTGAACGATTGAAGGAAAAAAAAACAATAAGAGATCATTATTTTTGTCCTCATTTCTATTGGAGTCATTTTTATAGATCGGTTGTAAGAGAGAATAAGAGAATAAGAGATTATTAGAAAATGAAACCTGTGAGAGGGGGAGGGAAGGGAGAGAGAGAGAGAGAGAGAGAGAGAGAGAGAGAGAGAGAGAGAGAAAAGCGAGAGAGAGACAAAGGGGGCTGGAGCAAAAGGAATGGGATATTCCTACAAAGACAGAATAGGACTGGTAATAAATAAATTATATCATCATCTGCTATTGTTGGTTACTAGTTAATTCAATTCAAAATAGCCCTATACTGTTTTCTTCGCCTGTCGTCTCAAACTGCTACAGCAGAATATTACAAATAACTTACTGTAAGTTATTTATATTGGTGGAGTATCCAGGAATGCAGGGGAGGGGGGCTCACACCTGACGAACAAAAAAATCATCAGATGCTGTCTATTCTGAATTTTCAGACAAGCAAGGAAAAAAAAAGTCACATTTTTCATGTTCCTTCTATGCCGAGGGGGGGGGGGGCACACAATTCCTTTCATTCGATGTGTAACTATAAGATATGTCAGATTTGGTTTTGGCTGGCACGTAGGGCACGTGCGTTCCTGGATACGCCACCAATAAAAATAAGAGAATCTTGGATACGCCACTCTTAATTAATCTTTGTATTTAAGGATTTGCTCGCACGCAGTCTCATTTTAATAAAGCCTTTTCTGTCTTGACTTTTAACATAAGGCCATAGATTTACATTATACGTCTATAATCCCTAAAATTTACATAAATCATGATATCAAATGAAATATTCTGATTTAGAAAAATAAAGATAGCATTTTATTTATTTATTTTTATTTTTTATTTTTACTTTTCTCGACATTCCCGTCAGATATCGCAGTGTTTGCTCATATAAAGCTTAATATTAGGGAACATGTTTGGACCATTCCACCCCCCCCCCCTCCCAATCACATAAATATTAATAGAAATTTCACAGCAAATAACTTTAACAAAAATACAAACATCCCTCCTAGCTCCCCCTCCCAACTCTCTCCCTCTCCTCCATGGTGCAGTTAGAGTATGTTGATTCCTATCTGTTTTGGGACATAAGTTTGTATTTGAAGGGACAATATCAAGATTATGCCCTTTACGGCTTTACCAAAAGCGATGTACAGAAAAAGAAGAAAAAATAAAGGAAATAAAAAATACAAACATCTTGATAAAGACTATAACCTTCCCTCTCGGCCGATCGACATGTACCACAATATATACGCGTGCTTTATTTCGGGACTGAGCACTCTTCGTATTTAAACTCTTTGGCAGTAGCTTAACATCAATTCCAATGTGCGGGGCCTGTCGAGTCATACCTATTGGCAAATCGACTCTCCCGGAATCGAGCGAAATTGTGAAAGTTGCGTCATGTCAGTAGGGTGAGCCATAAAAAGAAGCTGTTATGACGCAATACCTAAACGACAGTAACTTAACCGACGACAAAATGATACATGTGGATACGGTACGAAAAACAAATGTCAGTCGAAGACATGCTTATACTTCTATGCAAAGGTAAATCATTAAAAAGAAAGAATGGATTGTAAACGCTTATCGCAGTTAGCTGAATTGTTGCATAACGTAGTGATTAGTTTTCATTCCCTCGATCGGACTACGAAAAGAATAGAGACGCAGCGCACTTGTATACACATCCTGTACAAAGTGGGAATTCCCCAAATTACTAGTAATGGGATTTCTGCATGGCTATTGTCATGACAGTAGTACGTAGTCATTCACCTCATGATTATTTTGTCTCGATTCGAATGCGATCAGCTCTCTCTCTCTCTCTCTCTGTCTGTCTGTCTGCCTCTGTGTTTTCTCTCTCTCTCTCTGTCCTCTCTCACTCTCTTTGTTTTCTTTCCCTACCTTCCTACCTCAAAACACACACAATAATTTGCTGTTTTTTATTACGTTATGTATTTCCTCTTTTGCTACCCCCACCCCTTTCTCTTTCTCTCTCTCTCTCTCTCTCTCTCTATCTTCTCGTATTTGTTTCTCTAAATAAATGCATCTTAAAGTATATTCTTTGTCCCTTCTCTTTCTATTTCTACCTCACTCCTTTTAAGGCAAACATGCATCAGTTCCTTTCATTTTCTCTCCCTGCCCCCCCCCCCCCTCTCTCTCTCTCACTCTCCCCCACCCTTCCCTTCACCCCGGTCTAACTTCTCTCTTCCTCCAAATCCCAGTCCCCTCTCCACCTCATATTACATTCAATCTAATCAATTTGTACGCTGTTCGTTGCCATGACAATACATATCTTCTTTCTTTTTATGCATTATTATTATTATTGTTATTATTATTATTATTATTATTATTATTATTATTATTATTATTATTATTATTATTATTATTATTATTATTATTATTATTATTATTATTATTATTATTATTATTATTGTTGTTGTTATTATTATTATCATTATTTTTATCATCTTTTTTATAATTATTATTATTATTATTATTATTATTATCATTGTTAACTTTATTATCATTATCATTAATATTATTTTCGTTGTTATTCTCATTTTCATTATTATGATTATTATTATTATTATTATGATGATTATTATTATCACTATTATTACTATTATAGGATTTCCCGGTGAATTCTAAACTCTTGCCAATCAAATTCGTAAAATGGTCAATCAAATTAAACGATACCTCGCGTATCGTGTCTATCGATCATTCAAATTAACACAAACAGCAAGCAATTTCATTTTAGAGCACGCAGTTTCGTTTTTGAGCGATCAAAGGTGTTAATAGGAAAACAATTTCATTTTAGAGCACACAATTTCGTTTTTGAGCGATCAAAAGTGTTAATAGGAAAACATTTTCGTTCATGTGCGGTGGCATTTGAAATATCTGCAATCAACTTAAGAAGTCACGGCTGATGAACGTGTTTCGAGCATTACAATTCTTTTTTAGGAAGTCGATTTTCTACTTTATTCATTCAATTTAGAATCATTGTGTACGATATATCCGCGTTGACACAATAGACATTTTGATCTAGCATGCATACATACACAAATGTACATACAATTTACTTTCAAATTTGTTTTCTTACTCATCTTTTTCATTTGTTTTTAATTTTTCTTTTCTTTTCATTTTCCTTTTTCTTCAGTTTTCTTCTTTTCTTTTGTTTCATTCATGACTTGTTTTCTTTTTCTTCTTTTCTTATTCATGTCCGTTTTCTTTTTCTTCTTTTCTTTTTCATGTTCGTTTTCTTTATTTTCATTTTATTCTTTCCTATACATGTTTTTCTTGTACATGTTATCTAATTATCTTGTGACTTTTCATTTCTTGTGTGCATTTTTATGTTCATCGTTTCATATTTGTCATCTTTACCACGTTAACTTTTATCTTTCTCTCATAAACATAAACTTCAATACGTGGAATCCACCCTGCATACATTAGTTGTTGCTTTGTCCGGCAAGCCTTGGGCAAGCTTTTTGGTTGTCAGGAACAACCTTTGTTTTGAAAATATGCATCAAATTTAGATGTGTTAGTAAACCAGTCTATTACGCAATAAGTTTAAGGACATTTATGGTGGATTAGGCGACCGGGGCATAGACCCCTCAAGAAATCAAAACACAATTTCCACAAAAGAAATCCAATTTCTACCCAGATTTGAGATGAAAAGAAGAAGAATGTTTCTCGCTATTTGCCAAATAAGCATAACAACACCATAGCCAAGTATTGACATGAACTAGCGTTCCTCAAACCCCTCCCCATTTTGATTTTCTACTTGATAAGAACCTCACATTTTTAATTTGATTGCAGTTATTTCAGATATGCATGCTCATTAACGAATTTGAATGGCCGCAAAGACGAAAATGTTACGAACAGACGAATTTGAATGACGACTGACCAATATCATTGCTCATTTTGTCAAATTGATTGGCGCAATTTGTAATTTGATCGCTGAGTTGTTGATTTTGAGCGGCCAAAGACGAATTTGAATTCTGATTTTTTACCGCGATCGCATTTCGGACGAAATTGATTGTTCGAAACGTTAAATTGATTGGAGAAAGTTTGGAATTGACCGGGAAATCCTATATTATCATTATCATCATCAACATTTTCATTATCAATACAGATGCAAGACGAAAGAGTATTCCAACCATCTCCCAAGGACCAGCGTCGACATTATCATAATTGTTACTTCTAATTCATTATCAGCATCATCAGCAGCATCATCAACAATAGTATCTTCATCATCATTGCAATTTTCATTACAGATGCAAGACGAAAGAGTATTCGAACGACCTCCCACGGACAAGCGTCATCATCTGCTTCACGGAGGAGTCGTGGTCGACCCTCTTACGGACCGTCCACAGCGTGCTCAACCGATCTCCACCCGAGCTCATTACTGAGATCCTCCTGGTCGATGACTTCAGTCAAAGAGGTGAAGACAAAGAAAGGTTGACTTCTTACCAAAAAAAATAAATGATTCTGAATTAAGGATGTAGTTTAGTACAATAATATTGCTTTGTGAACGACACTGCCTCGAATTCATTTTGGAAAGGCTGATTATTGCAAAATGAGGTTTTGAAATCATCAAAATGATAACGAATTGACTCAACTGCGCTGTGAAAAGCATTGCACTAGGATAAGGGTGTATGGGACTACACACACACTTGTAGCATCAAAATTTGGTCCAATTTTTTGGCTTGCCATTTTTATTACTTTCCTGTTTTCTATTGTTTTTTCTTGAACGGCCAGAATACCTGAAGCAGCCTCTGGACGACTACATGGCGAAGTTCCCGAAAGTGAAGATCGTCCGCCTTTCAAAGCGGGAAGGCCTCATCCGAGCCCGGCTGATCGGGGCCGAGATGGCCCAGGGACCCGTACTCACCTTCCTCGATTCCCACGTCGAATGCAACGTCGGTTGGCTGGAACCTCTCCTCCAGCGTATCCATGACGACAAGACCAATGTCGTCTGTCCGTCCATCGATTCCATCGACGCGAATTCATTCCAGTAAGGGCTATAATCAAAACACACCTCGTGATTTTTTTTGTGGTGGATCTGGGAGGAGTGTAGGGCATAAAGAGTTAAGCCCCCTCCCCCCCCCCCCCCCTTCCGGCAAAACTAAATGTGGCATATAGCATAGTCAACCAAATAAATATGTTAATGGTGATAATGATGATTAATGATGATGATGATGATGATGATGATGATGATTATAGAAAATATAGAGGTGTCGTAGTCGAGTGGTTTACACTTGACTGAAGATGCGAAGGTCGTGGGTTCAATCACCAGCACGGCTCTTATGTCCTTAAGCAAGACATTTTATCTACATTGCTTCCCTCCACCCAGGTTTTAAATGGGTACCCGGTAGGATGCAAAAGTCATTGTGGTTTGATCTGCATTGTGAGCGTCTGCAAAAGGCGCCTGGCTGGAATGCACCCCAGTGAGTGGAGCAGGTGCATACATTGTGTGCGGGCAGGCAAGCCATGGATTCGATGACCGGGGTAATGATATGTCTGCTAAGCGCTTAGAGACATCGTATGATAGGCGCTATATAAGTCCAGAATATTATTACTATTATTAGTATTATTATTATTATTATTATTATCATTATTATTATTATTATCATTATCATTATTATTATCATTATTATTATTATTATTATCATTATTATTATTATTATTATTATTATTATTATTATTATTATTATTATTATTATTATTATTATTATCATCATTATCATTATTATCATTATTATTATTATTATCATTATTATCAGCATCATCAACACCATTACTGTTATACTGGCTTAAGATTGATTATGCTGATTTTTGTAGGTACGTCGGGTCGGGAGCAACTATCATTGGTGCCTTCAGCTGGGAGATGAAGTTTACATGGAATGCAATCCCTGAATACGAAGCGAGGCGCAGAGATGATGAAACGTGGCCAATCAGGTGATTAGTTTCAGGCATTCAACACTATACTCATTCTCTTTACATACCCTTTTTCCACTCCCTCTCTTATATTCCCCGTCTCAAAATCGTATCTGATTTAGTACATCATGCGTGCATAAAGGATTCTAAAGAAAAATAGGGGGTGGGGCACAATCCCGAAAAAACAAAAACAAAAACGATATCACATTTTCAGGTGGCTTTTTGTAGAAAAAAAATAATGAATGGGTTGTGCACATTTTGGGGGTTGTGTACTTCAGGTGCATTTGTCATATGTTGTTTTAAAAGGGAGCTTGGACCGGTTGTGATTTTCCCACCAGCCATTACGACAGTAAAATGTTCTACTTCAGTGTTCTACTTTCCATTTTATTTTCAATCTTCTATATATATTTGCCTTTCCGATGTCACCTTAGATCGCCAACGATGGCAGGAGGATTGTTCTCTATCGACAAGGAATTCTTCTACCGGCTAGGAACCTACGATCCCGGCTTCGATATCTGGGGTGCTGAAAACCTGGAACTCTCCTTCAAGGTAAGTAACGTTCATGATAATTCTTTTGCTGGATTAAAATTAATAAGAATTACTTCCATATCTACTGCTTCACTATGATATTTATTTCTACAAAAATTTAATGAAACATAATTTTGATGACACGTCTTCTTCGGCGCCTCAGAATAGTTTACTAGATCGATGGCGCGTTACTAATGCTGTATAATTATTCAGCAAACTCACTAAAACTTCTCCAAGCGATTGATACCATAAAATACCCATCTTCGGTAATCCATGCATTATGCATTTGATTTGTGCTGTTTGTCTAATACCTGTTATCAGTATTTTTTATCACTATAATTTGTAGAGCGTAGTGAAAAAATATACGGGAGAGGTGAGTGAATGAGCACCGGAGAAGTTCAGAAACAGCCCTAGAATACAACAAAAGAGCTCTTGTAAAAGAACAAAGAAATACATAGCTAATCCAAAAATACCTTCCGCGAACAAAATAGCTGTTTCTTATATAGCACTTTACCAGGTATAATGTAACCGACCAACGCGCTTACAGCTTATAAACGGCGCCTACCATGAATTAAATGCTTTATTTTGAAACAATTTCAAATCATCTTTTATCCAGATCTGGATGTGCGGTGGCTCTCTAGAAATCCTTCCATGTTCTAGAGTGGCCCATATATTCCGGAAACAACAACCCTACAAATTCCCAGATGGCAATCTGAAGTAAGTGTGTAGCCTTTTCTTGAGCCCTATAAGTCTTTAAGATCGGTCCGACGCATGTCTATTTGGCATGTTTAGTAAATTGCTTTATCCTTTTTCAAACAGTATCAAAGCATTAAAAAACCTAGGAAGAGCATTACTTCATTTCATTAAAATGGTCTTTTCTTTTGAAAATCTTCACTGATATCATCATTTCGTTGGCGATGCCTTTCACAATTAGTTGCTTCTCTTGATCCAGGTGTAGTGACTAAATCGTGACTAAATCGTCTGCCAAGCAATTATGGTCTAGCAGGGTCTCTTACATCTTCATGGAAGTATACAAATCTATGGACTTGTGTCTTACAAGCTGCGTGAAATGAAGCGACTAACTTTGTGCTATTTTCGCCATGGAGTCACACCAACGCATGTCTATTTGGCATAACAGATCGATAACAGACGAACAAACAATTATATTAACCCCAATGGAAAATATTCGATCGGTTTGTAATCGGTGTGGAGTCGGCTTGGTGGTGTGACTGAGGTATTAAAAACGAGAACCCTTTTCTGCCCCCCTTTTTTTTTTAGAACCTTCATGCGGAACACTATGCGTCTGGTCGCTGTCTGGGTAGACGAGCCTTACAGGGAGATCTTCTACTCTCTGAAGCCCCAGCTTATGGGGCAGGAGTACGGTGATGTCTCGGACAGGATCAAGCTACGTCAAGAACTACAGTGCCATGATTTCCAGTGGTACCTTGACAATGTCTACCCCGCCCTCAAGGTCCCAGATACCAAAGTGCGTGCGCGAGGAGAGGTGAGCAAACTTATTTTTTATCTGCAATGGCGGATCCAGGAGGCAGGGGGGGGGGCACGTGCCCGTCGGCAAAAACCATTTTGGAATAAGTACAGACTAAATCAAGAAAGAAGAATCTGCTCCCTAAGTGAGTGCCTCGGTCATCACTGTGGTCTAGTGGATAAGTGAGCCACAAGGTATTCGGGGTTCGAATCCCTGCGGCAGCTCGAACGTCCTTTGGCAAGACATATTGTTGCTTCGCTATATAAATGCATCTAATTATAACATTATTTGATTTATAACATTATTTGATTTATAACATTTCTTGATGAGACGAAAAAGAAATAAAGAAAATGGAATCTAGGAGTTTGCCTCGTAACTCCTTGATTGAGCTTGATATTTTGATGATAATTGGGGCGTACATGGTTTCCACCCTTTGCTGTATACGCCACTACACAATTACTCTCAAATACTACCAAATGCTTATGATTAGTCTCTTTCGTTGTGTCTTGATTCTATTTTTTGCCCCCCCCCTTTTTTTTTTGAAATTATGTTTCGTTTTATCGTTTTTAGGTCAAGAATGCGGCCACCTCTATGTGTCTTGATTCGATGGGGAGGGGCATTCTTGGATTGTTTCCATGCCATGGAGAGGGAAATAACCAGGTAAGTTACTGAAAAAAAAAGAATTCCAACATTAAACTTCCGCAGGCTTGAAAGTTTCTGTGAATACATACATTTTTTTAAATTTCGGCACACTGCATTAAAAGCTTTCTTTTGAAAAAAAAGAGATTCCATAATTATTGACCTGTCCGTTGGTTAATAAAGGATTATCCCACAGACAGAAGATGATATAGTTAACAAAAATATATAAGATTCTTGTGAAAGAAAAGCATTTCTTTACTGTTGGTAAAGCACCTTTTTCTCATAAATTCTTGTTATTATGTCATTAATTTCATCATGTTGTTGATGAAATTGCTATGTGTCGCTTTTATGTTTAAATTGAGACGAAAAATAGAAATAAAAAGAAAATGCATTCATTTTCTTCTCTCCTCGTGCTAATTTTGCAGGCATTCAGTTTGACCTGGAAGGATGTTCTACAGCATAAGAACAAATGTTTGACAAAAACAAAGACACCTGGTCAGCTTGTGATGTTGGGATGCAGTATGGCTAGTACTGCTACAATTACACACCTCAGGGTAGGTGCTCCTCAGGCAACATGACAACATAGGCGTACCGTACGAAGCGGGGGCTGCGAATTTTAAGTTACCAGCAGTTAGGCTGCCGCCAGTTCACATCTCATATTCGGGCAATGAGTCGGTCCATGTGTAGTTTCATATATATATATATTTATATTTATATATCTTGATGATAAGATTACTTTCATGATTGTCATTTTACTAAGAATAAGCAAAATCAATTTTTCAAGGTGTCACAAATTTCTAATGAAATTTACAGTGCCTTTACTTTTCCTAGATGAGTGGCAAAGCAAGGTAGCGTGTTAAGGGGACGTCACGTTAATACTAGATGGGCGGAATTCGATATAACAAAAAGTAAGGGGAGGGTGTGGGAGGGGGCATACCACCTTCTCTTCACCTCGCCTTTCCCCATCTTTTTCTGTGTCTCTCTCAGTCTTTCTATATGTCCCTCTGTTTTCTCTTTTCACCATTCCATTCAGACGCACTCCCCCCCCCCCCCGTCCCCTGTATCTACCCCTACCCCTACCCCTACCCCACTGCCTTTAATGACTAATAATTTATCTCACTGTGTTCATTTTTTCTTGCCATTACAGGGCCAAACGATACGAGATGCGTCCTCTGGCAAGTGCCTCGATCTGAACGCCGACCGAACAATGGCCGTGTTCAAACACTGTGATGGCAGCAATTCACAGAGATGGACCTTCACGCGGTACTTCGACAGGAAAGGACGCGCCCTGCCATGAGGTCCGTTCTCATACGTCCAGATATTTCGAATGGCGCGGCACCATTGGAACACCACCGTTGTACTTCAATAGCTGAAATATACTATTTAAAACATTTTGAAATGGAATGCTATAAAATCAGCCCCCATAATAGGGCATGAATATCAATATAAAACACGTCAAAAAATTTCAAAAAGAGATTAAAAAAAAAAAGTTACGGATATCAAGGCTAGGCCTATACACAAGTTTGTATGATTGTTTGTTTGCTTTTTCCAGATGTTTTTGTTATACATAAGAAGATCTGTCACAAGAATGAAAAAAAAAATCCCTCTTTAACACACTGACGATGATTTTTTTTCCTGGGGAGGGGGGGGGGGGGTGAGGTGGGAGCGTTAAAATTGTTTCTTTTTTTCCTCCAAAACTGTTAAATAAATTTATTGATGAAATCAAACACATTAAAAAGCTACTACAAAACTATAATAATAGCATATGCCTTTCGATATTGTGATTCATCATATTTGGGGGTCTTGTGCAAATATCCATGCCGAAAAGAAGCAATATTTTGGAATTTTGCTCATATCGGTGTATTAACACTTTGATAACATTTAAGTGTTTATAATTTTTTTTTTACATGATGGTGAAAGTGATGAAACCACTAAATGGACGTGTTGTCCTGATATTCCATTTTTTTTTTGGGGGGGCTGCAGCCTCCAAGCCCCCCCCCCCCCACACACACACACACACACACCAGTACGCCAGTGATATCATTGAAATAACAGAAAACAAATATTTCAAAGGAGCTAGCTGAAACTAGATGTTAACATTCATGTGTTCTAAGCGTATATACATATACCGTACGCAACGGCTGAACGCAGTAACCAAGAAACTGCGAAATAAAAGGTATGACATACCTTTGATATAAAAAGTAGTTGCTTTTACATCGTTGTTACTGACAGTTTTTAGCAAACAGAAAGACAAAATGCTGCAAGAAAGAAAACAAAAGCAGGTCGCGAAATAGAAATATGAACTTTTACATTCCTAAGATACCAATTTTCTTCTGTTCGTGAATAAGATAGGCCTTATATTTATGTAGCCTCAGTGCTCATCGTTTTATTTAGTAAAAGTAGCATCAGTTAGCACATAATTTTTTAAAAACGATATACGCTAAAGGAACAAGAACTCTGGCCGTGTGTCGTATAATTGTAGCATTAGAAACCATTAAAATGTCTATTGCCGCACATTAATGTCTTTGCTGACATATTGTAACGTAACTTAATTTTTGTATGAAATGATTCTTTATGTGCAATATCATAATGTCAGCAATGAAAATAACATGTTTATTTGTGTATGAATCTAATAGAATTTTGATATGCATTCCCTGCGAGCACGAATTAAGTTTGTTAACTGTTTTCTTTTATCTCAAGCCATATTGACAACAGAGGTAATGAATTGTATTTGTAGAGAAATAAGGGGGTAACCTCGCTAGTCATAAGGACCGCTATTCCTAAGGACCACTTAATCATAAGGACCGCCAGCCATATCGCGTGACTTAATGAATAACGGTCCTTTATCAATAGCGGCCCTTATAAATAGCGAGCAAACCATAGACAAATTACCTCGCTTTTCACAAGGACCTCTATTTATAAGGATCGCTATCCATAACCTGTGACTAAATGAATAGCGGTCCTTTATAAATATCGGTCCTTATAAATAGCGAGCAGACCCCCCCCCCAAAAAAAAAGGGGGGGGCGATTAATCAAAAATCGAGTTGATAGATTGTATTTTTATTGGAAATGCGGCAACGAGTTTTTCAATATTCTCATATATTTCTTATTATATTACTATTATTGCAATATTTCTTACTAAATTCTGCCCGACTAGATTATTACACTATTTTGTTAATATATATCACCGTAGCTTACTGAGTATATAGCTCCATTTTACTTTGTAAATATATAAGATCGATGTTGTTTCACTTTACTCGTTTATGTTATTTATCTTAAAACTATCGTTTTCGATTTAAACAGGGAGATGTAATTTCCCTGAATTTATATGATGTCTGTTTTAAGTGCAATTATAATTAATAGACTAACGTTATTGAACGTGACAATCAGTACTGTGTGTAATGTAATTTATGTTGAGGTGATTGTTGAGATTCAGAAGGGAGTTACTCTTTAGAAATGATATGAGTTAACGCCCCTTTGCCTCTCAGCAAGGCTAGGTAAATTTCCTAAAGACGTCCAGTGAGTCAAGTTTCTATTTTTGGAATTACGGTTTGTCGATCAAGTTTGCCAAAAGTCAGTTTACCAATCTTTTTGCTGTAAATGATATATGCTCTCGTTTAAATTAGCTATAAATGCTAAGGTTGAGATTATATTTTTTTCAAGCCGATCTGATTATCTGATCCAAGTATTGGCACTATTCTTGTGATATAGAGGGAGAGTTTTAGAATTGAGGCGGTAAATATATTTTTTTTTTATCATGCTTCACTCTGAAATATTGAGTAAAAATTTGTCACGAGGATACAGTTATATGTCCACCAACTTCGTACAATTTTTTTTTTACCCAACTTGAGTAATATTTTGTCCATTTTGAAGTAATTACACTTTATTTTTACCCTAATTGGAAAATAATTATATGATCCACTGAGGCAAAACACATTGCCCAAAGTTGGTCGGACACATAATTACCCTCGTGTTGGCAAATTCCCCCCCCCCCCCTAAATATTGTGCTATATTGTACTGAGAATTCTTGTTTTTCCCTTTTCATTCCAACATGACTGTCTTCCAGCTATTTAAGCCCATCGAAGTTCATGGCGATTCAAAACATATCAAATTTTTTTCAGAATATCATTGTAGTTTACTAGTGTCGTATAGAATATACAAACTATTTATGTGTAAATAAAACAACTATTTTCACAATTGAATGATGAATAATTTAGGCTGAACATTCACCGACTGATCTGGACTATTAATCAGTTTGTTAAATGGGCAAGTCCAAGCTATTTTGTCCCCGGCCGTATACGTTACCAACCAACCGCATCTAAGATTTAAGTATTTCTGAAGATTGTATTAAGTTAATAGCCCTACTATAGCTCGGATCAGACCAAAAATATGAAGTAAAATGAAACATTTGATGTCAATTTCTATTCATAATGCGACAGTACTTGGTAATGGGAAAGCAAATGACCAAATACCTTGGACTGGCCCAATTAGTAATAATTCCAAGTACATACAATTTGTTGAGTAGGATTTGTAGTTTGTTCAATAAGATTTAGATTGTGAAAGAAAAGTTGTTATTTTCACAATCTGTTTATTATTATGAAAATGGAGTTCAATCTAGTTTTCTTTTCTCCAATTGACAACTATTAAACTTAACTCTAAGGATTTACTTTAGATATCATGTTGTTTCATAAATTCATGAGTTACGATATTCATAGATTTTGCACTATATAAGTGCAGAATCGGAAATGGATCCAATGACCGGGGTAATAATTCACTGTAAAGCGTTTTGATCAGTTACTAACTAGAAAGGCGCCATATAAACGCAGGTGTTATTATTATTATTGTAGGAGAATGAACTCTCATTCATGTCATTATTATTTATAAAGCATAAGTAGTTTGGGTACAGCATAAGGAAGTAGAGTTAGCTTTAATAATCATACTAAAAACACACCTTGAATATGTTAACGAATGATTGTATTATATCATAAGTACTGTCATGAAGATTAAATAAGAAAATTAAGAAAAAGGGTTAGGATTTGTGTCTTCATTCTGATTATGGCTTAGTTTCGTACAATTTAAGTATTTGTATTTTTCTTTTCTTCTTCCTTGGGGACCGGACATTAGCTCCAGCGACGTTTGTCCCGGGCTTTGTTTCATCAGATACTGGACTAGAGCTTGGATTGCGATTTAGCGATCTAGCGTCACTAGAGGGGGGTGTCAAAATTGCTGTCGGCAAATGCACCACCTCTGTAGGCAAAAAAAAAAAAAGGAGGGGGAAAAGGGAGAGGGAAGAGGAAAGAGAAAAGGAAAAGGAGAAAAGAGAAAGAAGAAAAATGGAAAGAAAAGGTAAAGGAAAGGAAAAAAACAGAAAGAAAAGAAGGAAAGGAAAAGGGAAGGACAGAAAAAGAAGGGAAAACTGGAACTGGAATGTTAATATTCAGGCAAAAGACGTCCCCCTTCGGCACTTCGGCAGTGGGTTGCAGCCAAAGTGCCGATATTCATATTCGGGCAGCGAGGTGCTAGAATATCCACATATTTGGGTAGCGAGGTTCCCAGATAATTATGTAACAGGGTTGAAAGCTCGGTATTCGACTAGTGTTACAGTTTGTGCAGTTCTGCCATATTATGTCATTGTGGGATTCAGATTTAACGATGAAATGATTTATAATGTATGAACCAATTGCTTAAAAAATGTTCAGGCGCCCCCTCCAGTACAACAAAATTTGGGGGGACGCTTCGAAAAAGCACGCGGATCGTGCGAATAGGACGTTGTCTGCTCCCACAACGCGAACCAAGTAGATTCTCATGGGGTAATAACCTGAGAGATACATTGTTACATTTCAATAAATCTAATGAACTTCTGCAACTGAGTAAAGTTTAAAACCCTGCAGACATTAGTGAGGAAAAGCGACTTTTGGAAGTTGGAGAAGAGATGAAAAAGAAGATTGAAATGTTAAAGAAAGAGCTGAATAAATTTCGTGAAGGGGAGAACAACGAGAAAAATAAAAAAATTCAATTCAATTTATTTATTCAAGTCCATATAAAAAGTACATTTAAAAAAAACACATCAAACATATAAAACATATATAGAAGCATTGAGCCAACAAACAAAAAAAAGAAAGCGGAAAGAAAAGTAGAATTTAAAAGATAAGAATAGGAAGCGTACAATTGATATTTACAGCACATAAAATAATGGACATGAAATGGGAAACTGCAAAAGAACCAAATAAAGGTTCTGTCGAGGCAGTCCCTAATAAAATACCTAAGTTTGTACTGATAAAGATTATAAAAACATAATAAAAGTGACGGGATGAATGAATTATGTAGCAGAGTAAGTGAATAAGAATTCCTTAAGCTTTGATTTAAAAGAATTTAAAAATGAAACATTTTTGATATAATGAGGAAGAGAGTTCCAAATAAAAGGTCCTTTGTATTTAAAAGAAAAAGAAGATGCTGTGTTTTTACATTCTTCAATATAATAATTTTCAGGATTTCTAATGTTATAATCATACATTACTGTTTTACATTTAATCATTGAGGCAAGATTATATGGCAATTTCTTGTGTTTATGTTTAAAAACCATTAATGCAATACAGTATTGATTCAATCGAAGGAGCCTAGAAGGATATGTGTTTGCCCAGACAACATTGCAATACATTAAATAAGGTAGAATCATTGAGTTGTACAGTAAAATCAAAATATGTTCTGGCAAGAAGTGGCGCAGTTTGCTGATGACACCAATATTCCGTGATATTTTGTTTGATATGGCTAGTATATGTTCATTCCATAATAAATGTTGATCTACAATAACTCCTAAAAAATTGGTGGATTGCACACGTTTTATGATTACATTATTCATTCTTATACTTAGATTGTTTAATAAGTTATCTGTATTTGAACTTTGCCTATAATGAAA
The DNA here is from genome assembly GCA_025618425.1 of Heliocidaris tuberculata. NCBI lineage: Eukaryota > Metazoa > Echinodermata > Echinoidea > Camarodonta > Echinometridae > Heliocidaris > Heliocidaris tuberculata. The sequence continues at coordinate 23,634,051 of CM046849.1, forward strand.
GTATATAAAACTTGACTTTGAAGTATTAAGGGACAACTTATTACAATTAAACCAGCTTGAAACATAACGCAATTCCTCATTCATAATTTGACACAAATCATTAAAATTATCATGACTGTAAAGGATATTGGTGTCATCAGCAAAAAGAATGAATTTCAGTTTATCAGAGCAATTAATCAAATCATTTATGTACAATAAAAACAACGGCCCAAGGATTGAACCCCGAGGCACGTAACACTTGACTGTCATTGGATCTGATAAGACATTATTGTAAAAATTTATTTGAGTTCGATTTTTTAAATAATTTTCAAACCATAATAATACTGTGCCTCTAATACCATATACCTGCAATTTTTCTAACATAATTACGTGATTAATCGAGTCAAATGCCTTACTCAAATCTAAAAAAAATCCCACGGTGTGCAATTTCTTATTCAATGAAGATATCAAGTAATTATGTAAATCAACAAGTGCCATTTCAGTAAATACATTCCTTGTAAAACCATACTGGCAAAAATTCAATACTGCATGTTTAGTTAAAAACATTTCTAAACGATCATAAACAATTTTTTCTAGAATTTTTGAGAAAAATGATAACACTGATATTGGTCTATAATTTCCAATAACATGCATATCTTCCTTTTTATATATTGTAATTCGCTGGTGTCAACGCAGACCAAGTAGATTTTCATGGGGTAATAACCTGAGAGATATATTGTTACATTCCAGTAAAACTAAAGAACTTCTGCAGCTAAGTAAAGTTAAGATCCATGAAGACATCGGTAACGAAAAGAGACTCTTGGAAGTCGGAGAAGGGATGAAAAAGGAGACTGAAATGTTAAAGAAAGAGCTGAATAAATTTTCGTGAAGAGGAGAACAACGAGAAAAATAAATTGCAATTCGCTGGTGACAAATTGCAGAATACTGACAAAAAAAAAATACAATCATACTCGTCCAAGATTAGACCAAAGAAGTATAGGCAATGCTGAATGAATGAATGAATGAATGAATTGAATGAATGAATGAATTTATTTCATAATACTGCAGAAATCTGCTATGAACATTACAATTGAAAGTATACATAGTTCAAAAATCGAATACAGATATCATAATCAATAACATTTTCAATGTAATCAAAAGTGAAAATTTACATTAGTCAATAGAAAAGGCAATATCATGGGAGAACCTAAGGAAAAGCAGTTTGTTAAAACTACGTTCCCCAATAAAAGAGAATTACAAAATGCATGTATGTAATTATGTATACATATACCGATATGGCAGTAAAGAGACGAGACAAGATATGCGTGAAAAAAGGAAATAAACACACATAAACATCACTAAAACATTAAAATAAAATAAGCTTACAATGTATATTAGCAGTTAATGTCAGCCCATTTGGTTTATAGCAGTAGAAAATCCAGATTTACATCATAATATGTGTAAGTATGATAAAAAAAGATGTCCTGAAGGAAAGGTTTTGTTTTTATTACGTTTAGACACACATTATTGTTATGTTCCGATGATCCATAAGGAAAAAGAAGAATCTGAAGAAGAACACGATGGTGCAAAGAACAATATTTTATAGTAAGTAAGATATTTATTGCCGTCAGTTTTGGTAATTTAATAAGTATGTACATAAATCAGTAATATTCGTAAATCAGTGTTTTTGTATTTATATATATATATATTATATTATATATTATATATCATATTATATATATATATATATATATATATATATATATATGTATATATATATATATATATATCGAATGATAACTTGCATTTTCATAAGCAAATCTTAAACCCGGGGATGGACCATTCTTTTTCTTGTTTTTACCATGATCTACTTAAATAACGTTTTCCTGTAAATATTGTAAATATCATAATGTATTGTATCCTGTTATTGGTAAATAAATACAATCATATCATATCATATCAATATGCCCTAGATGATTGTTTTAATTATAAACAATAGTTCTTTAAAAACTTTTCTACGCGAAATCTTAAAATATCCCTAAGAGATATAGGAAGGATGCATGGTTTTTCGTACAATATATAATGTACATGGATAGTTCAAAATTGAAACCTCTAACGACCCCCTTTTTTGCACGTCAGATTTTTTTGGGGGGAAATATTGGACCCCCCCCCCCCTTTTTTTTTTGCTCGATAACAAAAGTTAATCATGATTAAGTTAACGGTGATGAGCAGTAGTAGTTGTAGTAGTAGAAGTAGTAGTAGTTGTAGTAGTAGAAGTAGTAGTAGTAGTAGTAGTAGTAGTAGTAGTAGTAGAAGTAGTAGTAGTAGTTGTAGTAAGTAGTAGTAGTAGTAGTAGTAGTAGTAGTAGTAGTAGTTGTAGTATTAGAAGTAGTAGTAGTAGTTGTAGTAGTAGTAGTAGTAGTAGTTGTAGTAGTAGAAGTAGTAGTAGTAGTAGTAGTAGTAGTAGTAGTAGAAGTAGTAGTAGTAGTTGTAGTAGTAGAAGTAGTAGTAGTAGTTGTAGTAGTAGAAGTAGTAGTAGCAGTAGTAGTAGTAGTAGTAGTAGAAGTAGTAGTAGTAGTAGTAGTAGTAGTTGTAGTATTAGAAGTAGTAGTAGTAGTTGTAGTAGTAGTAGTAGTAGTAGTAGAAGTAGTAGTAGCAGTAGTAGTAGTAGTAGTAGTAGTAGTAGAAGTAGTAGTAGTAGTAGTAGTAGTAGTTGTAGTATTAGAAGTAGTAGTAGTAGTTGTAGTAGTAGTAGTAGTAGTTGTAGTAGTAGAAGTAGTAGTTGTTGTAGTAGTAGTAGTAGTAGTAGTAGTAGTAGTAGTAGTAGAAGTAGTAGTAGTAGTAGTTGTAGTAGTAGTAGTAGTAGTTGTAGTAGTAGAAGTAGTAGTAGTAGTAGTAGTAGTAGTAGTAGTAGTAGTAGTAGAAGTAGTAGTAGTAGTAGTTGTAGTAGTAGTAGTAGTAGTAGTAGTAGAAGTAGTAGAAGTAGTAATAGTAGTAGTAGTAGTAGTAGTAGTAGTAGTAGTAGTAGAAGTAGTAGTAGTAGTTGTAGCAGTAGTAGTAGTAGAAGTAATAGAAGTAGTAATAGTAGTTGTAGTAGTAGTAGTAGTAGTAGTAGAAGAAGTAGAAGTAGTAATAGTAGTTGGAGTAGTAGTAGTAGTAGTAGTAGTATGGTGGTGGATCCAGTGTCCCAACACTTTTCAGAAAATCAACGATAGCAAATAAAATATCAAACGAATATCTTTCAAACTTACATAATGAATGCTCAAAGTCCTACAGAAAAAGAAGTTGATGGAATTTTAAAAAGACAACGTAGATTCAATACGATATTCCATTCCGAGTGAACCCCTTCCCAAAGACGCGGCGTTTTGGTCCCTTGAAAAAGGTACTGTATTTCCGAACGTTTAAAACCTATGGGAAAAAGACACAACCTTTGTTTCAATAGTGTGGTTTTTATACGCGTAATACGCGTATGAAAACCCATTTTAGGCGCTTAACTGTACACGTTGGGTAATACAATCTGTTCGGAAATACAATCCTAGACTATAGTAGTAGTAGTAGTAGTAGTAGTAGTAGTAGTAGTAGAAGTAGTAGTAGTAGTTGTAGTAGTAGTAGTAGTAGTAGTAGTAGTAGTAGTAGTAGTAGTAGTAGTAGTAGTAGTAGTAGTACTACTACTACTACTACTATAGAAGTAGTAGTTGTAATGATGATGATAATTGTAAAAACAATAATGAAAATAATAATGATACTAATAATAACATATTAAATGCAAATTCGTATTTCGCAATTTCTATACCAATATAATGTACACATTCTGTTTAGGCCTATGACAATATAATAAGTACAAAATTATAAAGAACTATGAGAAATATATTCTCTATACATAATAACAAAAAATGAATGAAAAATTGAAAACTAACAAAATTAAATAAACACTTTAAAGGGATTGATTAACTATGTGAAAAATTAAAAAATCACTTCAAATGCCAGTGAATCGTGTGCAGTCCTCTAACTACATATATAATTAAGGATATGTAAAAGTATGAGAGAAATGGAACCCGTTTACTATCCTAAAAAAAAAAGAGAGAAAAAAGCAATCCATCGTTATAGCGCAAGTCTCTCCGCTACTTCGCTGCGCATGCAGCGCTCCGCAGTCACAAAAACCAAGCACTAGCGCTTGGCGATTTCAGAGCGGGTTTCCAGCCCGTGAAGAAATAGGGATTCGTTCATTGTATGGTATTCTGTGATAAAACCGTAAGAGCTCTTTGGGGTTCGGTGGTACTCTATCCCGACATCAATGTTCAATCGTAAATATCCTGATATATATATATATATATAAACGACCGATCAGCTTATAAAACTCAGGCGATTCCTGTCTGGCCTAAAGGTTTGCAATCATGATTACAGCATTAGCTGGAACAGTGATTTTTTTTTTCCAATCCTGGGCAAAGTTCATCAATCCTTTAAACATTGCACGCGATGTTGTATTTGAATAAAACTACAACGCATCTTAATAAAACTCGTATTTTATAATCTTGCTGAAAATACACACACTAAAATGCACTGAACACAGATTTGGCTACTTGGGACTGCACAAAGATGTGACATACAAATTTGGTCCATATTTTGTATATGACATCATTTCAAGAGCATTCCCTTTTCTGCGAGTTTACTTCTTTGATATTCCTCCACAGTGGCGGATCTACATAGGGAGAAAACCTGCCCGTGCCCCCTCTTCTGAAACCCAACTGGCCTATCTTAAGTACACAATGAAAAAAAAAAAGCACCCTTAATTGTGTACTTTTCCGGCTCTGTGCCCCCTCTTTTACAAAATCCTGGATCCGCCCCTGTTCCTCCATAATGGGAATAAAAAGAATGAGCACGTACGTTCACCAATTATAACATTCACCTTTACCTGTACTCCATCTTCTCTTTAAATATTATCTTACGCTACATTTTACATTAAAACAACGTTCTCTTTGCATGAGCCCCCAGCTACGTCAGGTACACACATGGTCATAGACATTGACGTCACATCCCAACCGTGTGTAGTAACAGGTACCCATATTACTATAACTACAATGTATGATGATGTAAGACAGTAGAGCTGGAGGCAAGAGGGGTACAATGCCCAACCACCACCCCCCCCCCCCAAGCAAAGGATTCCGCTCGCTCTAATATGCCCATAATTTACACCCAGTAAGGACAATATTTTCTGAAAATTTTCCCAAAACTCGCTCTCTTCGCTCGCTCGCTCGCTTTTATACTATATGATAAAATCAAGCAGATACGAATTAAAAGATCATTCCACATTCCCCCCAAATTAATTTCCTGTTGTCGTTTTCACTACATCACTGTAAATAATGCACAACCCAAGGACTTCAGCATTTGAAAAACGTCTGAAATTTTTTCTCGCTCGCTTTGCGCGCTCGCACAGGATTCATTAGACCATCACACACAACTGCTAATTGGGGAACCTGAAGCAGTGTCCAGAACCATAACAAAAAGGAAAAAGATAATGCTTGATAATGTATTAATTAAATTGTAGGCTTATACCAATGTCACAAAATGGTCATTTTTTAGCTCTATGTTCACCCCTTGTAGGTCCTCCCCCCTTTCCAAAAAAGTGCCCTTTCTTGTTGGTGCCCCCCTCACATTGAAAGACGCTCCACCGCCCCTGCACGTGACCCCATGCAATGGACCTGGTAAAAACTGCGCCATTTTTAGGACCCTCAGAAGAACAGCCTCTGGCTGAAGAGGGTGATTCAGCCCATATGTGTGGAGAATGAATAAATTAAAAATTAAGTTAAAAAAGCAGAGGACCAGGCCACGGTTAAGTTAGGCTGGGACCATGCTTACTTCAACGAGTACATCAGTGACATAATCTTGGGGGAACGATCGGTACCCGATGGAGGCACAACTGGTAAGTTCAAAGTAACTTGAAGCTTAAACACTCTGAAAACGATACTGTTTTATGACCATTTTAATAATAGGGCCAATAAATGACAGTATTTTCAAAATGTTCTATCTCAATCTTGCTTGATCCTACACTATATGAAGAAATTATCCATATTGTTAAAAGTGATAATATACCTTATTTTAAACGCTGTCATACATCGGTCCTTTGAAATGGTGACTCAACATTTTAGTTCTTAGAGTGAAGTTCCAGGATTCATAATGACATTTCGTCATTTCTTGTCAAAGAAAAGCTCACACATTTTTCTAATATAATTTTCATAACGTTCAATCAACTTGATAGCCCTACAAAATTGCTCGTGGTAATCTCTCAAAAGCTATCATTAAAAATATATTACTTGCCAACAGATGCAGTACATCGTTTTGTTTAACAATACAGATTGAGTCTCTAATGTGAATATCACAGGAATATCATCAGTATATCTAGACGGATCAGTGGATTACACTTTATGTTCAGTTAATCTGCCTTTAAGACAGTGCAACATAACATGATGAAAGGAAAGAGTTACAATCTCTACGAAGCATGATTGTTTGCTTATAATCGCAATGCTTTGAATTTTGGACACCGCTGAGCAAGTTGTCTATTTTATGTTGTAGATGTAAAAAGATATCGTAGCCACGAGGTCGGGTCATTGTTCTCGTTGATGATCTCGATGCTGTCAGAGGTATGAAGTTTGAAACCGATGTTACAGATGTGGTGAAAGAGAGTGGTCTTTGGGAATCTCCTGTAGATGTGCGCAGGGAACATCGGGTGTTGCGTGGTGAACTCCAGGCACTGACTGCCTTTCCTGTAGTGATGTATGTATTCATCCAATGTCGGGATCTGGTTCAGGAAGCTGAGGCTGCCGTAAATGCGCCATGATTGGGGTTTGTTGTCCTCCTCACTGACACAGACCTCGATGATATTCTTACTGGTCTCTTTGGTCGGCTCTACTCTGATTGGAGTCTGGGACAAGATCCCGCTTGGCCGTGGTTCAGCCTGGTTTAGAATCCGGGTGACGAGATCCTGGAGTTCTGGAAGCTGATAGAAGGCTGCTTCGTGCCGGAGAAGCTGGTGCTCCTGGAAATCTTTGGGCAAGGAGAGGGCGCCCCGCCGTAGATAGTTCAGAACGTGTCGAAACATCTGACCATCGCCGTCTATCATGTAGTTTCCTGTGGTGTGAGTTAAAGCATGGACCCATAGTTAAAGGAATATGGATCAGACAGAACTAGTATTGTAGTGCCTTAATCCTTGGCCTTGGCCTTAAGGCGCCTTAAGGCCAGTTTATTCAATGCCTTGGCCTTTGACCTGGATGCCTTGGCCTTTCGCATGCCTTGACCTTGGCCCTGAGGGTTCCAAGCCTTGATCATCTAAAGAAATTAAAGGCATTTTCAAGTAAGATATTAACATTTTTTGGTTGTTTAGTGCAGTAACACTAAATCATGTAGCTAATACGAGATCCAGGTAATCATAATAGACTTGGGGAAGGAATATTATTTTTTGGACAAATTTTTTGATTGATAAGATAGAATGGTGATGATAATGATGTGAATAATAATAATAGTAATAATAATAATGATGATAATAATAATGATAATAATAATAATAATAATAATGAAAATCATAACAATGATAATAATAATAATAATAATAATCATCATAAAAAAACCCCATCTTTTCTAATCTTTCTTTCTGTTTACTGTGTAGGCTTGTATTTTTCTGTTTATGTTTTGTATTATGTGTTTCACTGTTGATGCGCTTTGTATCTTTATGAAAAGGCGCAATATAAATGATATATTATTATTATTATTATCATCATCATCATGATATAAAGATGATAATAATAATAATGATAATAATAACATGATAAAAATAATAATGATAATCATCTTCATCATTATCATCATCATCACAATGATCATGATGATAGTAATACTGCTACTACTACTACTACTACTACTACCACTACTACTACTACTACTCATGGGCGCAAATCCTGGGGGGGGGACAGGAGGACATTCCCCCCCCCCCACCTTTGTGAACATAGGCGAATGTCCCCCCCCCCCCCCACCTGTTTGAATAACCTTTTTTTTTTTTTTGCTTGTCAGAGAATTTTGGAGGAAAACTAGAGCCAACAAAAATGCGATAACCTTTTTTTTTTTTTTTTTTTTTTTTTTTTTTTCGCTTGTCAGAGAATTTTGGAGGAAAACTAGACCCCAAAAATGTGATAACCTTTTAAAATTATTTTTACGTTGTCAGAAAAAAGTTTTCAGACATTTCGGACAGGTACAAAAGTTAAATCATGTGGTGACCCCCCCCCCCCCCGAATTTCAAAATTGATTTGCGCCACTGCTACTACTACTACTACTACTACGACTACTACTACTACTACTAATGATTATGATGATGATGATAACAGCTATACCGTATGAAATACAGGTGCAGATTGGAACAAATGTACTTGCATTTCTTGTCTTTCTGTGAACAATTTGTAAGTTTGAACGAAGTATTTGCAAATTTTGGTGAATTTAGTCAAAGGCCTCTGCTATAGTATTCATTCCATTGTCATGTGCAAAAGTATGTCTGATACTAAGTTTTAGGAATAGTCCTACACCTGTTTTTGTGTGCTTTGCTTGGCAGGGGGCCACGTGAATGGGAGGATAAAATTGAGAAAGAGAAAGGGGAAAAAAAAAGGAAAAGAAAATTATGATTGTATTGTGGATTATATGCGCCCCAAGGCAATACACGGGGTAAATTGAATTATAAATTACCTATAGTCTTTTTAGGGTATAAAATTTGTTTGCTTTGCTCCCTTACATAACGTTGTTTTCAGGATTTTGTAAAAATTTCACACCCCAATATACATAAAAATATGATATAGTTTAGAAATAGCTCTTTAAAGAAATTAAAATTTTTAAAAAGAAAAGAAATGTAATGCTTGTTGCTTTGCTCGATCCTAATATACATGTTGGCCTTTAAGTTTCATCAGCCTCTTTTTAAGTATTTTGCCCCGAATATAGGATAAAGCTAAAATAACACTTGCAAAGCTTCAACATTTGAAAGAAATGCTAACTTTCCATTGCTTACTAAATTCTCCTGCATTTTCATGAATTTGACGCTCCATTTGATACAAAGTGTATCAATGTTCATATTTCATAATTCGAAACTCTACACCGCTTTGCAAGTTTTCTTGGGTAAAGTGCGAAAAATTTGCATTTGCATACGTACATGTTTTGTGTTTTTTTTAAATGTTTTTTTAAGGGGGAATTTCATTGTTTGCTCTGAGCGCCACAATCTTACTTAAAACAAACAAAAAATATTCTAAAGATACACCACTAGAGCACTAGTTGCTATGCAACCTTGAATGAGACCTCATATTCACTATCTTGGCAAGAGGCTTAAAATTGTAAATTAGGCCTAACAGGAAATCAACTGGAGAAAAGGGGCATTGTGGGTTTGAGAGCAGTGACATATCTACTGCTAAATCATAATAAAATACAGTGCCGTGATGTTCATTGATGTTCATTGTTATACCATTGTTTACTCATTCTGTCGCACGATCCTGATTACGAAAGTACATGTATATGATTATTAATTTTGTATTTGTTGAGTTTGTTTTTTGTAAATAAAGAACCCTGTGGAAGGGGAGGAAAAAAAATACAGTGCATTACATGACTTAACCCTTTCAGGACAGGAATTATTTCAGGGCTAAATTGATCACATTTTGTTCTTCAAATTGGCAACAATAATATTTTTCTTTTAGTAGTACAAGATTGTAATAAGGGGTAATGTCTTTGAAAACAATATACATGGTTAAAAGAATTGGCGAAAAGTTGAAAAAGTGTTGTCAATTTTGATAAAAAACAAGGATTTTGAACCTCTCAATGTGTTGCCAATTTAAGGATTTTAAATCTTATTCTCCTTTTTAAAATTCCTGGGATCAAACGCAATATTGTCATGTAACAAAAATTGGACACAGTGTGTGCAGAAATTTTTGCTCTTTCTACTCATGTATCTAGTATATTTTTCAGGGCTCTGAATCAAAAGTTATTGAGCCCAACCACAAAATGTGGTCAATTGTCTCGAAAGGGTTAATAGCCAAATGCAAGCTTCATATCAAACTTTGTTAACCCTTTCAGGACAGGAATTATTTAAGGGCTAAATTTATCACATTTTGTTCTTCAAATTGGCAATAATAATATTTTTCTTTTAGTGCTACATGGTTCTAATAAGGTGTGATGTTTTTTAGAACAATATTTATGGTAAAAAATTTTGTTAAAAAGTTGAAAAATTGCCAATTTTGATGAAAAACAATGATTTTGAACCTCTCAATGTGTTGCCAATTTAAGGGTTTTAAAGCTTATTCTTGTTTTAAAAATTCCTGGCATCAAACACAATATGGTCATGAAATAAAAATACATTAGTGTGTGCATAAATTTTTGCTCTTTCTGCTCATGCATCTGGTATATTTTCTAGAGCTAAAGTTATTGAGCCAAACCACAAAATGTGGTCATTTGTCTTGAAAGGGTTAAAGATAAAGTCCTGATATTAGAGCCAAGAGCACTCTATAAAAAAATAAAGTCCCTCTTTATATTAGTCAGCTCACTTCCCTTAGTCACAAACATTAATAATGCAGTTAATTACCGTAAATTTATGTCAAAGAAGATAGCAGTACATGCACAAACAGAAGGTCATGCAAAGGGGGGGGGGGAGGTGTTATGAAAATTAATATATATTTTTCCACCAGGTATTTGTAGGTGCCCCCTTTTCCCAAAAGGTGCCTTTTTGCAATGACCCCCTCCCTTTTGAAAAATGTTTAGCCGCCCCTGCCGTCATTTTTGTTCTTGAAGGCAGTGCCTTTCATTTTTTTTTTTGTTGGTGTGTGTGTGTAACCCTCCGTCTTTGTATGTTCCATTTCCCCTCCTTTTTTTCTCTATTAATGCATTGGCCTTGGCCTTGATGGTTTGAGCCTTGACTACAACACTGGACAGAACTTATGAATCACTGAAATTCGTGTTACGAATTCATATCTTGCAAATTATAACATTTGATAAATTCAGATTCCGTATAAACACCCAGGTACCCCAGGTACCTTTAACATGTTTAAAAAATATCCTATAGATGGAAACTACCATGTAGGACAATTACCCTCCCCCAACCACCCATCAGGGCCCTGCTTCATAAAACTTACTATCAAGAACAACTGCCCCATTTCTATGACGAATTTGCTCCCAGCCAATCAGATTCAAGGATTTCAGTAGCCTATAACAATTATTGTAACTTGTTATTGATAACAAGTTTTATGAAACGGGGCCCTGTCGTGATACTTCAAGTTGTCCGTGGTGTGGGTACGGGCTGCAGGAATTGAGGGGACAACGGGTGTTCCTATGTTCTTTATCTTTATCCCCTTTTAGCCATTCGATGCGGGGGCGCGGCCCCATAGCTATACGCCAGCTCTCTGGATTTTTAAAAGAAAAATAAGAGCATGACAGCAATCTGATTAATGTGGTCGGTACCATGACATTTGTTTTAGTATCCTTTCTCTTTATTCAGGCCTTCATTTCTTTTCTTTTCTTTTCTTTCTTCATTATAACACTGAAGAAAACCTGTTTATATGACGTCTAATGATCTCTTCAAGAGGCGGACTTTAATGAGCTTCCTTTATGTTATTCTGTAAAATAAAATAACCTTACCTTGGTCATCCCTGGGAGTCGGGACTGATGCTGTGAAGAGTACTCCCAGTAACGAGTTGGGGTATCGCACCAATGTGCTGCGGCGGGTCCTGTACACCACCCCACCCACGTTCAAACCGACGAATTCCTCCACGGCTCTGGGTACGGGTTTGACCAGCGAGCTTGCCGTGTCCTGGAGCCGTGGGTCAGGCTCTTCATTCCCTCCCGCCTCTCCAGGCCCGTCCCCGTCACAGGCGTCACTGGTCCGATCTTGAGGTGTTTCTTCAGTCTTCTCCCCCGAATTTTGCTCGCGACATTCTTCTTCATCCATTTCCTCTTCGTGTTTTTCCTCTTCTTGCTTTTCCTCTGCTTGCTTTTCCTCCTGCTCGTCCTCCACAAGCTTGGGATCCGGTGCTTTATTAGAATTCTTAAAACGATGGCTACTGGTAAGTTTAGCACCAGTCTTTCCTTGTTCATTCCCCATAATCTTTCATGGCAATGCATCAAATTGAAGAGTTGAGGAAGGGTTTCCGTGTACCATGACGATTCCAAAACATTACTTATTGTGTAACTATATGAGCAACACCTAATTATGATCCACAATATTACAGGGTTCTCCACTAGCGGTTTTACCCGGGGGCTCCGCCCGGGTAAAATTTGAAAAACCAGTTTAGCGCCCGGACAAAATTTCCCCGCCCGGACAAAAACTTGACGCGCCCGGATATGAAAATTGACATATTTTCACGCACTGACAAGACAGCATCAAGACCGCGCGGCATTGCGCAATCAAGCATCGACTTAAAATAAAAATTTTACTCGCATGATCATGTCGGAAACCCGCACGAACGCATTATCTCTTTGCATGAACCACGTCGAATTCTCATTGCGATCACGGCCACCTTCTCTGGATCGATCGCAACGAGTTCTGTCTGTGGGACTCGATTTTAAGGCGCGCGAGAGCGATCGCGCGCTGCTGCGCGCGCCTTTATCCAATTCAGGTAGCGCGATTTATCGTAGTAGGTCCCACATGTGTTAATTGGTGTTTGCAGAGCAATGAAAGTGAAGCGTTTTTCCGAGCTGAATCCTGTTTCTTTAGGTTAATATTGATTTTGAGTATTTTTATTTACGGTATACAATGATAAAAATTATTTATGTGGGGTTTATTTGCCTGAATTTCCCCTGTATTTAATGCAAAACATAAGTTCAAAACGAGCATCAAGTTCGTCATAATACTGACTCACCGTAGTATAGCCCACATGTGTTAATTGGTGTTTGCAGAGCAATGAAAGTGTAGCGGTTTTCTGAGCTGAATCCTGATTTTTGAGGTTAATACTAATTTTGAGAAGTGTTATTCAAAGTGAACAATGATACAAATTACTTATGTGGGGTTTATTTGCCTGAATTTCCCCTGTATTTAATGTAAAACATCGTTATTTTTACGTTAGTGCAAGGCATTGTGTGAGTGTGACTGTGATGATCAAGCTGCTGTGACTCTATCTTGAGGGTTAGGGTAGAGAAACAAGTGTTGATGTACTTATGGTATATGATAACTGATTTATAATATATCGCTTTGAATGGCATAGCGTACAAATTTAGTCCTGATTATTTATTATTTTTATGATAATGTAGATGTTCTTAAACAAACCGCACTGTAGGCTATTCCTATTTTTTATTGCATTTATCTAAGTTGATTTAGGCATTTTTGTTCTGATATTCATCAAAACACCCCCTCAAAAAACGAACAAGAACAACAACAAACAAAGAAACGAAAACACATGCTCAAACCCACACTCATACACTCTGTTAAAAGCAATCACTGAGCCAACAGAGCCCTCTGAAAAAAAAAAGAAAATTAAAGGCCCTTTTAAAATCATTTTAATTTATTTTGATTTTATTTAAATATTCAAGTAATATTTTTTTTTTCTCCTAAAAACATTTCCCTGGAATAAAAAAAAGCTTGGGGGGGGGGGGTTAAAGTTTGTCTCCTTTGGTTGTTGGTTGTAACTTAGTATGTGTATTTCCTCCATGAATTTTGCTAATCGGACAAAAAGCTCCCCTTGTATGTCGAAGAAGAGCTTTTTGCAGTGCTCCCCTACCGCTCTCCTTAAAAGTTCTAGGAGAGCTTTTTATTGCTCCCCTCATAATTATAAAACTGAGTCCCTGTATAAAAAAATAAATGCACGTGCGTCGCCCACTCATTTGATGAATCAAAAATGTCGTCTCGATCCCTGTCGATATTGAATTTCTTCTCAAAAGTTTGTGATGCTAACTAAGCAGAAGCTGCTGCGGCAGGCGATGAAGCCACTGAGGAATCTCGACGCAGTGCACTATAATACGTATGCCGTCACGAAACCGCAAATTTGACTTCGGAGGCCGACGAACACAAGAGCCCCCGGACAAAATACAGACCAGTGGAGAACCCTGAATATGATCCAAAATGTAACAGAACATTACTGTTGATCTAAAGAATGCAAACACACTGCTGTAGCTAAATGCATGACTTGTCGGGTTCAGTGTGATGGACCTGAGAAGTCATGCGTATTGACAAATCAACTCGATCTTCAGAAGCGAGCGAGATTGTGAAAATTACGGCATGTCGTACACAATAGTAATGCTCTTGGAAATATCTCAAAAATTGTAGTTCAGTGTCTAAAAAAATTATGTCTTTGCATGTGCATTTTCCCCCTAATCATTGTAATCATGCGAACTACTTGTAAAAATGTTGAAATTTCTATTGATTCAATAAAACACATTAAAAAAAAATTGCGACATGTTAATAGGATGAACCATAAAAAAGAAGTTGTTACGACGCAACATCCAACGTTAATACCCTACCCAAGCGACAAAATGATAATGTCCATATCGTACGAAAAACGAAGGTGAGTCGAAGACATGCTAATAGTCTCTTGCAAAGGTAAATCGTCAAATGGAAGAACACTGTCAACCCTTATTGCAGCCAAATTGTTGAATTACTTATAATATTGATTACTGTTCTAACTTCTTTATAGAGACCCTCATTGTCAATGGAGCGCACAGTGTGTATATATACACACACCCTGTAGTAAGCGGGAATTTCCCATAGTGGGAATCCCCACCGCTATTGTCATAACAGCAGTTCATGTATCGATATCATCGATCTCTGTACCTCACGTGGATATCGCATCATATAATATACGCACGGCTCTATGCGAGTAATTAATGCGACCGCAAAGCCAAAATTAGGAGCCCTACACTCAAACACAGTACTAAGATACAAATTTTGTTCTGTTCGTAAATAAGATAGGCCTAATATTTCTGTATCCTGTTCATCGTATCATATATGCATTACAAGTAGCATCAATTAGCACATAAATTTAAAAAAAGAAACTGATATAAGGCTAAAGGCACGAGCGCTCTGCATGCATGGCTATGATTCATATCATGTAGCATTAGAAACCATTATAAAAAAAAAAAATTAAAAATCCTATGCTTCACACTCATGTCTTTGCTGATTATTGTAACCTAACTTGATTTTTGTATTCATGAATTGATTCTTTACTGTGCTAATGTCAGCAATGAAAAAATGAAAATAACATGTTTATTTGTGTATAAATCTAATAGAATTTTGATATGTATTCCTTGCGAGTATGCACCAATTAATTTTTGTTAGATGATTTCTTTCATCTCAAGCCATACTCACAAGCGAGGAAATGAATTGTACTAGGAGTAAAAAGAAAAAAAAATGAATAAAGGGGGGGGGGGTCAAATAATCAAAAGACAAGTTGATAGAATGTTTTACACAATGTATTGTTATTGGAAATGTGACAAATAGTTTTTCAGTATTCTCATATATATCTTATTATTTTCATTCTGCCCGATTAGATATTTCAAGGTAGCTAACTGAGTGTTTAGCTCAATTTTACTTTGTAAATATATAAGATCGATGTTGTTTCACTTTACTCATTTATACTATTTATCTTACAAATATCATTTACGATTTAAATGATTTCTGTTTTAGGGCAATTATAATTGATGGACTAACGTTATTGAAAGTGAAAATCAGTACTGTGTGTAATGTAATTTAAGTTGAGGTGATAGATCGTTGAGATTCAGGAGGGCGTTACACTCTAATATGATATGAGTTAACGCCCTTTGCCTCTTAGCAACGCTAGGTAAATTTCCTAAAGACGTTCAGTGAGTCTACTTTGTATTTTTGAAAACTATTTGACCAGAATTACGGCTTGTCGATTTAGTCAGTTTACTAATTTTTTTTTACTGTCAGTGATATGCTCTCGTTTAAATTAGCTAAATGCTAAGGTTGAGATTATATTTTTTTCTAGCTGATCTGTTTATCTGCTCCAATTATGGGCACTATTCTTGTGTGACTATATAGATGGAGAGCTTTAGAATTGAGGTGGTAAAAAGTATTTTTAAAATCATGCTTCAAGGGTAATTATGTAGCCGACCACATTCGGGCAATTTTTGTTAAAACCCAACTTGGGTAATATTTTGTCAATTTTGAAGTAATTATTCTTTACTCTGACCTTAATTGGACCATATTGTTACCCAAGTTGGGTAGAAAAAAATTAAAAATGCCCAACGTTGGTAGAACACATAATGCTAATGTACTGAGAATTCTTGTTTTTACCTTTTCGTTCCAACATGACTGTCTTCCAGCTATTTAAGCCCATCGAAGTTCATGGCGATTCAAAACATATCATTGTTGGATTTTTCAGAATATCATTGTTCTAATAGTTTACTACTGTAATAGAATATACAAGCTATTTATGTGTAAATAAAACAACTATTTTCACATTTTGAATGATGAATAATTTAGACTGAACAAGCACCGATAGATCTGGACTGATCAGTTTGCTGGATGGGCAAGTGCAAGCTATTTTGTCCCGCATACGTTACCAACTAACCGCATCTAAAATCTCAGTATTTCTGAAGATTGCGTTAAGTTAAAAGCCCTACTATATCATTGTATATAGCTCGGATCAGACCAATATTTAGTAAAATGGAACATTTTATGTCTGTTTGTAGTTATATAATTCCACAATACTTGGTAACGCATGGTACAGCAAATGACCTTGGGATTGCCTAATTACTAATATAAGTACATGCACATCGTTAAGTAGGATTTGCAGTTTGTTCAATAAGATTTAGCTGTGAAATAAAGCTAATTATGAAAATGGAGATCAGTCTACTTATTAGTTTGTGTTTCAATT
Organism: Heliocidaris tuberculata; assembly: GCA_025618425.1. NCBI lineage: Eukaryota > Metazoa > Echinodermata > Echinoidea > Camarodonta > Echinometridae > Heliocidaris > Heliocidaris tuberculata. Next base: position 23,650,865 of record CM046849.1, read on the forward strand.
GACAACTATTAAACTTAACTCTAAGGAAATAGATCATGTTTTTACATAAATTCATGAGTTGTGATATTTATAGAATTCGTAGGATATCGAGCGCTCATTTATGTCATTATTATTTATCAAACGTGAAGTAGTTTGGTACAACTTAAGAATTAGCTAGAATAATCATACGAAAAACACACTTTGAATGTGTTAAAGGAGAATGAAACCCTGGGGAAAAATCATTCTTAATGAAAAGAGAGGATAGAGAGAAGTAATTTTTAAAAAGTTCCATCAAAATCGGTTAAGAAATGAGAAAGTTACGAAAGTTTGAAAAGCCTCAATTTACTTTCTATGGCGATCCTCAAATTGGCATTGTTGCTTCAAAGTGACAGGTAGAGTAGGACAACTCTCCATATGTTTTCTTCACAAAATTTCATATTTTCTCCATTATCTCTAAAAATGATGCTTGTCTTTTTGTGAACTCAACATAATGTTGTGCCAAATACATTTCTCCATGATATATCTTGAGCTGAGAAGGAGACAAGCTGCACCTTGAGAGATAATGGGGAAAATATGAAATATTGTGTACAAAACATATGGAGAGTTGTCCTACTATACACTTGTCATTTTGAAGCAACATTGCCAATTTGAGGATCGCCATAGAAAGTAAATTGAGACTTTTCAAACTTTCATAACTTTCTCATTTCTTAACCGATTTTGATGGAACTTTTTTTAAATTGCTTCTCTCTATCCTCTCTTTTCATTAAAAATTATTTTCCCCCAGGGTTTCATTCTCCCTTTTAAAGAATGATCGTATTATATCATAAGTACCGTCATGAAGATTAAATAAAATTATTTAGAAAAAAAATGTTAAGATTTGAGTCTTCATTCTGATTCTGGATTTTTAACGTAAAGACAATGTATTCATATTTTTATTTTCTTCTTCAATGGCGATCCGACATTTCTTCCAGCAACATTTTCCCAGGGTTTAGGGCTAAGATAGTTAGATTACGATTTCGATTAGGTTTAGGGTTAGGGTTAGGTCTAGTGTTGGGTCTCGGGTTGACCTTAGGTTTCGACTGACAGTGGAGCACATGCCGCCTCGCCATATCTTATTAAATCAGATTTGATTAAAAAATGATTTTCAATGTATGTACCGATTGCTTACAAATGCTCTGGCGCCCGCTTTTGGCTGTTTTTGTAGATGTTCTTCAGTATTCTACGATTAGTTTTATTTTTTAATGTAAAAATGAAGATGAATGATGATGCAAAGGAGGACAGGAGTAGAAGGAAAAAAGGAAACATAATAAGATAATATATCTGTAGTGTGAACAATCTCCCTCCATTTCGAATTCACACTACCTAATTAAAAGTGTTAAAAGTTGATATGGATGAATGCCACCTCTGAATAAAACGATTTCATTTTCATTTTACGCTCCAGATTACCGAATGATTCTTGCAATACAGAAGCAAAACAGTACCTTTTCATGGTTTTATCGGTTACGTTTTCCTGGTTTTATGAACAGAACCTCCATTTACACCTCCAAGTGCATTCACGGCAGTGAACAAACCATGCAAGTCGAATGACCTGGATTCAAAGAGAACCTACAGAGAGAGAGAGAGAGGGGGGGGGGGAGATGAAGAAAGAGATAGACACAGAGAAAACAGTTGGAAAGAGAGAGAAAGAGAGAAGGAGAAAAGAGAACGGAGAGAGAGAAGACAGAAGAGAGAGAGAGGGAGACAGGGAGAGACAGAGACAGACAGAGAAAAAGAGACAGGAGAAATAAGAGATGGAGAGAGGGGGGATATAGAAACAGGTGAATGGAGAGAGAGGGTGAGAGAGAGAGAGAAAGAGAGATAGGGGAGAGACGGGGAGAGAGCTGGAAAAAAAAGAGAAAGAGAAAGAGAGAGACAGAGAAAAAGAGACAGGAGAAATAAGAGATGGAGAGAGGGGGATATAGAAACAGGTGAATGGAGAGAGGGAGAGAGAGAGAAAAAAAGAGAGATAGGGGAGAGACGGGGAGAGAGTTGAAAAAAAAGAGAAAGAGAAAGAGAGAGACAGAGAAAAAGAGACAGGAGAAATAAGAGATGGAGAGAGGGGGGATATAGAAACAGGTGAATGGAGAGAGAGGGGGAGAGAGAGAGAGAGAGAGAGAGAGAGATAGGGGAGAGACGGGGAGAGAGTTAAAAAAGGAGAAAGAGTATAAGAGAGACAGAGAAAAAGAGATGGAGAGAGAGGGGGATATAGAAACAGGTGAATGGGGAGAGAGGGAGAGAGAGAGAAAGAGAGATAGGGGAGAGACGGGGAGAGAGTTGAAAAAAGAGAAAGAAGAAGAGAAAGAGACAGATACAGAGACAGATAGAAAGAGAAAACAGTTGGAAAGAGGGAGAGGAAGGGGGGGGGGGAGAGAGAAAGAGGTAGCCGTTTGTACTTTTTTTTGGTCTGTACGATAATGCAATCATCGTGATGTGAAATCAGATTGCATATTGTTTGCTAACAAGTCAAAACAACTTTGTTTCGCGTGAATGAGAATATTGTGGGTTCTGTCCCATTTAAAAAAAAATTCTGCATGCTTTTATATTATTCAGAAGAATCCTACTTTTATGGTCATTTCGCTCAGAACATTTCGCGCGCGCTCTCCCCCCCCCCCCTCTCTCTCTCTCTCTCCCCCCCCCTTCTCTCTCTCTCTCTCTCTCTCTCTCTCTCTCCCTCTCTCCCTCTCTCTCTGTCTTCCACTGTTAGTGAGTCTTTCGATTATCATTTGTATGCACGAAATTTCATACACTTACCTTACCCCAGACGCATCGCACCCCATTCAGAGTTTTCTGTCGGAAATTGGGTATTTTTAGAGTTTCGTCGGAAACTGGATATTATTGTCAGAGAACATTCCGAAACCTCAAAGCTGAAAATCTGAATGTCATTCTTTTGTTTCTATTTGTTTCTATTTTTCCTTTTGGTTTTACTCTTGTCGGCAATTATAAAAATGCAGGGAATCACTTGTTTTCTTTCTTTGTTGGAAGAAAAAGTTTTCGGCTTATATATTCAGATTTCAGATTTTATTGACTGTTTTCAATCATATTAACATAATACAGTAGTGCATAACATAAAATGAATACAATAACAACAATATATAACAATGTTGTTTTTCCATAGATATGGGCACATAATCAAATGTCAATAAGTAAAAAATATAATGCACAGATATTGACCTATTAAGTGGTGTTGAAAACAGTTGGACTCGTTTAAAAGCAAAGCTTGTATATTACATGTCCAGAAACTGATATAACTTAATCACGATTGGGTCGTTCAGTAATGTTAAATTCATAAAGCATCATTACGAGAAGCGAATTATTGATAAGAGAGAATTGATAAAGTGAGTTGAGGTAGAAGGACTATTGCCTCAAGCCATAAGAAAAACTGTGAAAGTAAAGTGGAAGTACAAGACGGTGTGGAAACAAAAGAGAATCATGAAGAGAAGAAGGGAGGAGGAAGGAGAGTGAAAGAAAGTGAGTGTGTCTGTGTGAGAAAAAGGAAGAGAGAAGGCAGGAAAAACAAGGGGTGAAAAGGGAGTAAAACAGAGAAGAGAGAAGGAGATGGAGAGAGAGAGAGAGAGGGGGGGGGGGGGTCCGGTACCCCCTATCCCCTTTCAAAATTGCAGTCACCCACCCAGGCCTGTCTCATGCAGGCCTAATATGAAATAAATGATTGTACCTTCGAATCCTCAATATCTATTCAAAAAGGTGTGTTTTTTCAAGGGTTTTTAGCGCTAGCATGTTGAGCGAGTTGAACGGAAGTCATACAAGGTAATACTAGGGGGAAATCGCGGGTAACAAAACACAGGAAGAATAGCCTCATCGTTTGATTAACTCGCTATTCAGTATTGTGGAAGAGTGATTACCTGTACACATAACCATGAGAATACTATGCTATGTTCTCTTGCATGTCTTGTTGTGGCTTCAGAGAGGTATATAACATTCGTTGAGGATGAGCATTCTCTTGCTAATATCCACTGAAAACGGTTGCTATAAGAATGTTGAAGCCAGGGGGGGGGGGGGGGGGATCTAAGATGCAGTACAAAAAAGTGGCCCAGTGCTGCAATAAAACCTCTTGCAAGCAATGAAAAAAATAAGTTATCAGTTCTTAGGGGAAAACTTAATAAAGAGACTTAATGATCTCTGGCGGGAAGGGAACAAAGGGTTTTTCACATTTTCAAATGGCTTTGGATGTTTGATTTTGAAATGGCAGGGAAATGTATCAAATTTTTTTATTTTGAGTACATGAGGTGTTGGGTTTCAGGGTTTTCAAAGGGGGGCATTAGCTTGTGCCCCACTTAAACCCTCTGCTGGGTAAACCCTTCAGGAAAAAAATATTTAGGTCTCATTCAAATTTATTTATTTCCGAGACGTTTACTATTTTATATCAGGGGCATGCGCTGGATTTTTAAATTAGGGGTCGTCTAATGAATTTTTTTAAAGGCAAATTTTGTCGAGAAGAATTTAGAATCATACCAAAAAGGATTAAAACAAGTTCTTCTAACTTTAAGACTTGCTGGAGAGCAAATCGTGTATTTTCCCATCGAAAGATGTTTGATATGACAAGGGGGGGGGGGTCACCCCTCCACACCCCTCCTGCGACACCTGTGATTTCGGACGCTTTTTTTTCCATATGTACAGGGCTTGCCCTCTTTATTGATATACAGAGGCTTCACGTATTATGTGTGAGTCTGTTCACATCGCATTCAATTTATTGTTGGAGAAAAAAATCGGAGGGATTTGCAAAGGTTTAAAGGTGTCTTTCCCAGACAACTCAGGCATGGGTTAATTTGTTTCCTAACCGAGTTAAAAAAAAAGAAAAAAAAAAACCAGAGGGATTTGAGGTCACACATAGATCAAAGCAGGCCTTGGGTGTTAAAATATTTGGGTTTCATAAGGTAGAGGCGTTTGGCCATTCAACCACCAGCTTATTTTGTGGTAAAATTTCATGCAGTGCATGGTTTCATTCTGTAATAACCGCTTAGCATGTTTTTCGGAAAGCCCTTCCCCGGCAAAAAGCCACATCATGTATTGTATTGTCATGTTTTTATTGTTAGGATTAATGTATATTCGATTTGAACGATGTTGACATAAAGTGACCTTTGCAGCACTATATCTGTTCTTAATCTCAACTCGTGTCCCATGTTTTTTTTTTAATGTAAATATACATATGCATATAGGCCTACGTGTTTCCAGGGTAAAAGGTAATATATGGAAGAGGTAAATGGCACATCTTGACAATAGAAAACCTCCAACGCAAACTACCTCAAGTCACGCAAGAAAAATAAAAGTTTATTCGGAACAATTTCCTCTTTTCCTGTTTTTTTTTCTGGGTTGAATGATAAAGCACTATCTTTTTGTATACGACAGGCCCTAATTCAAAATTTCTCCCCCCAAAATCGATAGAAATTACAATCGTCTTTAACTGATATTCCCTATAATAATTATAGTTTACTCTCTTTTTTCTTGGGGGGGGGGGGGGGTCGAGGATTAGGGGTCTTATTACAACATATTTTGTATGCCTAGTTAAAATATACTTGTGTTCTTCGTGTTTATCACCTAACAAGACTCATAATTAAATTGTTCTTAAGTACATGGCGTAAACATACTGGTAACTACTATTTTTTTCGTTTTTACTGATCATGTCAATTCAGAGGCGACAATTGAATAACAATAACTAATTCTTATAGATTATATCGATCCCGTCGTGGTTCAGTGGTAACATGTCCTGATAGAGATCTACATGAATCCGAGTACCCACAGTGAACACCTTTCCCTTTAAAAAGAGCAAACAAAAATATTGTCATAACACAGCAAGATATATGCATGATCTCGAGGCAAAGTGCAATTCACCCCTATAATTCAGTTCCAGGGGACCCCCACCCCTCTCTCTCTCTCTCTCTTTGTCTTTCTATCTATCTCTTTCTCTCTCTTTCTCTCTCTTTCTTTCCCTCCCTTTCTCTCCTTCTTTCCTTCTCTTTTAATCAAAAAGCATAATTGTCGTCTGCTTATGATGTATGAATGGAATATTCAATTCTTTACCTCGGGCACCTTCCCGCTGAAAAGCTGCGACAATGGGACCTTGTAAACTCGATCAATCTACTATTAAATCAGGACAAGGCAGGCACACAAGCCGAGGTGGATTTTACGATCTTGTATTTATCATAAATTGAACGCCAGTCAATTATCTTTGAGCAAACAATCAAAATCACTTCCAAAAGTCATTACACTTCTGCCCTCCATAATCATGATAATAATTTGCGGATCTGGGAGTCCAAACTTCATTTCGACTTTGCATGTGTGATATATTTCTTTTCTGGTATAGGTCGTGCACAGGTGTGGACATTTTTATGGCATCATTGTGAACGCGAGATTCGGTACCGAAAAGTTGCTCACAAATGGAGTTTGAAACGTCAGTGAAATTATTCTGTGCTTCTTAAGTCATACATTGTTTTTCAAGTGCCTGGAAACTATATGTTTTTACTGTGACGAGAAAAAAAGAAGAAAAGCGTTACCATGCAACGTTTTTGAAAAGGTGAGTTTATAAAGTTATCAGTTTCTGCTTCGAGCGATTGAGTGATAGTGAATTATAAGCCTTTATAGGTTAGATGACCGGCTTGTAGGCTAACATTACTTCATATATATATATATATCATGGGCCGCGGAGCCGGGGGCTGGAGGGCTGCAGCCCACCCCCCCCCCCCCCCCACTTATTTTGAGTAAACACGTTTTAAAAAATCTCGGAAAAAAGGCTCGAAAATTGTCATTAATGAGTGAAATCAGATCAGCCCCCCCCCCCCCCCCACTTTAAAAAAACGCTCGGCGGCCCCTGTAGACATACACAACAGCTTGGGCAACTCTCGTGTCCCTCTGTCCCACCATTACTTCGCAGTGATACGATGATACAATGTTACTAAGTATTACAATACACTGGATAATGAGAAGTGTAGCTGTTGCAACATTTTCATTTTCTTATACTTGTTTATTGATGAATTCGTAACCCCCCCCCCCAACACCCTGATTATTTCATCCTTTAAAATAGATGTTGATGGGCCTGTTAATCAGGACGATAAATTTCGATGAGCAGATCACCCCCCCCCCCCCCATCACTCATGGATGTTTGCTACAATCATGGCAATGGCGTACACAAATGTATATCATGGTGTATACAGTGGCATTTGGGGGGGGGGGCGTGGGGAAGGCAAGTCAGGCCCATTCCACTTTTTAAAACACCCACACAAGTGTAGGCCCTATCACTAATTGTGTTTAGGTGTCACTTCAAAATAATGTTAAAGTAAAAACAAAATGGACATGAAAAATGTGATTTTTTTTCCCTTCTGGTTTTCAGATATATTTCGGAAATGTGCCCCCCCCCCCCCTTTACACAATCCTGGATCCTCCCCTGACTATATATAGAGTATCATAACCTGGCGGGTGGGTGCAGTTAGCGGATTAAAATTACCCTTTTGCTTCCAAGCCCAAAGCTATACCATGTTATCAGCTTTTTATAAGCAACAAACACTTATCATTATCATGCATGAAAAGATGCTTAAAATGAGTCGCGAATACAGAGCCCTTAGAAAAATAAATTTGTTTTGATACGAAAACATAATTTCATTTCAGATTAATTATAGCATGCTAAAAGTAACAATAGAAAAGAAAATTCCCCCCTGACAGATAATAAACTTTGAAAGAGGCTGTCACCGTCAAGATGTCTAGACAAGCCTTTCTCGTCATATTCTGACAAAATGTTTATAATTCATAACATGTCAGCCGTATCATTTATTTATTAATCTCGATGTACAGTACTCCCACATACATTGTCTGTCAACATAATCATGAATAAAATATGGATAAACATTGCCACTAAAGTGAAAACATTTCAAGCGCTGGCGTAGACAGGGGGCCCAAGGGGGCCTTCCCCCCCCCCCCCCCATTCAGCCCCTAAAAAAAAGAAAAAAAAAAAAGCGAGAGCAAAAAAGCGGGGGAAGTGAGACAAAAAAAAGCCTAAATAGGCGCTACGAGCCGTTATCGTTCTCTCAAAATTTGCTAAAACTTCAAAGTTTTCGCGCTTCGCCCGGGAAGGGGGAAATAACTCCCCCTCCCTGCACCCATTTTTCATACAGTGCAATATAGCGACCAAATAATTGAAAAGCAGTCAGGGCGTCGAACTATAACTTTCCGCCTAAAAAAAAATGTTTGCTAGGAGCACAGTTATCTTTCTCTCAAATTTGCTAAAACGTCAGAGCTTTCGCACTTCGCGCGGGAGGGGGGGGGTGGAACTCCCCCTCCCTGCAACCACCCCCCTGGGGAGCACGCTTTGCGTGCTCATCACCAGTTTCTCACGCTTTGCGTGCTCACAACCGCGCCTCTAAAATGAAATACTGGCTACCATTGCTACGCCGTTGGATCCTTCACGTCTGCCCCCCCCCCCCCTATTGAAAAATCCCGGCTACGCCACTGATTTCAAGGTCACCGTTTGACTATTTAATTTTCTTCAGTGAAGTTCAAGTAATCACGGATTTATCAACACAATGATATCCGTTTTGGTATCTGATCAGGCGGCTTCTTTTACAGTCGAGACTGGGTTTGTATGTCCCGAGTGCTTTAAATCTCAAGTTAATGCAGGCAATTTTCTTATACTTAGTTTGAAATAATATGCTTCTAAAATCTTGAATATGGATGGCAAAACGGTATAAACCCACATTATTATAAAGATTCTAAAGATGGATAGGTGCCTTAGAAAGGAAAAGTTTGACTTTTATTTTAGACTTTCATTTTAGACATTTAGTTAGTATTTTACATTTTATCATAGCAGGCAGTAGCAACACTTAGAACATGTAGAAGAGGTACCCAGTATATTTAGCAGGTGCAGGTTTCAGCTCAGTTGGAGAGGTTCACAATTATTGAATTACACAGTTGTTACAAGGATCATGCCGGCATGACTAACATGTGTTACGTTTAGAGAGAGAAAGAGAAATCGAATGATCTCCTAGAATTGGAAATGTAAGAAAAAAAGTTTGCCTCTGCTTTAAAATATATGCTTTCTGGTCGGTAACCAATATTGGGGAAAATAATAATATGAAGAATAAAATTCCTAAAATCTTACAACAAACGTACAGTTTTGTTAATTCTTTTCATTTATTCATTTTTTTTTGTATTTATAAAATCTTTATTTCAACAATTGATTTCATGGATGTGAGCCATAATTTGTCAGCGATCATTGATCTATGAATGAAATCATTACCAAATCCATTCAATAAATTAGCATTACGACGTTCAAATAAATTATGAAAGTTGTAATGAGTCGATTTCCCTTTTACACTTCATTTTAATGTGAAAACTATACCTGTCTAAAACCTCCTGGATGATATTATGCAAGTAAGAAAAGGTTAGAACTCTCTCTAAAAAAAAAATCGAGTGATCACTGACGTCACTCCCCGGGGGAATGAAAATAGAGTGAAAATAGAGTGAAACTCTACTTTTTTCCTTTTAGAGAGCACTCGATAGTCACTCGATATTCACTCCTAAACAAGTGATCACTGACGTGACTCCCTGGGGAGTGAAAACAGTGAAAATTCACTCTTCTTTTTTTTTAGAGAGAGAAGAGAATAAAGAATATATCAGACAAGATAAATAAAGGGTTAGAAAAAAGAAAAAGACAATGAAAAGAACAACAGAATTACGAAGGTATCTTTATCCTGCTCCTCTTGCTATATCGGGAAACTTCGATATGTGTTTTTCTTTCTCATAATGTCAAATCGAAGGATATACCTTGAAAAACCCCGGGTAGTTTGTGGAAGCGAGACTATAGCTTCACAGCTGGGTCTCCCAATTACAGCTAGCATAAATTCATCCGAACATAATTCGATAAATCAAATCATTTTGTGAAAACATCCTCGGGTGACTGCAAGGGCATGGATAGATCATGTTTTATAATGGGCAAAGCTACCGCATCTCAGGGCTTATCTCGGGTAGATTGAGAAGAGAATTTGTAGGTGGGGCGGAGGTAGTGGAAACACAAGATTTTTTGAGAGGGGTGGGTGGGGGCGCTAACTTAGGACAGGGGAAAACTTTAGGGGATTGAAAAAAAAATCTATATACTTATGTACAGGGGCTACTGCTGATGACTGAAGGACAAATGCCCCTTTTCCCACCCCCGGTGCCGCTACTGATTGATTATCAAAATGCTGCGAGTCTTCTAAATAAAGCTATTATGCATGGATTCATTCAACATCATTCAATACATCATAATTTAATGTTTGAAAAAATTAATGTTTGAAAAAATAACAATGTATAAAGGAAAAAAAATATGTCTATCGTGTAGCTTTAAGAAGAAATCTTTGGCATTATTTTAATACCGCATTAACTTATCAAACTAATCATGCTAATCTGTAGTACATTCGGACAGGAAATTTTGGAGGTGATATGAAGGGGGTGGGGGGGGGGGGGGGGGGGTTGGCATACTGTGCGAACCATCATTTTCGATGAACTGCAATCTGCAATGCCGTTCAGCTTCGTTCACCTTAATTACATTCTCAAGAGTCTGATAACCGTTACTCACTAATCTACTCAAACCATTACATACACCGCGATTTGATAAATCATAATGATGATTTGTGAAAAACATACCTATAGATGCATGAAAGTGTCATGGGCGATCCTACTTCAATCCCAGAAGGTAATATGTAGGTAACTTTAGGGTTGTTAGGGCATAAGAGGAGGGGAAGGTGGAAGAGAGGGTGGGGGGGGGGGGCAGGCCGGAGGTTGTAGACAAGCCTTGCCAGTGGGTTGGAACCCTTTGAGAGAAAAGAGCATATAGGTAAAATAATATTTCTGAAGATTTTTTTTGAAAGACTATAATTTTTATGTCATATTCGATCAACATTTTCGAACTCTTGTTAGTGCTCAAAAGCCCCATATTTTTTGTCAGAAGCATGGATTTTGTCAGTGTATCTACAAGTGTTTGTTACCATAAGTCGGTCGCGAAAGGGGCGAAAGTCTCCAATAGCGATAACGACTAAGAGATTTTCAATTAAAGGTATATGGTGCACGTATGAGTATGATCGTTTCTCTTAATAGTAGGGTATAGCTGTAGTCTAGGGTATACCTTTAATGAAAAATATCGTTATCGTAATCGTTATCGGACAAAATAATGTGACCAGCCCTTTATTGTGTGATAATATTCCAACTTGACAAAGGCATAGTGATATCTTTGATTATATACAAAGATCACTCGACAAATACTCTAGCCTCCCCCCCCCCTCTCTCTCTGTTTCTTTCTACTAATCTTTTGTAAGTTGACTTTGTTTTATTCTGAATGAGGCTATACATGGAATGAATAGAAAATCTTATAATTAATGTAATTATTTCATTTCGAATCTTCTGAGAATGACTGAAAGGAAAGTCATACATTTCCTCATTAAAAGTAAGTGAGGACCCCCCCCCCCCCCCCCTCCCCCCTCATCTCAACAGTTTTCCCCTGGGTCTGTTGCCAGGACAGGTCATCTCTGACCACTCCTACAAGCCCCCCTGAGTGCGTACCCTCGGACCATCCGATCTTATCATCGTTATGAAGGGAAACACTCTTAAAGTTGAGGATCCTAATAGTACTGGCATTCAGTCATGTCAGTCATGTCAGTGGGCGTCTTCAAATTGGATTAAGATGCTGTAGAAACCTGGCGGGAACAAAAATATGAAAACATCAACAGCGCGCACTCGCTGACATCTCGCTGCATTTCTATCCATGGGTATGGACCCTTCCACAAGGTAGAAGGTCCATGTTCATTCTGAGATGCTGAGCTCTTTCATTATTTTGGAAAGCCCTGAAGCAGGTTTAGTGAGAAGTTAAGATGTAGATAGAGTTCTTCTAACATGTTGGATAGAAATGGAACCGCATGGAGTTTCACCAAGAAAGCATCGGCTGTTGGAATTCTATACCTTGGATCACATTCTGTATTACCCTAGAGGGATTTATCACTTCTATATTTGAATTACTTGGATGCAAGAACATCTATATTCTTGGACTGTCATGTCTATCAGGAGTCTCACTGATATTTAGGTGAGTGTTCCACAATATCAAACCAGGGAAATGTATGCATACATTTGAAGCGTACGCCTATACTGTATACACTTCTAATTTAGATGTCGCGCCATTTTTCAGAATTCTAATTACAGCTTCGAAAACACTGTCGCCTTTAACCACTCAGTACTAAACCACTAATTGCCGCCTAAAACTATAATAAACATTGGATAACCACAATTACTTTAAATGCATTTTCTATTACCAACGGTTTGGTGTTTGCATTTCTGATGACATTCTTCAAACAAATTGTGATTGGAAATCGTGACTTTGGTCTTGTTTAGGGATCAGGATAGAGGCTCCCGGGGCACTAGGCTGGGTCGATGAAAACATAATTGAATCAAGAATTCAATTTCAGTCGGGTTCCAAATCCGTCAAGATCAAGAAAAGTACGCAGACGAGGGTCTTTTTCCTTCTGCATACATTTTGTGCAGTAATCCAGGTGACTTCTCGAACTTTATAGCGCCATGCAGTAATCTGCTGCATTTCTCGAGCTTCGCTCTCAGCATATATAGGGACCTACTTCTTTAGCAACAGTCGAGTAAGTTTTGAAGTGCTTAAAGAAAGCCCACAAGACCTCTTTATACTTTTTACTCTTAGGTATAATAATAGGGACCTACTTGTAATTAGCAATAGTCGATTACGTTTTCAAGTGCTTTTGGGAAGCCCCCAAGACCTCTTCATACTTTACTCTCAGCTAAGAATCCACTTCTTTAGTAGAAGTAGAAGTCTATCAGGTTTTGAAGTGAAGTGCTTCAAGAAAGCCCCAATACCTTTTAATTCTTTACCCTCAGTTGGGGACCTCCTTCATTATAGCCATGTATGTTTTGTGTAGTGCTTTAAGAAAAGACACTTCGCTGTTCTCTGTCTGTAATAAGGACCCAGTTTAGAAATCCTCTCCAAACCTCTGTACTGCACTCCCAGCATGCTCAGCTTCTTTGTCGATAATCATGATTGCTGAGAAGGTAAATTCAGAGCCCCTCTTCATGTTGTGGTATAACTTAAGCCTATACTTATTAAAGGCTTTTTGAAAACAAGACCACACATAACTTTTGTAATACTGAAAAGGAAACAGTTGAACACTTCTTTTATTTCTGTATTTTTAGTAGAAATATTTGGAGTAAGGTAGAAAAGTGGATATCATCTCCTATATTTACTCTCAAGTTAACTCCACAGAGTATACTTTTTGGATACAAAGAAAAGCGAAATGATGCTTTGAATTGTATTACTATTGTAGTAAAACAACAATTATTCTTCTCGAGGCTGAACAAGACTTTGCCTGATTTTAAGAAAATACAAAAGGTATTAAGAACTTACTATTTAGATGAGTGTTATATCTATGATATGATAGGGAAAAGAAAAGAATTTGTTTTGAAATGGAGTATGTTGAAACATTTGTTTGAATAATGTGATTTGACTTCTGTAAACGTGAAACCTTTTTCATTTATTGTAAATAAAATTGCCCATTGGGGCAAAAATATGGAAAAAAAACACATAACTTTAAATGTGGTGTTAGATTACGATTTAAGCCCCTTTTCTTGTGATCACTCAATTACGTTGGACGCAGGAAGAAATTAGCAAACATGAGTGGTTCCTTAGTTCCTTTATTACTTGTGTAAAAGTTAAATTCTTTCATTTTGCCAAAGTTGTACTATTATCATATATTATCTTACAATTACTCGAAATTAATCAACGGGGGGGGGGGGGGGTGTGTTGTTGTTGCACGGTTCAAACGATTCTTGCTTATAATCATTCAACTGATCCACTTCCGATAACATGAAGAATTCACATTTTTCAAAAATAGTATTCTAATAAATAATTGTTGTTCTCTATTATTCTATATTTATATTGTTCATTTTGGAAGGAGACCTCTCGTCTTTTCAGAAGACACTATTTGTTCTGCAATTTCTTTGTGAATGTCTGTTACCATATTTACAATATTCATTCTGAGATGATTGTCGTTTCAGAAATAAAATGGTGACGGGAAGGGGAAGGGGGGGGGGGGGTCACAATAATTATCGTCTGCATGTTACCCGCTGATCTGAGCTGTAATCCTCCTTTGACAAGTCGTAGGTCTGTTTGCAGACAAAGAATTGTACCGCTTATTGAGATCATCGACGATTAGCTACGGTTTAACGGAGCAAAAGGGCTTAAATACCTCGAAGATAATCCATGAAAAGACAGCTCGTATTTTCAGTTCAATAGGAGCATTTTTTGTTTACCTTATTGTGTTCTTTTTCGCGTATATACCCACACCAACCTTAAATATTATGTAATACACTTAATATGCTTACTTAGCTTTTCTTATTTGGGTGATAACGATACAGATATATGAATTGTGATAACCTTTTGAATTTTGGAGGCGATTTCCTCCAGCTAAAGCAAGCAGCATTTCTTCAAATTGATGTGAAGAGATGAGAAGACGGAGGAAGAATTGGAAGAAGAAATTTTAAAAATAAACTGAACCAAGAGCTAAAACAAATTTAGCTTTGTCATTTTTGTCCTTGAAAAATTTGTTAGATTTTCTGAATTCTGTGTGTTAGCTGTCTCAAAAAGCGTCAAAGTTTTGAGGGAAAAGGAAAGGAAAGAAAGAAAATATACCTTCTGAAAAGCCGTATCAAATGTGGGCCAAGTACACTTTTGATACATGTAGACCGACAAAGACCCGACAGACCTTTGGCAAATATCAAGGCGCCCTCGAGTGTTTGCTATGACTATATTGAGGACTTGAGCTTGAGGTAGAGTGCATATGTGAAAGAACTTTAACAGAAGCTTGGGCATGTAGGCATGTATTTTTTTTTCTTACAAGAATGGTATTCACTTGATCGATGTTATACTCTCAAGAGTTATATCCAGGGCCCTGTTTCATAAAAATTGTTATCAGTAACAGTATTGCAACAGATCTATGACAAATTTGCTCTCAGCCAATCAAATGATATGATTTCAGTAGCTTATAACAGTCATTGTGACTTGTTTTATAAACAAGTTTTATGAAACAGGGCCCTGGTTAATGAGCTTGTTGACGAAAAGTTAGTTCGAAAATGGAAATGGATCTTACGATCTGAGCTCACGAACTTTTCTTGCGAAATAACGAAGTAGATGTACAAGGGAAATGCCGAAAGGGACAAAATGAGGCCAAATTAACGGTAATTTATTCATGGTCTTGAAAAGGTTAGAGTATGCCTTGCAGCTACAATCTGTAAACTTCAGAGTAAAATCAGGTTATCTTTGCTATCATATCACATCATCTTTTATATGCCTGACCTGTGACAAGGCAGAAAACATCGTTATTGATTATTCGTGTGCTTTTCCGCCAATAAACGATAAATGGATTGTCATTATTTTCGATGCCCCGATTCGGGCCCCGATTTTATATGATCGGAATCACGTAGATGTTTTACTACCTTGTATATGTAATGGTCCTAGAAGAATAATTTAGTGTATGAATCTCTTTTAAGTACATAAATTTCTGTGTAAGGAAAGATCTTGCAGACATGCTCCTTTAAATCATGATTTAATTCTTTCAAACCTTTGTCACTTTTGCTGAAACGTCACCATAAGTTTGGTAGTGTGTGGTACGAGAAGCTCACTCCTTCAATTCAAATGGAGTACACATGAATGATTGACAAGGGAACTATTACAAGTATTTCATCCTTAAAATGCATATAAATCTCCAGACCCCAGTCGTCCTTCGATTTAAAAGTGTTGTGTTGTTATCATTTCCAGTGCATTTATCATAATGGGTTTATCTCCGTAAACCAATTCATTTCAGTTGTGTGTGTTTTTTTTAATGCAGTCCCCGATCAGTCTTTCAGCATACTGGGTAGATCTCCTCAAACCAGTAGATTTCAGTTGTGTTCAAAATGCAATTCCCTGATATTTCGAGATTATTATCTACAATGAATGGTATTTACAGAGGAGGGGGTGTACCTGTGTGAAAAGAAGCGAACGTAAAAACGTTCATTCTGAATACAAGAAAGAGACGATTCGAAATGATTGAAATGACTGTATAGTATAGCGATTATTTTTGTATGCTGTCTGGCTTTGGTGAGGAAACATTCATAAACTGCAAGAATACTTATATTATAGTGAAGGGCCGAAGACCTCTTGGGCAGGGGCGGATCCAGGATTTTGTGAAATAAAAAGGGGGGCACACAAATTTCCGGAAAAAAGGTTATCACACGCTTTGGGCTCTCTTTGTCGTTAAAAATCCTCTGACAAGCCAAAAAAACGAAGAAAAAAACAACAAAACAAAACAAAGGTTACCAGTTTTAAATGGAGGGGGGGGGGGCACAACTTAAAAAGAGGGGGCACACCATGTATATTTTTCTTTCAAGGGGGGGGGGCACGGGCAGGAAGTGCCCCCTTCCCCTAAATCCGCCACTGCTCTTGGGTACAATACAGTTGAGGAGGAGAGAGGGATCCAGAGCGAGAAGAAGGGTATGATGTGAAGGGTAATAATTAGGCAGGGGGGGGGGGGGGGTTATGGTGCACGCACCTTTACGACATCTCAAATAAATACGAAACTACTTGGTTGGTACATTTTAGCTCAATCGTGCATCCACGAAGAAAAACCGAACCTTCAAAGAATTTTCGGTCTACCCCTTGAGGTTTTGGTAACGACCTTGTAATATGAAGCTATACGACCTCTAGAGCGATATATGATATGTTAGGGAGTTTCTAACGAGCAGTCAAGTTATGGGTGAGTGAAAGGTTTATAGCGTTGTGTTGCCATGGTGATTTGTGATATGATGGATCTGTCAGGGAATATAGAGAGTGGAGCCTGGGGGGGGGGGGGGGGGTAAATAGTGTGTGTAGAGAAGGGTAAGCTGGTCATTGGATAAAAACCATTAGAAGGATTGATTACAATACAAAAAGTATTACCCCTTGTTTACTCTAAAATTCCTATTGAAACTTTAGGTCATGGTCGTGGTATGAATGGAATAAAGCTTTAAAGGGCATGCCTGAAGAGGGGAAGATTTGGTCTCAGGGTACCAATATTATAACTGGCATTATTCCACAAATTCCAAGTACTTTGGGAAAGCGTGGGTCTGATGGAAGATGAGAGGGGAAGTGGAGAGAAAGAACGAGATATGCCATGGGGAGAAAACGGAAGAGGAAGATGGAGAGAGAAATGGAGAGATTGAGAGAGGTAAAGAAACGGAGAGAGGGATAGAAAGACACCGAGACAGAGAGAGAGAGAGAGAGAGAGAGAGAGTGATAGAGAGAAAGAGAGAGAGAAAGAAAGATCGTGAAGCAAAGGAAGAAGTTGGAGGAATGAAAGGGTTAATAATAATGATAATTTTATTTACCCAGGGTAGCCTCATCAGCATCAATACCATTCTTCCTGAAGGCCTTGCCATATATTTTACTCTAATTGAAGAGGATGAAACATTTATCAAGTTTGTAAATCCATTATTCTGATATGTTCCAACTGTTTCTTTGCTCCCGAAGTGCCTTCATAGGGCTTCGTAGGCCTATATTTAATTTCGGTAGCTCTCCTCAGGGTGTACAGCTAACGGCCTCGTAATGTGAAACTTTGACCTCCTAATCCACATTTGATATTCCATAACGGTTATTGAGATATAGCATGCACCGAGTGTGCTGTTACCATGGTAATTGAGCCACACGATGGAGCCAAGAGAACAGAGAGAACCAAAATGGGACCCAAATGATGCCGCCCCATCCAGAAAAGAGAAAAGTGGAGTGTTTGTAAAGGTGAAACATAATTTGTGAGCTTTCTCATTCTTGTCATATTTTTTGTTAAAAATGCATGTACATTATTTTTGCTCATTTATTACTTTGTATATTGAAAAGTTGGAAATAAATGTCTTTAAAACTGAAACTGAAAAAAATTGTTATGTCAGTTTGGAATAATATCAAAGAAGGAATGTCCGCTATCAAGGATTGCTCTTCAACTGCCTTCATATTCGAAATATGACGTAAATAAGCTGAAAGTTTGGCCAAACCTTTCATGTCACATAATATTATGCACTGTGCATTGTGACTTTCAGCAATTTTGGGTGGTTTCAAAAACTTCACATGCAGTATACACCAATTCTGATGTAAGTACAATCAACTTTTCGAAATCGCTTCCAGTTTCTTTTTCATAGAAATCGCATGTACACAGCTCCACTTTATCTTTAAATTAAAGTTGGAAAGGCTTGTTCTTGTGAATTTCTGGCTCGACTGCTGTTTACCATTGTAGAGGGATCATAGTTTATAAGCTAAATGAATATCTGGATTGGGAAAGTAGTTTACGATGATTTATTTGGGATACAATTCTGAATCGAGTTCTCGGTTTGCAGCTTTTCCAAACAAAAAATAACGCAAGCCTCAAACATGGCAAAGGAGAATGAATTATTATTTTTAAAAAAGTTCTAAAATGGACCTGTTCGCTTAAAAAAACTGTTCAAAGTACTAAACTTTATCTGATAAGAGACGATCCCCTCCCCATCACGCTGGACTTAAAAGTTAATGCAAAATATATCAATCCCATTCAAATGTCTTCAGTTTGGGTCTATATTTGTCTCAACTACTATCTGCTTCAGAACCTTCAGAGCTTCAGACCTCGCTCAAATCATAAGAATTATAAAACTAAAGACTACTTTTGTTTTGACCAACGGAAGACAAAGAAACCTTGTACTTATTACGTAACACAAGAGACAAGTGAAAGTGACAGATATACGAAACGTTGGGTGTAAAGTATTTCCTGCTAGAGTCAGAACACAAATAACAGAAAAGCACTCCAGCACCCTGTTTATTATCCAGGGTCCAACTTGGGACATCATCCATTCTCATTTTTTAGCTGGATTTTTAAAATTTCACTACTTTTCGCCTTTCTGGATCTCAGCAAGGCGTCATCTTTCAACAACATGTAGACTGCGGATTCGGGAAGCTTGAATAGTGCCAGATTTCTGTGATTTCACTAAATGATAAATATCAAGAATCTTTCATTTTTGCATTGTTGAAAGGTCTTGTTTTTTCTGTTTGTGTGTGTGTGTGTGTCTTTTAATGGGATATACATGAATTAGAGAATTAGATATGTGGTCGCTCGCTAACGCATTTCTACTTTCTGTCTAAAATTTTGATTTTAGGATAAAGTTATCGTTAATGTAAGAAAGGTTTTATCCTCTGGATCGGTGTTTGTTTTTATATCCAGTCTAATCCAGGGATTTGCAGAGCGCCAATATCAAGTTGCCTTAATCAAAGGCGCTCATATGATTATGAGCTGCATGGAGAGAGATTGAAAACTTTACTGTATGAAGGAATTAAGCTCTTTTACTCTGGTGTTAACGGACTGAACACCTATAGCTGTCCACAGAAACAAGACTTTGACTAACACTGGTAGACGTCAAATCGGTGTTCCCCTTACACCAGCCGCCCGCATCCGAAGTCGAATAATTAACATTTTCCTCTTTCCTATTCACTGGCATTTACTTGTGAAGTAAGTGGGCCATTTACCACTGCGGATGTTTCCAGACACATCATGTGACTGCTTTTTCCTGTGTTATGCCTTCTTTGCAGGTAAACAAGACACGATAGATCGAGAGAAAACAGGTGAGAAAGAGAGAGAGAGAGAGAGGAAGGTCGTCCGAGGGAAAATGGAAATACAAATATCGGTATTGCGAACAGTTTACTATTCCAGTGTTTGCTCACGAGTTTGAAGGTGGAAGAGGAAAGGCGAACGCGATTGTTTATTGTTAGAGGAGGCGATGTTTGGATTGGCGAGGGGGGAACTCAGGGATCGTGGAGAGACGTGCGGTGATGACAGACAACGGGCTAGGGCAGGCGGCAAAACCAACAAGCACACCGTTAGAGCCGCTGAAAGCCGAGCAGCAATTATTATCCTTCGTGTGGTAGTATTATAGAACCAGGGAAAGTCACGAAAGTTTGAGGATTGATCACTGAAAACTTTGAATATTATGCTACCAAGTCTGATTGCCATCTTCTGTACTGCTCTGACAACGAATGAGTTTGATCGTTTTTAACTGAGCAACTGAATGGTACCATAAGCATGTCTGCTGACTTAGAGAGTGCTGACAGTGATAAGTCAATAGCAGTTCTGAAGATCTTCGTATTTTTTGTGCAGCATCGCTTTCTCAATGCATTTTCAAATTTGACGGCAGTCATATAACAGCACAGAGGATGACTTCTTGGTTCCAGCTTTCTCTGCAATGAATGCTCAAAGGATCGTTTAAGATATTTTGCCATTAGGAGTACAACTTGCAGTTGTGGAGCATATACATGTATATTAGTGATTGTGAAAATCCTTTTCATTTTCGGAAAATATCAAAAAATTGAAAATCATGAAACTGATATGTGAGCTGTGATGCTGCATTTTTGGTACTATATCATGCACGT
Organism: Heliocidaris tuberculata; assembly: GCA_025618425.1. Lineage (NCBI taxonomy): Eukaryota > Metazoa > Echinodermata > Echinoidea > Camarodonta > Echinometridae > Heliocidaris > Heliocidaris tuberculata. The sequence continues at coordinate 23,671,323 of CM046849.1, forward strand.
ACGTTCTTTGGAATCGGAGCTGGGGGAACAGCGAGTATAAAAAGTGAGCTATTTATATTGATTCACAATTGGATGGTTTCTGGTGCCTGATCTAAGGTAGAGATAGCAGTCTTCTTTTTCTTGAAACCAGCTCGGAATAATAACAACTGGCCCGATTATGTCAATCCTTGGAACATGTGGAATGTAATAAGTTCATCAATTCCGTCTGAGAACCGAAGCCCCAAAAGTTCAACTGTTGTGGTTCTAGACATTCAAATTCCAAATCATGTCTTCTTTTTAACAAGAGTTCGATACTTTACGCCAATTGCAACAATTGACCTTAATGACCATGAAATAACTGATGCAAGATATTGGCATATAGGGTAAAAATTCTGATTTGAAATTGCAATATATATGGTGATTACAACTTTTAAAAAAGCATAACTTTCTTATTGCTTGTCCGATTTCGTGCAAACTTTTACCATTCAGCTTCTCAGATTTTTCTGCTTTCTTTCAGGACAGCTTGTGCGGATTTCCCATTGACTGCCATGGATTACTGATACAAGCTATCGACATGGGGTTAAAGTTTTGATACCAAAAAAATTGGTGAAAATAAGCTCTGATTCGGAGCAAAATATTGGCGTACGATGACGTGGGGCGGAGTAAATTGGAGAATGCATAAAGTGCGAATTGCTTTCAAGACAGGTTTCCTCGCAACTCTCTCCTTCTGCCTTGTGCAACTGGTCTGGTTACCACGAGCACCGTACGAACAACGGGACGATGTCGCCGTCCAGGGGGTGATAAAAAAGAAAGCCGATGTCATCGATTACTCGTCGATTCAGGCACTGGAATCGAACGCCATCGCGAAGTTGGCGGACCAAAATGGCGCCAAGAGAAAACTGTCGTCGGAAAGTGAGGCCGAGTTCCCGCCAAATTTTAGAAAGCAGAGGCCCGGGAAATTTAATGGAATTAATCAGGATATTGAATTTGCGGGGTTTAATCGGAAGTTGGAGAACTCGCGTGCCAGTTTTGATGTTCCAGATGTACTCACTATTGAGCAAGAAACTGAAAAGAAAAAGGATTACGATAAACAATCACAGGGTGATGAACTGAATAGGGAATCAGTGCATCGAATTCATAAAAGTGAATCGAGACTGCAGCAACATCGAGGTAAGTGACATTTTTATTTTATCTTAATAAACATTAGCGTTAGTATACAAAGATTCAAAGAATACATTATGCATGTACTGTACAGTCTGTACTGGATAGTTTTCCTGTTGTGCCGATATTGCGGTCTCATGCATTGAATGTTCATGTCATTTGCTTTATCAGTCGAAAAAATCCATTTTAATTTCAATCCATTTATTTTCAACAAACACTTTATAGGTCTACAGTAATTGGAAATGAGAATATTTACATTCTTTCTCATTTGGTAAACATTCTTCCCTGTGTGGAAAGAAAACCGCCTTACTTTGATATCACGTATTTTTTTTTTTTTTTTTTTTACCCAGATGATAACACGGGGGGGGGGGGGGGGGGGTCAGACAGGAAAGGTGATGGCAATAATATAGGTCTGCACATTGAGAAGACATTTACAGAACACTGAAGCCCTATCACTTAATTTTGTATGTGCAGAAGAAGGTACAAGTCGTGTCCCCTTCTATGTCACCTTTAGCATGTTTATAGTGCAGACTTTTCTTGGCAAGGACATATCGATTGTTGGCTTATTGGCTTATTTGTATAATGGCACCATGCACAAAATTTTGCATTTCAGATAGCAGTAAATCATTGCGTGCTTCTACTTGCGCACAAAACAAATAAACGGAAATATAATTGATTTATGGAGTGAGATAACCTTGTGATGTTTTATGAATGTTCATGCTGAAGCGTCGATTATCAGATTATTTGTACTTTCTATACATTTGCAAAAAAGAGTGCAAAAAGCATTCGAATTAGGTTTTACATTGTGGGAAAATACTTCACAAAACGCTTATAAGGTTTTATTTTACACATTTTACATTCAATACTATTCTTCATGTGCGGACACATGACTTAATTCCGTAGCCGGATCCAGAGGGGGTCACTGGGGTTCCGAACCCAATTTCCCCCCTTTTTTTTGGTCAGAATTATTTGGGGAGATTGACCCCCCCCCCCCCCCCCCACTTTTGCAAAATCCTGTATCTACCCCTGGATTCACTGCACCATTTTCTGTAGAATCCTGGGGTATTTCATTTCTTCAAGGTCTTTTCAACCCAGGTCAAGAAGCTGATGGTTACTTTCTAAAATCTTGTCAAAGGTCAAGTTTAAAAAAAAAAAATCATATTTGGGAAATCGCATTGTGGGGCTGTTTCTTTAAAAAAAAAGGGGAGGTGAGGAATTTAATTTTGATCTTGAACATAATAACTGGAGGAAATGGAAATCATCTTGAAATAAGAAAAATCGATATTTTAAAGGGATTCGGTAAATTTGTGGAGGCTTGATTTAATAAATTGTTGAATTTTGATATCTCTCTTGTATAATGATGTTCAGAAGGATAAATAAAAAGCCAGGCATAGAAAGGTTTTTAAATATATAATGATATTATTAAGATATCTGTGACTGAATACCCCCATTTACCAAAGCGTATATGGCCATACGCTTTAGTGTAACACTGAGTCTATGGGGGAAAACGAGTCTGGCATTTCCGGTCACTTGCATATGTTTACTTTTGTGAAGCACATGATGATTTTGAAGTGCTTTTTTCCCCCTGGGCTTCATTTTTACACCATATTACATACACTGATTGCATGTAAGGCCAGGCAGCTCAGATTTTATCAAGCCTCTACAAAGTTACCAAATCACTTTAAAGATAAGTTCTAAATGAAATTGGACAATTATTATTCCTTTTTGTGACTGAACTGAATGTTATATTCCACTTTTTTAAATATAATTTTTGAACTGCAAGAAGAAACAGAAAGGTTCAAAAGCAGTAAGAAGGTTTGGATCTAAACCTTAACGTAAGGCAAACGCGAATTAGGAGTGAAAACCTTGATCAAATATAATGGGGTTTAACGAGATGAAAATTGGAACCATACTAGCTCTCTTGATTCAATCAGCGGTGCCAATTTATTTATCTGTGCCGGTGTAACCTAATTCACACCCCCGTTTTCCCCTCCCCCCACCATGCCCACACTGACTAGGCAAGATTTTATAATCGCAAAGTTGGCTTGAGTTGTTGGGATGTGTGAGGTGGGGCGGTTAGGAAAAGATGGGTGGGGCGTCCTCCAAGTGGCGTATCCAACACAGGGGTAGGGTGAAGCCAGCATAAGCCCCCTTGAATGTCCGTACGGAAACATGAAGAAAAACAAAAGATGATAGAAACTTTAGGGGGTCTGTTGCTCACCGGGTATACTTACGTCCATCCATGCACATCCCAAGGTCCCAATCTTCATGATCCTTCCCCTCGTCTTCCCTTCCCCCTCTTTATTTTCCATCTTTTCCGTTTTCTCGTCGAAATGTGACTCCCAGTCCTTGTCCCTAAGTTGTCTCTTTTTTAAAACATGAGGCAATGTTTCCTTTCCGCTGAAAGGGCATGTTGTTAGTTTTAGTCTGTATACCTCTCGCACTGATCAGTGGTGATGGACTCAAATTGAATTGCATATATCTTTGAACAAATTTTATTTCTCCCATATCTCAAAGTTTTAAATCTTCCCCCAAAGTTCATACACACCCTGGTTTACTAATACTCTCTCTGTCAAAAAATAGAAAAATAGACAAATTAAAAAATAAATAAATAAATGAAATAAAATTTAAAAAATGGCGTGATCACTGACGTCACTCCCAGGGCAGTGAAAATTTAGTGACAATGGAATGAAAATACACTCTTTAGTTTTAGAGAGCACTCGATATTCACTTATAAACAAGTGATCATTGACGTGACGCAAAAGTAAAAATATTTGCTTAGTGAAAATTCAATTCGTTTCTTTTAAAGAGAGAGAGAATGAGTTTTGAAGAAAATAAATTGCACAAGGAGGTAGTGTCCACAAATTTTACAAGTTTACCTGCATCGATCTGCAACAAAACTTTAATCAAAGCAATCCAGCTATATGCATTGAATGCAGACTCATCAATCCTAAACATTTGAAGCAGTCATGTTATTCAAAAGACCGACCTTGTGCCCTTTAGGCTTTACGATCTCCCATTTATCACCCTCGTAATCAGAGAATAAACTATTTAATTTGTCTGGCTACAAGAGATAGGGATGAGCGCCCCCGCCCCCCCTCTCTCTCTCTCTCTCTCTGGTGAATTCAGTCGCTGAATACTCCATAAAGTCATGAAACACAAGCAAGCCAGTAAATAGAGATTTGGAAAGATGTGCATAAAGGTACAATACTAAAAAAATCTATTACTCTGTAGTATTACTTTATTTTTAATTCTCGAGAGAAACTATACCTTAATTATATTTTAATTCATATCGTAGAACCTTTTCAGAAGCTTACATGTATAGTTTCGTGTAATGAAAGATGAATTATCCGTTTTTTGAGAAAGGTAGTGTCCGGTACCTGTTATGGCATAGCATGGGTCCATTTATTGAAGGGGCAATGGTATTTTGAGAGGAGGTATGGCATCATGGGAGAGGGGGGAGGGGGCATTGATATTATCAATTGGGTAAAATGGGAGTAAAGAGGAGCGGTCGAACTGGGAAGGGCATGGGAGGGGGTCGTGCTATTCTCATAAAGTTTCATATTAGTCTCTTTCTCTCTCTTTCTCTGTCTCTTTCTGTCTTTCTATCTTTAATTCATTCCCCCCTCTTTTTTTTTTTTTTTTTTTTTTTTGGGGGGGGGGGGGGTTCATTCGATGGGGCACGCTGTGTTACCCGTGCCCCCGTATCTTTAATACTGCTTATTAAGTCTGGGTAGAGGAATCTGCAAAATGTTTCAAAAATCATGAGTTTTATTCGATGAGGCACCGAGTTCAGGTGCCAGTGCTCGAAAGGCCAAACCCCACCCCCGTCGCAAATCACATGCACACATACAAATATTTTGCTCCCGGCATTGGTGTCTAACAAAATTGATTTTGACAGGTATTTTCCACGACCCAGATTGTGATAACGGAATGAAATAAATTTTTGGATTGCTGGGATTTACTTCGCTAACATTATTTTGGCAAGCAGTTTCGAAAGGAACACGTAGAGGCATGCCATGAATATCCTTTGTAGTAATTGTACTGGCATCAAAGACACTTTTTTTAACATTTTCACATGGTTATGATGGTAGTTGTGTTTTTGGTTAATTTGGCTTAGAATGTATTCAACATGTTCAGTGTAACAGAGAGATAGGGAGAGAGATAGAAATAGAGTGAGTGAGAGAGAGAGAGAGAGAGAGAGAGAGAAAGAAATTGCTTTAAAATTGTAAGAAAGAAGGGGGGTATTAGTTTTCATTTTCGAAAAGTATATTAAGAATTGAATTCGAATTCGAACTCTATGAATCACCCTAAAATCATGATAATTATAACCAGAGGGGTATATAATGATGACTAAATTATGAACTCGTCCCGAAATCCAATTAGAATATTGTAATGTATGAATGACCGATCGGTTTATAGCTTCATTGAATTGGACTTGTTAATGGTGATGATGATGAAAGCATTATCGCCTCTTCTGCAAATGTTTGAACCTCGTGTCTCGCAAACTAGCCAGCTTTCGATTTCTGCTCCGAACGACTTCTGCGACGAGTCACCAGAGCGTGGAGACGTCGCACTTTCATCCATATTTGGAGCTTGTATGACGTCATATATATGAACGTTCGTGCTGAATCTAGGACGACGGCAAAACCAGGGTGCACGCGTCCTCGATTCGGCTAGTGGACAAGGGAGACGACGTGACGCATGCGCAGAGCTTCAAAATGTGGTTCGATCGTACCAGTCGACTACTAGTATGTCGACGTGCAAATCGAAAGCTCGCTACTCTTTCAAATCGGCCAACAGTATTTGACCTTGGGGTTGAACTTGTCTGTCAAATCTTGATCTACTAGAGACGGACGAGAGGAAAGGGTTATCCCTTCTTGACCAGACTACTCTTGACCAGACTACTCTTGACACCTCTAAGAAAATCAACCTTTCAGTGGTCCACATGGGAGGGGTCAGTCAATTAGTCTACAATGCAGTGCCATGGCCCTAGGAGCCCTGGGTGCTGGGCTTGCTGCAGCTCCTGTATTTTTTTCAGGGGTTGCACAGCACTGCAAAGGGTCCTGGGGTGCTGTCAACGAATTTTGAATAGAAATGATGCTTTAGAAATATGTGAAAACCTTATTTATTAGTTTTTTTTAATTATTTTAAATTGTTACTATTATTTTTTATTATTTATTATCATTATTTTTTTCCCTTGGGGAGGGGGGGGGGGGTATGCACTCGTTTGTTTTAAGTTTTCAATGATCTTATTCAATTATTGCAAGGAATTACAGTATTTAGTCGTGTTTGTTACCAAATAGCTCTGAATAAAGCTCCGAAACTAATCCAATTTAATTGAAGTGATGTAATTCAATCAATTTACCAGCCACAACCAATTTCCAATCCATAAAATACAGGACAATAAGCATTAGGACCTCTTTGAATTGGCTTAAACTTTATTAGCGGTAGGAGCCTATCGTGTAATATCCGTGCGTCTTGCTGGAACAAATCCTTCAGTCTGCCTCGACGGATTAGAATAAAATCACTTGATCAACAGATCAATAGAGAGAGAGAGAGAGAGAGAGAGAGAGAGAGAGAGAGAGAGAGAAAGAAAGAGAGAAAGAAAGAAAGGAATGGTGAAAAACGACCGAGTCCTTTCCATACCATTGCCGCTCGATCGCTTTACTCTCTCTCATTTCATTCACTCAATATAAGACCAGTGGGCAGTAGCAGTGCCCCCATGAAATTCTTGGCCCCTCAATAACTGGATCCCAGACTTTACCTCTTGTACCGAAACTGTAACTTTAGGCCTATATTGCTTGATCTACAGTCAGCTTCACCTTTCTCCTCTGCCAATCATCTCTCAAATTCACAAGGTTCAAAGGTCATTGGTTTGTTTGGTATAAAAAGGTATACTGCTAGTGACAGGCAATTACAAAGGTCATCACTTGTCACAATCTGTAAGTGACCTTCCAGGCAAGAGTTCAAAACTGATCGAATCTCCCCCTGATGTCTAGTAAATATTTCTATTTCTGTTTAATACATTTTCTTTTCAACGACTTGATTGTAACTGTAATGGTATATTAAGACAATTGATTTGGGGGCGAGATCGACCGTCGAAAGAGAATTTTGGGGATGTGATATTATGTCTAAGGTAATGGAGCTTGTAGTTGTAAAGATAAAAACCTGACGATAGGGAGTCCTACCACAGCATAAAAGATTCCTTTGAAATGTAGGGAAATATGAACCCCCAAATCCTTTCATTTTGAATGTATTGAACAATATAACCATATATTGATCAACGTGATCAACAGGGGATGCGGGGGGGGGGGGGGGTGGAGATGCGGGATATATCTGGACAACCCCGAGTGCGATAGATGATAGATCCACTGCAAGTCGTTATTTCTGGGCCTTCAAACACGGGCGTACAATTTAAAAAAATTCTACCCCCCCCCCTCTCTCTCTCTCCCTTTCACTCCCTATCTCCCGCCTTCCATCTCTCCATCCATGTCCCTTCCTCTAGTTCTCCCCCCCCCCCCCCTCTTTCGGTGTACATAATATTTGTTTCTACCTGTCACTCTCATTCGACTACAACACAGTATCTAAAGATGTTTTTGAAGTATAAAGCTCTATAGAGGGGTGCTAATATGCGATATAGTGACACATCTAGTTAGCTTTGAAAGTGAGAGAAAAGGGCATCGAAATATCATCGGGCAGAAAACCTCGTCCCCCATTTAACTTGGGAGTGTATGAATATGAGGCAAGATGCTCTTTTCTTTCATCGAAGTTTTTCTTTCAATGACACCATAGGTCAAATTACAATCTTATCAAACTAAATTCTAGTATATGAATTAAACAGAAATTCTAAAAATCCTCTTCATACCTGGTTCAGTTCAAGTGGATACTTTATTTCCTTTCAGTGTAATTGTACATGTAATAGGTTCAAGATTTTTTAAGCAATAATTAACCAAGTTCTGACACATCAAACATAGCATTAACACATCGTATGACGTTACAAAAGCTCTGCCATTGTTAGTGAAATAAATTACAGTCTTTGGAGGCAATTGTTTAACTTGAGCATATAGTCTTCGGGTCCTGCGTCATAGCCCCACGGGCCCTTGCCAACATTATTGTTCTGGACCTAGTGGATACTACTAGAGTAGTGACCAAATAGTTATTACACTTACGATGGCCTGAACGAAGTCTGCAAGCACAGACCCTAATTTGACACTTTATCAGAAAACCATTGTGTCTTGAGAGAAGCCTAATTCAGCTACATCTGGTCGTGTCAATATAGCTAGCAGCAGCTATAGTACATGGCCTGTGGTAGTCTTACAGTGCAGACACTCTTTTGCGACTGACCAGGGTTTGTGCCTGCAAACTATGGCCTGAACGGCAAACGGACATTTTATAGACAAACTGACAAGCTTGGATGAAGTATATTGACGAAGTAAGGATTAGACCTCAGTGAGAACAGACGAAACAAAATGTATATGGATAAAATTAGAACAGTTGAGATGAATTGGGTATTGGACAAATTGGCATTGGACCAAATGACAATCGCCCTTCAGACATCATATGAGGCAAACGTTGATGAAGCGTAGCATGTATTGACCGTACACACCTAATGACACTGAACTTATCTGTGGGGTTCCACTGTTCTCTGTTTCCAGACTTCGTGGGAACTCAAGCCCAATACCTCCTAGTTCATTGTGATGTATTCATATAGGCCTATAGGCACCTAACCCTTAAAAAAAAATTTTTCTTAATTCTTATTAATATTATCATTTTGGAATCAAGGTGAGCTATCATGAACGTGATACAAACTATAGCATTCTGTTCATTATATTAATCGTGTAAGTATGAAGAATATTGTGATAAGATGTGGGAAATTATGTTCTTAGTTAATCTTCAATTGTCCTCACATTTGTTTAGAATCCCGTTTACTTTGTAAAGAATCATGATTTTAAAAAGCGCTGCTATTTCTAATGACTTGCATTTTCCCCCCATATTGAAGCTGCCCCATCCCCTCTCCCTCTTTCTATCTCTCTCTCTCTCTAGCTCTCTTGCTATCTGTAACGTACCCCTTTTTATTTATATATATATATATATATATATATTTAAAAAATAATTCTCTCGTAATTCTCCCTCCCTGTCTATATGTCTATGCTATCACCTTTGCAGAGTTTTCTTTTTCTCTCTGCACCTATACTTCGTCATTATGTCATTTTTTTTCCCCCTTTGATATTAGGCCTGTATAGGGGGCCCTACACTTCCCCACACTTTGATACATTTGCATTCAATAAAATGAGAATGGAAAGCGTTTGCAAATCACAAAATATGCAAATCTGAACTTTATACAGTTCATGGGGCAGATTCTGGTTTATAGGGCACAATCGTAACAGGAAGGAACATACAATTTCGGATGTTGGTTGTTAGCTAAGCCTGATTTACAAATCGCATTCTGTGACCTAAATATGGATAAGACCCTTTTATACACAATTAAACGTGTTGTAAACGTGCCTCATTTTTGCAAAATAGTGGTAGATTTAATCTTGTCACGTGCATTGTCAACGGTTTGATTTTGTTCTTTTTCCCTTTCATTATTTAGAATTTCAAATATATTCCCTCTTTTTTCAAAGAACATTTGAAAGAACATTATAAACGTACTAGATTTCAACTTGTTTATAGAAAGAACAAAATCATTGAATACTGTCGTCTCATTATTTCGTGGACAAGAATAATTCAAGCTACCGATATGATAAAAAGTAATTTAAACAAAATTTTAAAAAACTTATGGACAACAAAAAGAAGAGGGAAGGGGTTTGAGTGTAAAAATGAGAACAGAAGATAGGTCTATTATTACTCCTGACATTTAACCCTTGTGAAAATGTCTGAAGGACTCCATTTGGTTGGGAATAAGTGACACCTTTAATTTCCTTTCATGAACAAACAACACGAAACACTCTTTCCAAATGTATTTTCCTTATCTAACATAGCCATAATTGATCGTATCCTAAAGAATAGTTATTTTGTTAATTGTTTTTTAAAACAATTTTATTTCTTGATTTGATTTCAGATGAGCTTGTAGACGGAACGCATCAGGTATTTATACAGGTTAACAGAACCAGGGCAATATCGGCGCTATTCGATGATAAGCACGACATCCCTAAAAACAGAAATGAATTCTCCCGGAGTAATGGAGAGACATCATACAGGAGGACTCTCCCATTCGAGGATCAGGGATATGTCTGGAGGGAGGATGGACCCGGAGAAAATGGAAAGGGCGTGTTGATAGCAGCTGAGGATAAGAGGTTGGCGGACTCCTTGTTCACGAAGCACCAGTTCAATGTGTTTGCAAGTGATCAGATTGCGTTAAATCGGACGCTTCCCGATCACCGTCCACCAAGGTGAGCCTACCACACCCACTGACCCTACCCCTCCTCACCTCTCGACCACACCCACTATACTTCTTGACGTTAGTCCGCCTAGCCTCCCGTTTCCCAAACCTATGGCGCCCAGTTCCCATCCCGCCACACACCCTGACCTCAACAACATCTCGCTCCTTGGTTACACTCCGCCACGCCCAAACCCCCAATCAGTCCTGCTCCCTGACCTGACCACGCCTTACCCTTTGACTACACCCAACCATGTCCCTTTGTCCCTACCTTACTTTGCCCTACTCTCTAAACCCACCACGTCCCCTGATAATCACAGCGCCCAGACCACACCCCACCGTGCACGCCTCGTGACGCCAGCTCTCTAATGACCACGCCCGTGGCTCCCACCCATTACTTTTCAATTATTCCATCATTATACTGGCCACGATAAACGTGGCCTTTAATTTTCCCGATGAGAGAATAAAGTAAACTCATGACTATTTCACGCAAATTGATTCTACATATATATTCACATTTACGGTTTCTGCAAAATATTGTGCATCCTGTGTTAATTCTTGTTGATTTGGCCACTATTGACGAGTACAATTAATGAAGTGCACATGCATGTGTATTTCTGAGAGTGTTCTCATTCATTGAGCTTTCGCTCTCTTTCTGTCTATCTGTTAATCGATCCTCGTCAACCACTTCGTCATCCATCCCAACGATACAGGTGCCGCATGTTTCGATATCGTCAGGACCTACCCCGTGCCTCGGTCATCATCGTCTTCCACAACGAGGCCAAGAGCGTGCTCCTGAGAACAATCTGGAGCGTCATCATACGATCACCGAGACACTTGCTTGAGGAGATTGTGCTGGTCGACGATGCCAGTAATCTACCAGAAGGTAGGCACCGTGTAGTATAGATTGATAACGTTCATAACGAACTTTGCCGATACTCCACGACGCCGCTTGGATGACATTTTGGATGAAAGGCGCGCAAAATAAACATCAGAAAGCAAGCATTAGAACACCATTATGCTTCAGTCCTCACAAAATCCTGAAACAGATTTCCTGCTGATGAGTTCTAGGACTTTGAGAGTAATTGTAGAGCTACGTCTAGGTGCCTGCATAACACTTCAAATCTTTCATTAGATATGTCAAAATTGTTATGACTAAAAAATATTTGAAAGCCTGTCGTTGGACCAAAATTTTCTTTGAATAATATAAAAGAACCACGCATTTATGTCCCGTAATATTCTCTTGTCTTGGACAACTATTATTAGCAGGGGCGGCGCCAGGGTATTTTGATAGGAGGGGCAAGACGACCTAAAGATGACGTCATATTTTTTCTCCATTAAATAACAAGGGTAATATAGAGTTATATGTTTAAGACCTCTCTTTTTAATACTACTCTTTCTTCTTTCTTCCCTTTTCTTCCCTTTTCTTCCTCCTTTTCTTCTTTTTTCTTCTTTTTTTTCTTTTTTCACTACATGAAAAATCATAGGGGGGGGGGGGGCGGTCGCCCCCTCTGCCCCCCCTGTAGCGCCACCCCTGATTATTAGTTCAGAATGAATGAAATACTGTTAAACCAAAAACTCTCCCATGCAAGAAACTTCACGAATTGTGGTTCAGATTCGGAAAAGTTAAATGTAGCGATTCCGAGGACATAACTGAATCAGAACGCTAAATTCTTGCAACGCGAGAAGTTTTTACTCTCTCGCTTCAGAAATTGCTGTCATTGATATCACACTTCGTTTTAATAACCGAATTGGTTTGGAAAAGTGACGACAATAAAAAGGATATTTAGTTGGTCACATTGACGAGGCATCAATATCGATGAAACAGAAGTTTGTGTAGTTCATTTTTTGTTTTGTTTTGTTTGTTTTTATTATTATTTTTTGTGGGGGGGGGGGGGGACCTTTGGAGTTTACTGCCTGCAGCCCGGTATTAAAATCAAACACTCAATCCTATAATTATGCTCATTGTTTTACTCGTCTGTTGCTTTGGAAGTGAAACCGCTCCAGGGTTCTTATTAAGGAAATGTTTCTTCGGTCAGACATTTCCTCGAAATTCCTAAATCATATCATCGACATACAGTAAATTAATGAAAGGTATTAAAACCTAATAATGGTCATAATATTGAGGGGAAATTAGAAGCATATGTCCAGCCCCAGTCCACTGCAACTGGTCAGTTTGATTTCAATAGCACGCGACATATCTGACCTTCCGGCTACGTCGTATTTGTCCAGGCACTCTGGACACAACCCTTGATGAAGATATAAAATGACCCTTGGTAAAAATCTAATGAATCTTATTATAAGATTCCTTAGTCAGTTAGTAAGAACTCCTGTTAATTTCTTGGAAGTCGTGACTTTTGGTTGGGGGCGCGATGGGTTTTGGGTTGTTTTTTTTTTTTTTTTTAAAAGTTAAGTACTTCTGTACTTGGTCTCGACGAGTAATTGATGTGACACATGAGCATAAAAGGCTCTTGTGTCCTCGTGCCCTAACACATGTTGTAATTCTTAATAAAATAATTGATATGTGGTATTACAAATAAAAGCAAACAAACAAACAAACATTAGAAAAGTAGCATTAAGAGAGTAGAGTTAAAAGATTTTTTAAAGATATTACACAAACATACCCCCATTTTGAACTTTATCATCACTACTCCAGGTTTATCAGGAAAGTAGATTTTGGTGGGATTTATGTACGCAGTTTTCCTCCTCATCTCAACATTTAGGAAATGTGCCCATTTGCTCCTAAATTCCTCTTTCCATCAGCTGATCAGTATAATAATTATTATCCTAACATACATGTATTTGACTTCAAAACTTCTTCTTATTGTTATACTTCTTCAGAAGATTGGTATAGGGGCTGGCTTAAAGATTACATCTCCCATCTTCCTGTACCTACCCGGTTGCTCCGCATGCCACGTCGTAGTGGCGTTGTCGGGTCCCGACTCGCAGGAGTATCGGCAGCAAGTCGTAATGCCAGCGTGCTTGTCTTCCTCGACTCGCATTGTGAATGCACGGAGGGATGGCTCGAACCACTACTAGACTGCATCAATAGAAACAGGTTTGTGTAAAATAAGAAAGAAATTTTGGGAGAACATCGTGCTAGATCTGCACAACGCGTAGAGCACTCGGGAACAGATAGGGATAGCTCTGCACATGTCATAGATGATTTAGAAAACGAATCGGGATAGATATGCACGACTCGTAGATAATTTGAGAAACATAATCGTGATAGCTAGGCACAGGTCGTCGAGCACTGGGAATATAGATCTGGAATGTTCAGATAATTTGGGGGGAAAATCGGGGTACATGGGCACAACTAGTAGATTGTATAGGAAATGAATCGGGATACATCTTCACAACTCGTAGATGCTTTGAGAAACATATCGAGATAGTTCTGCACTAGTAAACAATTCGGAAAACAAAATGGGATTGTTCTACACAAGTCGAAGATAAAGTGGGAAGATGAAGTAAAATGGTATTAAATCACAAAGATGGGTTTCGATGAATTTGTCAGAATTGATAACTGAGTACACAATCAGACCTTTACATAATAAAAAGAGATTGTAACGATCACAATCAAACAACTCCACAATGGGGCATAGCAAGAAAGCATATACATGGCAAATAAAAATAATTTACTTAAACAATGTAATTTAAGTGCAATATTCCCTAGCCCTCGTCACATCATTAATTTTATTGTTTCTTAAAAAGTAAATTTCGTATCTTGTTTCTTTCTTTTATCTTTAATTAGTACTCGCGTTGTAAGCCCTGCTATTGATTCCATCAGCGATACAGATTTCTCGTATACATTCATCAGAGGCATGGCTCGGACCGGGGGTTTTAATTGGTTCCCGGAGTTCATGTGGACCCATGCATCGCAGAGGGAGATGAAAAGGGTGTGGCAAGATGCAGCTACACCACTGAGGTAAGGATGCGATCCAACACCAGTATGAAATAGATGGAGTTTATGTTGAAGGGAGACTATTATAAAGTTTATACTGACAAATGCTTCATAGAGAGGGATGAAAAGGGTGTGGCAGGCTGCAGCTACACCACTCAGGTAAAGATGCGATCCAATATCAATAGGAGATGGATGGGATATACTTTGAAAGGGGATGATTTATACTATAAAGACTAGATAATTATACTTTATAATAATTTCTTTCAATAAATATCGCAGAAAGAGAGAGAGAGATGAAAAGGGTGTTGCGGGATGCCGCACACCACTCAGGGAAGAATGCGACCCAGCACCAGTAAGAGATGGATGGAATTTATGTTGAAAGGGGACTATTGATGTTATGAAGGATAAGTAATATACTTTATAATAATCCATTTTAACAAAATGATTGCCATTGTGTGGACACATGCATAGCAGAGAGAGAAGGATGAAAAGGGTGTGGCAGGATAATGCTATACCACTCAGGTAACGATGTGATCCAGATTACTGCATTAGGGTTATAAATAGTGGTGATGGGGGGGGGGGGGTGTCGTGATGTCGAGGGCTTCGTTTGAAATGGGGGGATTCTAACATTCATACTTGTATCAGATACCAGTCTTTTATTTACCCTTTCTCCCTTTACTTCATTTGATTTATCATGGATTCGAACAAATTTCATTACGATAATTTCCTTCTCTTGCATTTGTATGTCATGCCGATATTTTGCCTATGTCGAGCAATCCGCCTATTTGTTCGACCTTAAAGAAAGAATTGCTGCGAGAAACAATAAAGTGAGACTGAAGTTTGGCCGGGCAAGGATAAGGTCTGAACTTTACAGGCGGTCTGCTTGTTGAGGTTGATTTGGAGAAGATCGGAAACAAGCCTGGATTAAGATGTCTGCTTTGCGATTCTCTCCAATATGAGGTATCTTCACGGTCACGACCTTTGGACCCGTCTTGTCTAGATCTTACTCACTCATCACATTGTCACGTGATATGCTAAGCATGAAACCTTCCTGGGAATAGAAAAATGCAAACACATTAAAAAGAAAAGGTCGAACACGATTCACATGTATAATACAGTATTGGATAGGGGTCATACTGCCGCTCCATAGCTTTTCAGCTCTTGAGTGCATGATGGATGACCGTGTTTTTGTTTTGTTTGACTGTTTTTTATTTGTTCGTTTTGTTGTTGTTGTTGTTCTTTGGGGGGCGGAGCAGGGGGTTGTAGTTGGAGGATATTATTTGCTTAATGACACAGAGTTTTCACGATCACCCTTTTTGACGTACTCTCATGTGTCTTTTTTTGTCACGTGATATGCTAAGCATGAAACCTTCCTGGGAATAGAAAAATGCAAACACATTAAAAAGAAAAGGTCGAACACGATTCACATGTATAATACAGTATTGGATAGGGGTCATACTGCCGCTCCATAGCTTTTCAGCTCTTGAGTGCATGATGGATGACCGTGTTTTTGTTTTGTTTGACTGTTTTTTATTTGTTCGTTTTGTTGTTGTTGTTGTTCTTTTGGGGGGGCGGAGCAGGGGGTTGTAGTTGGAGGATATTATTTGCTTAATGACACAGAGTTTTCACGATCACCCTTTTTGACGTACTCTCATGTGTCTTTTTTTTTCAGCAGTCTTAAATTCTTCCCTTTTCTCTCAAGAGTAGAAATTTTGTTATTCATTGTCTTAAACTGTTTTGGGCGATTGTAGGACATCTGTCCCTTCGACTATCACCACGATGATATGACCAGTATAATAATTCTCTGACCGATGGTCCGCCATGTGTTTCAGGCTGTTTCGTCAAAGATACAATTATGTTTAGGGTTTAGGGCTGCGATTAGGTTAGGGTTAGAGTTAGGTATACCGTTGGATCCAGAAGTAAAGATAGGAATTCGACTAGTGTCGTCGGAGCATATACATGTATTAGACAGTCCTCAGACATGTAAAGGGTCTTCGTAAAGGGTCTTTTCTACTTTTTAGAACAAATACACACCTCCCCCCCTTCGATATCATAAGTATAGCTATACCGCTTCTTTATACTCGTAGCTTGATCTTTTGAGAAATGTCTCAAACCTGGCCGGATGAAAATAGCCTTCTGGCGCCTCGTCTCGGAGCATCCCGTAATCCTTGAAAGATTTCCGTTGGATAAACCTTCTAGTGATGGACAGACTATATCTGCTTCCGTCTCCCGACACCTAAGATATCCTTGCCGAGAGGGACATCGAATATAAATGTACCATCTATTTTATTATTACGCAGTGATTGTTATTATGCAATATTTAATGGGGTGTGGGCAGTTTTTCTTCGTCTGTTTTGTCTGCTAATTGACGTAGGAGACAAAATAGATCATTACTTAACGGTTAGAGGTATACATGTGGCAATGACATAGACAAATATACCTCTCCATGGCTTCTTTAATTTTGTAAATGTTTTATGAATTATGACCAAGTTACCCGGATGTACATACATGAGTCGAGCACGGTTTGTTCTTGATGAAGGAAATCATAAAACAAAGATGTTTATTTCGTAAAGATGTTTCAACCAAACAAAAGCGTTTTACGTTTACTTTGATTTCATATCTTGACAAAAGATCAGATCGTTTGGACAAGATGAAAACCCTTTATTATTGATAAAGGAAATCATAATATTTATGGTTCTCTTCTGAAGTTTAAACAAAGCTTTTTTTTTTAAACCTTCACTTTGGTTTTTAGTTTCCAGACACGGCGACGACATAGACAAATTATATACACTCCCACTTCTATAATTTTTAAAATGTTTTATGAATTATTATTATCAGGTTACCCGGATGTACATACATGAGTTGTGCACGGTATGTTGTTGATATAAAAGGAAATCATAAGAACAACGATGTTTATCTTGTTCTGATGTGTAAAAAAAGCGTTTTAAGTTTTCTTTGAATTCACTATATCTTGACAAAAGATCATATCGTTTAGACAATTTGAAAACCCTGTGTCATTCAAAAAGGAAATCATAAAACATATATATATTTATGGTTCTCTTCTCAAGTTTAAACTAAACTTTCCTTTTTTAAACTTTCACTTAGGTTTCACATCTCGATAAAAGTTCAATTCGTGTTGACAATTTTATTACGGTTTGTTTATAACAAAATGTCATATCAAACTGTCGTTCCTCGTATTATGACGGATGTGTCTCCAACTTAAAATGTAAAGACGAAAACTGTTCAACTATTTATTACACAAAGTCAAAACTAATGGAGGGCTGTACGTGTGGAGGGCAGGGGTATCATGTTAAATGTTTATGCCATGATGTCACAGCAAGGTCATGAGATCCGAATAAAATAAGGGATAACAAACCGGACAGAATAGAGCGGTAGGATGAAGGCACTTAGAGGCGTTGTTACACCATTTTGAATGGGGGGGGGGGGGGGGGAGGGGATCAATTTGCCAACAAGTAAGCTAAAAGTCCCCCCCCCCCCCGAAAAAAAGCTCGTCAACTTTTGCGATTTCCAGACACAGCTCGAAATTGGCCGACACATAATGAATGAGGGGGGGGGGGGGGGGGGATATACCCTCAAAGGACTTCCAGAGACACTAAATCTTGAAGAAGTAGAAATGAAAAAAAAAAAAAAAAAAAAAAGATCATCATCTCGAACAAGGAGCCAAGACTCCCTCCATATCTCAGGGATCAAAATTTTGACAGCGCCACAGAAACGGGCGCTGACTTGGCCAAGTGCGTTGCACATTCGATCAGAGCCGCGATAACTAAAATCCGACTAACATCTGCTAAACATTTGGCATAATCTGAGAAAAACATTCGATTGGATTCCCAGCCTCTTGTGAGGCCTGACATGATTTGACATTTTCTTCCCTCCACTGCTAGCTCTTAAGATGGGAACAGGGGCGTCGCCAGACGATTTTTGAATCGGAGGGAGGGGGTCTTGGACCAAATTTGCCTCCAAGACAGCCGTTGATTATCCCAAAATGACCCAAAAAAAATGTTTTCTCAGATTTTTTCAAGTTTGGCGATACTTTTTTATCCTTCTCTAACTTTTAAGATGGAAACAGGGGCGTTTCCGGACCATTTTGAAGTTGGAGGGGGGGGGGGGGGTGTTCTCGGACCAATTTTGCCGACGAGGTAAACTGTACATTATCCAACAAGCAACGCAAAAAAGGGGGAAGAAAGTGAAAAGGTCTTCATCAGAATTTCTAATTGGCCGACAAGCAATAAGTAAACTTAGTCAGATTTTCAATTTTGCAGACAGCGGTTCTCAACTTTGTCTAATGGGTTACTGGGAGTGTCGCGCACAGCCCACCCCGGCCCTTCCCAATAGCGAAACCCCTGGAGTCAGGATTTGAAGATCGACAAGAATCCAAGTTTTAAAAACAAACATATCTGACAAGCAGATGAAGATTCGTGTATAAACATCGCTAGCATTCATGTCGTAACAATTTCAATATTTGCCGCGGATACAAACAGCAGGCTATAAACCCTGTAGTGTTGAAATGACTTAAAACATAATATAGTGTGTCATGAAGTCCAGATTTGATTTTCTTTCTTAAATGATATGAAAGGTTGACATTTTAGATGTTGTGGTTTTTCTTTATCATAATGCGTATATTCAACTATAAAAGACCTAGGTTAAATGTGTGTAACTCTAAGTTATGTAATTTAAAAGAATTATCAGAGTAAGATTGGTAATGAAATTGGTTGAAGTTAGACTCAGAGAGGCTTATATTATAGTGATTTTATTCATATTATTATTTATTTTATTCTATTTACCCCAAGGCCCAATGTAAGATGTTTAAATAATTATTTTTTTACGTATACCAAGGTTTAACGGCGCCTTAGTAGTGATTGTTTAAGAATTAGTTGTATTCGTTGATGCATTTTTTTCCATTCATATTTAGATATGCAAAAGGTGGAGTTCAATCCAAATCTAAGAAGGCAAATTTATCATTTCACACGACGTTATTGGATATGTAATTGTGCATTTATGAAGAAAAAATAGGGTTCTTCTTCTTGAAAAAGTATGATTCTGAAAAGTATGATTCAGGCAAAAATGTATGATTCAGGCAATGTGAGCTTCGAATAGAGCCAATGTGAGTCATTTGTGGATTTCTACTTCAGAGGCTGTATTGATTGATATCTCACAGAAGTGGGATTTATTTAAAGGTTACTACATTACTTTTTAAAAATACATGTGCAAAACTCAGTGTGGATGTATGACATTTGCTCCTGCGACAATTGCTCCGGTCTAACTTTGCCATGCTAATCCTAAACCTAACTTTATGCTAACCCTAATCCTAATCCTAACCCTAATCCTAATCTTCATATTGCCCTGAACAACAAAAAATCATGAACTTGACCTTAACCTTTGACCTTTCGAGATACGGACTGTGGAGCAAATGTCGGCGCCCCAACTCAGTAGATGGGATGGGGATGAGAAGCCAGACATAACGGATGGCGACAGTGGTCTGGAGTTTCTTTGAAATTAATCCTCGAAGTACATGTATGGTGATATCTATGATTTTAGTTATTTTTTCCACTATAAGAATAGGATTCTGTTATTCGTACTGAAAGAGAAAATTGATTTCCCCTTACTTAAAATTGATCATTATTTTGTCTTCAAACTTTCATCGAAGTTTATTCTTACATTCTAAGCAAAAGTGATAAACAATTCAAGTACTTTGAGAACCATATAATTATGAAATACAAGTAAAGAAATAGAATTAGAAAATACACACGTTGTACAATCGCGATGTTATCGGTTGAAGCAGATTGGGGGGGGGGGGGGAATAATCAATCAATTTGTTTCCTTTTTAACAAAATCTTTGTTCGGATGATCTCTATAATTAATTGCATTTAAATGTGTAGACTTTCTATAGAAGTACTGTACGTCCGTTTTTGAAAGTTTCAAAAGCTGTTACCTCTTTAACAGCTCACAAACATATTTTTTGTCTTTAATTGAAGTGTTTATTGGAACGCGCCAGCCGGATATCCAATAAACCGCAATTTGTTACCATGGCTGCTAAGATGTGTACTTCCCCTCGCTGTCTAATATCTTTATTCCATTCAGTCCATAAATGTTATTTTTGCGCTGAAATGTGTTTTTATTTCATTAGTTATTTTTTGCAACTCCACATATAGGACACAGTGAGCTCCCACACAATACGTCCAAATATGCTGAGATATTGAGATGGAATTGTGAAAGAGACTGTTTAAAAGTTATTTGAGAAAATTACTAATTTTTTTTTTTATTGTGAGGCTTATCATCGAAATGATAAAAAATACCAGTCTTTGCTGAAAATATCATACATTGAAAAGCACTTCAGGGGAGCGTTTCATCAAGCGTTTTGTCAGTGATTTTTACCGACAAATTTGTTGTCAGCCAATCAGATGCAAGGATTTCAGTAGCTTATAACAGTTGTCGGTAAAAATCACTGACAAGACACTTGATGAAACGCTCCCCTGAGAGCATGGGGGTACTCGTTTTTCTGAAGGTTCGTTTTTCCAAAGGTTCATGATTCCGAAACACAAATTTCCCATAGCAGGGGGTTCGTTATTCCGAAAATGAAATAGGGTTCATAATTCCGAACATTTGATGCATTACTCCGAAGGTTCGTTATTCCGAAAATGAAATAGGGTTCGTAATGCCGAAAATGAAAAAGGGTTCATAATTCCGAAGGTTCGTAATTCCGAAAATACAATAGAGCCCTATATAACTTCTCGGAAATACGAACCTTCGGAAAAAACGAACTTTCGGAATAATGGACCTTCCGAAAAACGACATATAACAAGAGAGATATGGGTATATGGGACATATCAAGATCAATACTTTTCTTATGAGATTGCTATTATATAGTATATTCTTCCATATGGAAATGAAAATACGTAGAAAGCTCACAAAAATATACTTCACTTTATAAACAGAACGCAACCTTCTCTAACTTTAAATTTCAACAAGCAAACAGCTGGCACGTCTTTAAATTACAGACTGCATATTTCATGCAGATATGGGTTGATACTGCATAACCGGAAAGGGCGCAGGTGTGCATAAATACATGCGGAAACACTTCATGGCTCGATTACTTTCTTGCCACGTGGTTTCGTCTGAAGACCATGCAGCCCATGAATGGAGACAATATGTTATTTATTTATTCATATGGAATATGATCATTTTGCCACGAGTCTTTCTTTGTTCCCCGTGTGTTTTATGTCCTTTTATAATGTCATTATATCCTCTTTCCCTCATTCATTTTATTGTTGTCTTCCATTCTACATTATGTAAATTTCTTTATTCACAACAAGCCCAGGTGCGGACCCCTCCCCCTCCCCCATATTGGTAGCCGTTTGGGAGAGCTAGCTATAGCAGGGGGGAAATATACATGCTTTTGCACCACCCGTATATATAAAATAATCCTTTATCCGCTGTACTGAGAAGCATTCGAGCTAGCAATGATGCTTCTTCACTAAACCGTATGATTATTATATGTTCATAGCACATTATCCCTGTATTTTTTACATCAACAGGACACCTACCATCGCAGGGGGTCTGTTCGCTATAGATCGAAAGTTCTTCAAGAGATTGGGGTATTACGATCCTGAATTGCACGTCTGGGGCAGCGAAAACCTGGAACTCTCCTTTAAGGTGACTGATTTTTTTTGATTTTTTTTTTTAATGTGATATATGGAATGATGGTTTCGCCAAGAGGGAATGGGGGGGGGGGGGGGGGGGTGTAGTCCAAACCGACCCATTTTGTACCAACGTACTCTAAAATAAACCGAAAAAATGAACGAATTTATTCAAAATGCAAAGTTAGGGGATAGAACCCTGCGTGACCACTCCCCCACCCCCACCCCACGAATGTTGCAACGATGCTCTTACATAATATGAGTAAGTCCAATGTATTGGCTCTTTTTGTGTTGGTTCCATATTAAGTACCATTGAATTAAGAACATAATACATGTTGAAAATAGTTATTTTCCTTGATAATAATATTGATCAGATTGCAGCTATAGTGTGAGGCTATCAATTTATTGTAATTATAAGGTATACTAAAATCCTTGATGTCCGTGGTTGATAAGGTGCGGGACAAAATATCATGGGGTTACCCACATCTGTCTTTATCGTGGTTTTGAAATTGACGGTTTGAGACCATAGGTACCGCTATTTCCTTTCCTATGTTTCTCAAACAATTCATATATAAGTGGTCATTAAAAAAAAAAAAAACGTATGATCAATTTTAATTCTAGTAATCCTTCTGGGATATCGCCGAGACAGATTTATTAATGGAGTATTGCCATTCGTAGTTTCCTGCGGAAATATTTATCAAGCAAATTTCCTTCAGTTGATGGAATAAAAGTATCAGCGTGGTTGGTGACCTATGTATATATATTTCGGAAAATCCCATCGGGAACCGTGGACCATCCTTCTTTTATCATGAGTCAATCGTTATGAGTAATATCTTGAAGTACGGTATGTAGGGTTGAGGTCAAATCATAATGCAGTGATTTTGAAAGATTTACGATGAAGTTATTAGGTGAACTTGATAGGCTTGAATTTGAAGGAAAAAATTCAGGTTGGTAACTAAACGTGAAGCTTTGATGGATGGTTTGTTTGCTTCTTAGAAAAGCATGTAGGTTTATGCAGTGGTGTAGCTCCGAAGAAGGGCGCGATTTAAAAAAAACAAAAAAACAACGGAAACCCCCCCCCCCCGGTAAGTAATGAAATAGTGGGAGAGAAAAATTGAAGGGGATAAGGTAACATGTCCCCTCCCCATGCCCGCTCCCCCCTATTCAATGGCATTGTTTTCTTGCATTTCACCCATCTAGTGACCCTTGCCGGCCAACCCCCCCCCCCCCTTCCCCATTCATGATGCTGGTGCAACTTGTTTTAACTCTTATTTTTCTCAGTTTAATTTGTAGCACTCCATTAGGCCTATTCAATATTTTTTCGAAATAAATTCGTTCATGTGATGGATATGATATCAAGTAAATACCTTATGATTATGATTTATTTTTTTATTATTATTTGTTTGACTGTAGGTATGGCAATGTGGAGGAAGTCTAGAGGTAGTTCCGTGCTCCAGAGTAGGTCACGTGTTCAGATCCAAGCCTCCTTACGACTTCCCTGGTAACCCAGAGACGGTGCTCCTCCGCAACAACAAAAGAGTTCTGGAGGTGTGGGCTGGAAGGATCAAACATCTATTCTACGGACTGACGCCAGAGTACCAGGCCGTTGATACGGGGGATATTTCTTCCAGGATTCGACTGAGGGATGAGCTGAAATGCAAGAGTTTTGAGTGGTATTTGGAGAAAGTGTATCCAGAAAATATCCTGCCTCTCGACTTCCAAGCACTTGGAAGGGTAATGAGATATTAATTTAGTCAAAGAATAAGAAGAAGAAAATGATTTAAAAATGAGGAATTTCTAATCGAAACCGATTTGGGGTTGACGATGATGGTGATGATGATGATTACGATGATGATTATGATGATGACGATGAGAAACGTAAATGATTAACTGCATAAACTGAGAGAAATTTCGTAATTCATTATTGTTAATGATGGTCTCATCGAAAAGAAAATAAATGCGAGGCCGGTGCTAAGTAACGACTTTTAATGAGATCAGACAAAAACTCGGTATCTCTTTGGATTTAAACAAAGTAGTCAGTACCATTTTCCTCCTCCTCTTCTTCTTTTTTTTTTCTTCTCCTTCTTCTTCTTCTTCTTCTTCCCCTTCTTCTTCTTCCTCTTCTTCTTCTTCTTCTTCTTCTTCTTCTTCTTCTTCTTCTTCTTCTTCTTCTTCTTCTTCTTCTTCTTCTTCTTCTTCTTCTTCTTCTTCTTCTTCTTCTTCTTCTCCTCCTTCTTCTTCTTCTTCTTTCTCTTCCTCTTGCTCCTCCTCCTCTTCTTCTTCCTTTCTGTCTTTATTTCTACCTTTCCCATTGTCGTCTACATCTATTTTATCAAAGTGTTTTTTTTCCCCTTGCCAGATTATGAACGAGGGATTGAATCTGTGCATCGACGTCTTGTATGCAACCGATGGGAGACGGATGGGGGCGCATCTCGCCGTGAATGTTTGTCGGGAAGGCGCACTTGCTCAGGTATGGTTTTCACAAATTCTTGGAAAATTATTATATCTTAACTTTTGTAATTTACATGGAGGTATAAAACAAAGAAGAACACATAATTTGTGGGCAGCAAAGTGAGCAATAGTTTATTTACAAATTTACAAAGTAAATTATGCCATCTTTGCGATGGATTATACAAGCCAAGCTGATAAAGTTGTTTATTGTAAATTTGACATAATTAGTTTTTGAAAATGTATATGTATAAGACTATCACAGGTAGTTAGTATATCTATGCAAAGACCAATGTTTGTGGATTTTCCACATCTCTGCTATTTTCTATTATTCGATCACTCCAGCAAAAACGATTTTCTGCTCTATTTGTTCCTGCTGTCTGTTTCTTTGTCAATTTTCTATTTCAGTCATGATCGGTCATCCTCCCTTTCTTACAAATTTTCTTTCTTGTTTTTTGTTTGTTTGTTTTTTCTATCAGACTTTTTCATGGAACGTGGGCAGCCAACTCCAGCATGATCATTTCTGTATCACATCAGTAGAGGGCGACAATCATGTAATGTTGCTTGAATGCCAAGACGTGCAATACAATCGACAACTTACAAACCAACAGTGGCAGTACAACGAGCAGGTATGAAAAGCCCAGTGAATTTCTATATCAATCCATCTAAGATGAGATATTTTCATATGTTAAATAAATAGATTGGTTTCATTTCTTTCCCCTCTTTTTTTTTCCTGCTTAACTATCAGAAATTAGAATTTAAGTAAGAAACAAAATAAACACGATAAAAACTACTTTCGAAAAATAAACTCAAGGGCAATTTCAAAGTCCTATTGTACTGCCCATAGAAATCAGGTTCGGATTACGTAATACGCCATTGTAATGTTCGCACATTTCTAAAGGTGATAGACAGGGCTATTGAAATTGCCTTGAGTTGATTTTTCGAAAATCTTTTCTAATTTATGGCGTCGATGAAATGGACACACGGGCAGAAAATGTTAAGATATTCTGTTCTTTCAATCTTCTCGCGCATGTGCTCAACTTGTAGGACAATGAAACACATTGAATGTGCCAGTCCAAATTATTAGAACACTGTCCGTAAAGGGAGGATATCAATCAGTGCATCTGTATCATGAAAAGTATTTTGCTCTTATTCGATAGAATCTGTTGTCCTGTTCCATTGTCTTATTCTTCGGGAGAGGACACTTTTGCAATTCATATTTGGAGACTATTAGTTACCTATTGCAGGGGCGTCAATCCGTTTTTTGGATTGGGGCATTGGGGGGGGGGGGGGCAAGACAGCCTGATATTACCCTTCATGGGTGTTTTTAAACGCCTCTTAATTACTAGCTTCTGCACGGTTACATGAAGCAGGGAAAATTAGAGAATTTGCGCTCGAAATTGAAGTCCGATCGTGTAATACCTTTTGTATATTTCATTGTTTGGAAGGTTTCATTTCCCGAGTTTTGCTGCATCATTTTTATATCATTTTACACATCCGGATTAATGGGGGGGGGGGGGGGGGGAATAGTAAAACGATATGTTTGCCCTTCCAATATTTTCTTTGCGGGGGTAATTGCCACCCCATAATCGACGCCCCTGCCTGTACCATGTATGCATCAGTGGTTGCGAAAATTTATAATCGCACACTGACTTTGAACAGACGAATTTATTCTGATTTTTGTGTCCGATTTCAATTTCCACTTAAGATTGGAACATTACAGCACCAACTCACTGGTCTGTGCATGGGACTGAAGGAGAAATTGGACAAAGAAGTGATGAAATCATTTGTTATACTCGAAGAATGCAACTCATCGACGATGCAGCAGTGGGCTATCTTAGATACATTCACGGAAATTACGTGGAGATAGCACATGGCAGATACAATTGTTATTATAGATTAAATTCAGATTTTATAAGACGATCGCAAAGACTTTCAAGAAATCAATCTGAAGGCTTGTTCACATATGCCTGAGTATTATATAAATGGCAAGTGGGGAGGCAAGACATTATGGTATTGATATTGGTCTTGAGTCGATTTCTTGAAAGCCTTTTCGATCATAGCTATTTCATGTTTTAAGTGTGTGTTTTAAGATATTTACAGGGTCAATCACAGAAAATAAAGAAGAGAATTTGTAAGACCAACTTAGGAAACGTCGTGAGGTCTCTAAAAGGAACAAATTTGATGCCAAAGTTTTTGTTTATTGTGCCAAACAAATTGTTGTTTTATTCAGGGACTCAAACTCTCTTTTTAAACCACCATTAATCATTCTATACATTCTTCTTCAACACACACACATTTTAATGCACAGTTCAATCACCATTCCAAAATATCTAATACCATTATATCACCACAACATGTCAGCATAATCCTGTATGTATGTTGGTTTATTCTCTATGCAGAATTATCTTTATGTTTAAATGAAGTTATTAATGCAGAGTACGAAATATTTTGTAAATTCAGCATACTTCCGCTCGGGAGAAAAAAAAAACCCATGAAAACGTGGAAATCCATGAACATTTAAGAATTTTGTATGCCACAAAAGCTTTGCTGAAATTATAATTATGTCGGACCAATGCGAATGTGCAATAACTGATGTCACAAAGATGAAGAGATGTTTAATAGGTTTTACCTATAATTAAAATATTTACCGACCAAATATTTACTGTATATGTCAATGTTAAACCCGTTTTCACAGGCTTAAATTAACTGGTTTAGAATTATTATAAAATATAGTTATGTACTTTCTGTAATTTGTAGAAGTGGTTTTCACTAGAATATTACGGTTACTCTGTAATTTCCTCAATGAAACATTGCCACTTGCTAACGACATCTTTACATCATGATATTGCAACTTTATGCTATGTTAGGTTTGTAAAAATTTATTAGCTTTTCAACTGAAAATACGTAAGAAGATAAGGAACAAAAGAAAAACGGTGTTATTGCAATACTAACAGTCGCTTATGAACAGAACTTTAAACAGCGAGAAAAGGGAACTTATGTCAAAAATATCGATGTGATACATGTTCGTAAAATAGTCTAGATGTTTGCCAGAAAATTGGATTATTCATACAAAAAAGTAAACGTCTGGTAGAAAAATTATTGAAACACTAAATAAGACGATCAAAATCTTCCTTATCTGTTTTCATTAAAAAGGGGAAGGGATATTTTTTCAACTGGTGTGATGTGTATTTCTACACTTCCTTCTTGAAAAATTATTTTTATATAACACCTACAAAATAATTGTTTTCAAATTCCTTTCAAACAGTAGTAATAGTTATTATGATAATGATAAAATACTGATGACTGGAATTCATGATATTGTCCTAACGTGGACATTTTACTCTGTAATTTCAAACAATTGGACACAACATTATATCTTAATTCCTAGATCCGATTTAGGTTAACAAATATCAAATCTATGTATTATACCCGTAATTTTAGCAACATTTCACCGCCAATTCTCCAATTTAATATAATTTTTCACATTGATTTATGAAAATACCATGTATTATAAAAGAGCATATTTATTAAATATTTGAGAAAGGTAATTGAGGTATTTCAATATGTAAAAAAAAGAAGATGGATTTTAAAGAAATGAATATGTAGGCCCTAGTTGTTAGTAGAAGTTCAGTTGCCGACTGCGTTCGGGATTTGACTGCATACACTGTAGAAGTCGATTTGCCAAAATCTTGCCGCCACTTTTCTGAAAGAAATATGAAATATTAAATGGTTATTGAAAGATTAAACCTACTACAGTGTACTTAGAAGAAAACATTAATTGGCATTTGGAATAAGCTTCCATCTCCTCCTCCCAATAGTCTTCTTTTTTCTCTTTCTTCCTTATCTTCGTTTTTCTTCATTCAATTGAAAAAAAAAATCTTTGGATTCGTCTTCTTTTTACTCACATACTTTAACACAGAGTTAATAGCGCCCTTCTGGCTTCAAACATACGATTTATTAGTGCTCCATTTCCTATCGGTTGATCCCTTCTCGTCAATATCTTTTTTTAACAAACTGATTCTTGAATTGAGAAGCGCCTTGTTGCCAATTTAATGTTTTCTACACTTGCACTTTGTCTGCTGAATTAATTAGTACGCGTATGAAGATTGATTCGATGGATATGAATAAAGCGGGTTAACGAAACGAAACTGAAAATGGCTTATGCAACTGATATTTCTACATGGTGGAATTCCATGCATTGTGCGGGAGCGTGTGAGAAATAGAAAGGACTAGAAATAAATACACCTGTTACCGAAGCGAACCACAAATCTTTTAGAACTGTGATGTAAATTGTACGAGAGAGAGAGAGAGAGAGGGGGGGGGGGCAGAGTCAGTGATAAACATTCAAGGGAGGGAGGGAGGAAAGGGGTCGAGATTAAAAGAGAAAGAGGACGTTCGAGAGAAAGAGGGTATGAGACAGAAGGAGGGAGAGAGTCAGTGAGTGCGGATGTGAGTGTTTGTGCGGGTGTACGTCTTTGAATGTATAAAAGAAAGAGAGAGAGAGAGAGAGAGAGAGAGAGAGAGGGAAGGGGGAGGAGGGAATACACTCCCAACAAATATGCTCACCTTACCAGTATGTCCAATCCGAGCTTTGGGTGCATTTCTTATCACTGCTCCATCACCTCTCTTGTCCATCTTGATCAATATCTGTCAATAAATGATTTTGAACGCGCAAAGAAAGAGAGAGAGAGAGAGAGGAAAAAACAAAAAAAATAAACAAGTATAATTTCCATGATTCTGAAATGGGGTTTTTTAACCTTATTTCTATTCGTTGTATTGACAAATTCCCTTCTGTTTGGTTAAAATAATAACGACATCTTAATCAATGGCAACACCCCCCCTCCCCCACCTCTCCTCCCACAATCCCGATCACCTATCTATTTTATTTGTTTCAGTTTTATATATACAGGCTGGGTAACATTGTCAGTTTCAGAACTGCTTTGCACAACGGCCCTGTCAGCCTTCACTTTGTAAATAACCAATATTTTTATAGATTGAAATGATGGGGAAAAATATAATCCATTGTAGAAATCAGAAACAGTGAAATCAACTAATTTACACATATACAAAATACAGATCCGAGACAAATTGAGAATAATCAGAATGAAGAAAATTGTAAAAAAAATAAATAAATAAATAAATACACACAACAAAACAAAGATTTACAACAACAACAAAAAATAAAGAAGATTTAAAAGTAAACATAAACTTACTGTTTAAAATCTGACATTAGAAATGAGTGTTTTGGAAACACTTTAGAAAATAACAACATATTCCGGGGTTGGTCATACCAAGACTGTTTCATCCTGTATACACATGTATTCAACTAGCATCATCTTATGGTATTATTAAGTGAGCAATCAATCCGGAATCTTGAGTCAAACGAAATTTACACGTTAAGGGACCTACCACGTCACTTCTCTTGCATCTCAATATAGCAACCGTTATTCTTCTCAGACCATTATAGGCTTTCTGGACCCACCACCCCACCCTGGGGACGATGTTGAAGGGTGGGGGCAGGAACCCCGTCATCTGATCGTATTCTAGCATCATCCGGGTCCGGGCAAAGTGCCACTCCTTACGAGCATTCTCCTGAAAATTAAAAAAAAAAAAGGAGGGTCTTAAAAGTGTCACAGAGAGAGATAGAGAGAGATAAAGCGCGAGAAAGATTTTTAAAAAAGGGAGAGAAAGATAAAAAAGGGAGAGAAAAATAAAAAAGGGAGAGAAAGGGAAAGAGGTAAGATATTTTTAAAAAAGGAAAGAGAGGAAGGAGAGAGAAAGAGAAAGAGAAAACGAAAGAAAGAATGACAAAGAGAGAGAGAGAGAGGGGGGGGGCAGATAAAAAGATAGATGAATAATGGAAGATAGGGAGAGTGAGAGAAAGAGCAAGAGATGGAAGAAAGATGAGAGAAGGAAAGGGGGAAGAGAGTGAGAGAGAGGGAGAAAAAGTAAGAGATAAGATATTTAAAAAGGAAAGAGAGGATGGAGAGAGAATGAGAAAGAGAAAAAAGAAAGAAAGAATGACAGGGAGAGAGAGAGGGGGGGGGCAGATAAAGAGATAGTTGAAGAAAGGGAGATAGGGAGAGTGAGAGAAAGAGCAAGAGATGGAAGAGAGATGAGATAAGGAAAGGGGGAAGAGAGCGAGCGAGAGGGAGAGAGAGAGCGAGCGAGAGGGAGAGAGAGAGCGAGCGAGAGGGAGAGAGAGAGAGAAAGAGGGCAGGAGAGAGAAAGATAGCAAGAGAGAGAGAGAGAGAGAGAGAGAGAAAGGGGAAAAAAGAAGGGGGTTATAATATGATCCTAAATCCCAATTACCTCAACTCTCGAGTAGGTGTTACTCAACATTGCGATCAGGGCATTGAGCATGATGGTGACCACGAGAACCATGTAGACGCCGAACAGGAAGACACCCACGCTCTGGGTAAGCCAAAGGTTGCTCGACAACGCGAGCGTCGTCACACTCGTCTCGCCGTATATCGCCCAGAAGAGAGCGACTACCGACTTGTAGACCCTAACGAGATTCGGCGAAAACAAAAAGAAAGGAAAAAAGGCCACAAGATATTAAATATACATGTATTTACACACTTTAGGAGGGACTACTACAACAACAACAAAAGGATGTATAAGGGGTCCAATTCCAAAAAAGAATTCTGACAATCAAAGCCCCCCCCCCCCAAAAAAAAAAAAAAAAAAGAAAGAAAAGAAGAGAAGCTGTGTGAGAGGATCGTTTCATAGTTACTTTTTTTTCCCACGAAGCCTTACCCCTCTCCTTTCTTATCTCTCTTCTTTCCTGTATTTCCACTTTATTCTTAGCCATTTTACTTATTATTTTGTTAAGTATTTTTTTTTTTTTGGGGGGGGGGACGTAGCTACGCCTCTGTTTACAAACCATTGTAAATCTCTAATCCATCTAGCGAACATGCTTTAAAGACGCTCAGCGCGCAAAATACATCGTGCATCGTCGCTCACGTTTCAAAAGACGTGCTTTGGCACGCATCCGACATCGGGTCCATCTTGCACTCGACGTCGTTCTCCGTGTTATAGGTGGCATAAAGCTGGGTGAAACCGAGACCAAAGGCTAGGAGCACGAAGACCAAGAGGAAGGCGAACCTGCTCATGTCCTTCAAGATGGCGCCGAATGAGATCTGAAGGGGACCGACAAACTGGAATGCGACGGTCGCGTGAAGGAGACGAAGGAACGACAAGATATTGGCCACTGTGATCACAAAATTTACGAGATGACATTAGAGATTATTTATCATTGTACTTACAGGTACCAATGTTATCAATAAAATTTCCTTGAAATGCCAATGAAAAAGGCCATCGAACATGCCGTTTGGAAGAAGGGTGCGGGATGCGTTGTATCATCCCTTTACCCTATCCATTTTCTTTAATTCCTCTTTCAGTCTTTCCTTTTCTTTTCTTTCTTCTTTCCAAATCAAATCATTTTATTTCCACTATAAAACATAATACAAAAATCAATACAAATCAGTATAATAAGTAATAGTGGCGGGATTATGAAAAGCACAAATACGCTTGTTAAAAATGACCCCTTATTTTTTTTTTTTTAATTACTGTTATCATTTTTTTTTAGGGAGGGGGGGGGGGGAAGGGGTATTCGCCACTGTCGTTTGATTCGACCACGTACCTGAAAAACAGATATCAGCAATGAGTTGTGGATCAAAAGTATCCCAGCCACGTCTTGTTACCTCGTACCTGTCGAAATGGAAGTGAAACGTCTTCTCGAGGTTGAAAAATGAGTGCGGCGACGAGCATTCTGTGCCATTACTGACAGGTCAAGAGGAAGAGGGAGGGAAAGAGAGAGAGAGAGAGAGAGAGAGAGGGCGGGGGACGGGTGGTAATAAAGAGGAGAGAGGGAGGGTGGAGGTTAAGGAGGAGATGGAGGAGGGTAAGAAGTAATGGGAGGGGTAGAATACGAAAGAGGGCGACATAAAGGAGGATATGAAAGAGGGGAGAATGGAGGGTGAAGAAGATGGGGGAGGGTAAAAAAGAATGGGTGGAGGGTCAAAAAATGTGGGAAGTGTGGAGGGTAAGAAAGAGGGAGGGACGGAATACAATAAGGAGAGAGAGAGGGGGAGGATTAGAGGAATAGAAAGAGAATAAGTAAGATAGATAATTATACAAGATGAAGGAGTAAAATACAAAACGTATATACTTAACATCAAATTTTAACCAGTCAATCATGTATTGTCATTAATTCAAAGTTTCGACTGAAGTTCATTAATAGGACTACCAAGTTTCTAACTTAGTCATGTTAGTTTAAATGATTTTGAATGATTCTATACTGTATGGGTCATGTAGCGGAAATGCATTAAAGAAAAATAGCTCCTTTGCACTACATTTTAAATGAACACGAAAATGGTGTCAGTCTAAAGAGGAAAGGCTCGTGATTCGAAAAGTTAGTCAATGATAATTTTTTTTAAATGCATGTATCACGAAATATCTTGATACAGCCTCAATTGAAATTTACCACAACTGAC
Organism: Heliocidaris tuberculata; assembly: GCA_025618425.1. NCBI lineage: Eukaryota > Metazoa > Echinodermata > Echinoidea > Camarodonta > Echinometridae > Heliocidaris > Heliocidaris tuberculata. Next base: position 23,704,350 of record CM046849.1, read on the forward strand.
CAAAAATAATGTTTTTGTGGTAATTAGTGCTATGCTTGACTACTCGTTTGCTTATTGCTGCAGGCCCAAGGATTAAACGGAACTTACCTGTAAATGATATCATTTGTTCCGGTCTGCTTTAGATGAATAAGATATAAGAGGAAAGGAATAAACTGGTTACTATAGGTTATAAGGGAGTTTCATTCATGACTACAGTGCGTCCCAGAAAAAAAGTTAACAGTTGGAAAAAGTCTACCCAAGTAAATATTTTAAACTATTCTAAGGAAATTTTCATACCTGTGGATAGCTTAGGGTGTCTTCTATCAAATGACACCAAAATATCAACCAATATTCTACACTTGAGTGAGCAAAAGCCAATTTTGTGAAAGGGTACAAAATCCACACTTGACAAGAATTGATATTGGCACTGGCTGGTATCAGCCAAGCCGAGTCTTGAAAAGGCTTAGAAATGTCCATATTCTGGTCAATAAAAGGCAATTTATGAAATAACATGCTTTGTTCTATGTAAGTCTTACACATCAATTCAATATTCTATTTTTTCTTCCCCTTCTTTCTCCTTTTCTTCCACCTTTTATTGATATTTTATACGTTATAATTTGTCCACCTTTTAATGCTACTGTTCAATGTATTTTATTGAATTATGTTATATGTTGTCTGTACCATGTACCAATCCAAATTTTAAGTTGCAATAAAGAATCAATAAATAAATAAAATAATATAACAGCAGTTTTTTGTGTCGTTGTTTTTTTGTAAATCATTAAACATTCTGAACGCATTTCTACAAAAGTTAACTGCAGACAAATAATGGGAAGATAAGTATCCTCATATTCAATTATTAACTTGTGTTTTTAACCCAGGCTGCATCTGCAGACTATGTTTCAGCGCTCTATGCATTTTCTGAATAACATCGGCTGGAAGTATCTAACGATTATTTTGAGATATTCTTCGTATTCAGAGTGTAAATTAATTTTCTGATAACTTAGCATACCCTGGTCATGGCAATACTTAGAGAAATGTACGACCAGTGTAGAGCGATTGATGTAAAATCAACAATATGCCAGTAAACTCGAAGATATGTCTGCAAGCCTTGAGTGTAGACCAATGTCAGATGTTGCCAGGTCATTCCTGTCGTAATGGAGACAGAAGGTGCAGAAAGTGAAAGTGCGAAAAAAGAGGAGAGGGAAGGAGTATTTAGAAAAGCAATGGGAGAGAGAGAGTAGGGGGGAGAAAGAGAGGAAGGGAGGGAGGGAAAGAAAGAACAAGAGAGGGAGAGAGAAAGAGAGAAAAAGAGAGGAAGAGAGAAAGAGAGAAAGAGAGAGAGAGAGAGAGAGAGAAAGAGAAGTAGGGGGTCGAACGGAATTCGCCGATAAGTTTGCATACATAATTATATATTATAATGAAAACATATTCCAATGCAAACTAAATCGAAAAAAAGGGTTCTCAGATTTAAAATGAAAAAAAAAAATGCTAACAAGATTAATAATTCTTTTCTGACTTGAACAATTGCCATGAAGTCGTAAAACAAAAGCGTTAAACATACAAAGGAAAAAGGAAAATCGTACTTTTATTCATTTTGACGACGACAATAAACATAAATTCTTAAAATCTTAAAACATAGTTATATTCAATGCTCACCTATGACCCAAACAAGAACCACGATAAAGCGCGACCCCAACGGGAACAATGTGTAAGTGTAGAGGACACAGTGGAATCCCCTGGGGTCGTGGCGGAAAGTGACGAAATCAGGACACTCCACCTGACTAATATAGATTCCCATGGTCATGTACAGTAGAGCATGAAGAAAATAGACGTGTGAACACGTCTGGAGAATGTGCTGTACGAACCTGTGCATGGAAGAGGAGGGGTATGTTTACATCTTCATAAGATAAGAGTTTATAATTAGGTGCATATCGCTTTGAGAGGTAAAGCTGGAGTTTTAATAGGATTATGATAGAACACGTGTGAACACATCTGAAGGATGAGCTGTACAATCCTGCACTTGGGAGCGGTAGGGTATGTTTACATCTTCACAAGATAACCGCGTTCGAGTGTAGAACATGAGTATACGCGCTGAAAGCCGAACAGCAACAAAACAACAACAACGGATTCCTTTGACCAACAGAAGTATCTTTAAAACAGAAGATGTGTGAACACGTCCGAAGGATGTGTTGTACAAACTTGTATAAGGAAGAGGTGGGAGTATGTTTACATCTACGTAAGATAGGAGAGAATATCATTCATAACCTATATTTAAAAAAAAAATTATTTTACTTGCATTCACCAAATAAATGTTTTTTGGTTTTTTTTAAAAACATTTATGTGTCTCTTTACAGACACGGAATAGTTGTAACTTGTATAGCATATAAATGTATAAGATGATCTATGTTTATACTCACGGGGTAGCCATTAGCCTGTCAAACCATCTGACACAGCGTATATTCTCCGGGAGAATGATATCGAAAATACAGATAATGGGCGATAAAACCGCGATAAGAAGGACCAAGAAAGCACGGGTGATCTGACGACACGAACCCCATGGTATGGGACCATCAGCGTACCACCATTGTAGGATGTATTCTTGACAGTAACTGTGCGACAAGAACTGCAGAGGAAAGAATGAAGGCTTAAGTTAAACTGGGTTGTCAATTTTCATGTATTTCTCTTATTCATTCATCATAATTTTTCTTAAAGATCCTTCATGCGAAACCCTTTCAGGAAGGAATTATTTAAGGGCTATGTAAATTGATCACATTTTGTTATTCAAATTGGCAACAGTAATATTTTTCTTTTAGTTCTACATGGTTCTAGTAAGGTGTAATGTCTGTGAAAAAAAATACATGGTTAGGAATTTTGTCAAAAAATTGATAAAATTGCCAATTTTGATAAAAAACCGGTGATTTTGAACCTCTTAATGTGTTGCCAATTTAAGGATTTTAAAGCTTATTCTTGTTTTTTAAAATTCCTGACATCAAACGCAATGTGGTCATTCAACAAAAATACACATGTGGGTAGAATTTTTTGCTCTTTCTACTCAAGCAGCTGGTATATTTATTTAGAGCTCTAAATCAAAAGTTATTGAGCCGAAACGCATAATGTTGTCAATTGTCTCGAAAGGGTTGATGATAAGAAAGAGGTGGGGCGGGGGGCAAGTGCATGCGCATTTGACATTCTGTTTCAACATAATCATTAGGGTTGAAAATGAATTTAGGTCAATGCCTGTAATCCTGATAATATGTGTGTGTGTGTAGGGGAATGTGTTTATGTTCTTGTAACTTTTTTTTTCTTCTCGAAGACTTGTCATCTAGCTTTTTGTTACACTAAAACTGCAACAATAAAAGCATAATTAGGCCTAATAAAACAAAGGTCAACATTCAACAATAAATAAAACAACTATTTAGAGATGAAATCATTTACCGTACATGAAATTCAGTTTATGAAATCATAATATAACAAATACCTCTACCAGAATATCAAAAACGGTCCATCTCAGATAGTATTGTGAACAAATATATTTTCCAAAAAATAATTACCGTTTGGTACTCCAATCGCACTACTCGCTTCAAGCGCCCCATGGGATCCGAGAGTATCCCTCTTTTCGACACGCTTCGTCGAGTCCCGTCTGACGCCGCTCTCTCGTTGAGGGCCTCCCATATTTCATCCTTGCACGTTGCGCAATCGAGGAGCCGGGTGAGAAGCATTTCCAGACGACTCTGGATGACGTCATAGCAGGAACCGAACACAGGCCTCTCGTGTCGCATCTGTTCCTTCAGCCGCTCGCCCCACGACAGCGCCGTCTCGATAGGGTCATTTGAGGTCAAGAGGATGTAGGCGTCGCTGGTCATGGATTGGTACCACTGAAGGCGAGCGAGGGCGCGCTCCAGTGGGTCGTCATTGACTCGGGCCAGTGTCTCCTCTTCGGTCGGCATAACGGCTCCATTGTCTAGGAGTGGCTGTGGAGGTTCCAAACAAATTATTCATTGAATTGTAGGTTTAGTTTTTTCAGGGTAACACCATGTAATTCTTTCAAGGAATAAGAGCCTGATGACGATCAGAGCATACTGATCGAAACGTCGAGAACCACAGAGCTCTTAGCGGAGCTCACCAGCCCTTTTCAGGGCTCTTATTCCTTGAAAGAATTACATGGTGTAACCCTGAAAAAACTAAACCTACAATTCAGTTTCTCCACCATGAAAGTGTCGCTGATACTTCACTAAATACCGGCTCTAAGGGGAGCAATCATTCAGCGAAAAATCTGGCCCTTGTTCTTTATTCAGAGAAAACAATGGCACCGCCCGGTGCTTTCTCTGTTTAGAGGAATTATAGCGCCACCGGTGACCAGAATGAGAATGCAGCCGTGAATAGAATTCGCGGGCATTTCCGATTGGCGCCAATCAGGCTGTGAATCGGATCCCTCCGTAGGCAATAAATAGCCTCCACTGGGCAGTGTTCTAGTCATTCTCCTGATGACGATCAGAGCATACTGATCGAAACGTCGAGAACCACAGAGCTCTTAGCGGAGCTCACCAGCCCTTTTCAGGGCTCTTATTCCTTGAAAGAATTACATGGTGTAACCCTGAAAAAACTAAACCTACAATTCAGTTTCTCCACCATGAAAGTGTCGCTGATACTTCACTAAATTATTTATTAGCTGCTTCCACATCTTACGTGTCCAAGAACTCAAAGTGCACCAATCACCAAAAATAGTAATAATTTGTTTACAGCTGGAATGTATCAACCTCAAAAAACTTTACCTGCATGGCATAATATTGGTCAATAGTAAAGCAGTATGAATAAAATAAAGGAAACCATAAAAATGCGAGCACGGAACCCAACTCGGACGTCGGTTCCGTGCGGGCCCTATACTATTCGAGGGTGTATCATCGATTTGTTTACGGGTGCGTCGATTAGTCTACTCACAAGTCGCCTTTACGTTCTTTGCGAGTGTAGTTAAACTTTCAATATATCTTTATAGAAGTAAAAAAAAAAAAAAAATAGCCCATATTTTTATATAATACTCGTACAATGTAAATAGCGACATGGAATTTCTAAAAAAAGAAAAATATCTTGGGGGACTTGTACTCTTTAATCAAAATGATGGAGTTTTAATGGCCTCGAGGAAATATCCACGTGACTCATCTTTCACGACACCGGGGGAGCGTTTCATCAAGCGTTTTGTCAGTGATTTTTACCGACAACTGTTATAAGCTACTGAAATCCTTGCATCTGATTGGCTGAGAGCAAATTTGTCGGATAAAATATCTGACAAATCCTTTCATGAAACGCCCCCCAGGCTTCTTCCCCTCCCCTCGATGTTTACTTTATCTTTATTTATTGTTGGTTCTTTTTTTCTTTCTTTGCTTTGAAAATTTCCAACTCTTTCGTGTTCAGTATAGGGTAAGCAGATAAATGAATCTCAAAATAATCCATTCGGGGGAGGGAGTCAGGTTTTTTAAACGTTTTTTTTTTTTTAGTCATACCTCAACAATGTCCAAGTAATCCAATTTTGAAGCCAAGAGCAGAGGAGTAGTGCAAGGCGGGAAGTTGTTGGTCACTGCGAATCTGTTGATCAGGTCGCACCCTTTGCTGTCTGCCTGAAATAATATAATAGACATATTCTATCGTTAACAGTAATCCAGGTTAGTTTTGACGAGCTAATATACTATAGATTAATCAACTGGAGAAGATATCGACTTTCAATTTTCCCACATATGTGATATTTCAATGAATAAGACACTATTAAATGATTATTGGGTCCCACTTAATGGCAAGGAATGGACAAATTTTTTTTTTCAAAGGTTAGTAGAGCTTTTTGCTTTTAAAAATAAGGTTGAAAATGCTATGAAATGACATATATAACCATCGTTAGCAAATGCTATCGAAGAAATTGAGTATTGTCTTTGATCGAATGCCAAACCATTAAGATCCACAGCAGGCCTTATTATGAGGTGCATGGACACCTCAACCCAATGGTTCAGAGCTTTCCGCTTAACATTTAGTTAAAAAATACTTGACAAATGTCAGCAAATATATCAAGGAAATTGGGTGTTATCTTTGATCGAATCCAAAATCATTAAAGGGAAAATCCACCCTGAAAATGAGTTAGATTTAGTAAAAGCTTGAAAATGAGAGAAAATTATCAATGAAGTTTGAGGAAAATCCGATTAAGGACTTAAACAAACTGTTAATTTATAAGTTTGCGATGGATTAAAAGCGCCAATTTTATTCTGCTTTCAATAAAAACAACGTATTTTTAGGAAGGACTTCCCTTTAATATCCACCAGAGTCCTTACTATATAGTTATGCATGGATACGTCGTCGGGAAGGTTGATGATCACCATGACGACTTCGACGTTGCGTGATTCGATGGCATGCAGCAAGGCGTCCTCTATGGGAACCTTGCAAGCAATCAAGGTTTTCACGACATCTACAGAGAAGTGAAGAATCGAAATTCATTATGTGTATTTAATTCGAATTTTTGGACATCTTTGTGACATAAAGACCTTTAGTTGAAAAAGATCAGTAATGTTTATAGATACAGAACGTCTGTTTTACACATAACCTCACTGGTCAGATGTATTGCTACATATAATGTATACAGGGGAAAAAATCCCGCAGTGGACCACTTTTTTATGCACTACTGTATAGTCACAAGAAAGTGCAGTTTCTTGTGAAGGACATACTATACTTCAATCCAATAACCTTTTTTTCACACATTTCAAATATTTTGTTGGATAACCACGACCTCTGACTATGGCATACATCCTCCTTGGCAATGTCTTGGCAATGGCGCAAAAGCTAGGCCTATCTGTCTTCTCTTGGTGTGGTAGTTTTTCTTCGCCCACTTCTCGGCATAGGTTATCGGCAATGCCTCTTTGCGTAAATCGTATGCAAACCCTGTAAACAGTTTGGAGGCAAATATAAAACCGTATTGTTATTTAGGCCACTACTCACAGCTAGCCCTCAAGACGGCGATTTGTTGCCTTTGCTCTTTTGTCACCTCCACTGACTTAAGCATGACTCTGGTGATCTGAAGGCCTTAGATAAAAACAGTCAAGCCCTATACCTTCCTTTTATACACGAATTTTTGTTATTATTCAGTGGTTATACCCCCAAAAGGCCAGACAGGCCAGATATGATTTACTAATACACGTCAGAACAAAGGTAAAACGAAAATGGAACGAAAACAGAAGGAGACATACATGTAGATGGGTCTTTGTTAATCTATGTACTGCTTTGGTCAGAAAGATACGATTCTAATTAGACAAACCCATTTTTTCCTTAAGCGGAGAAAGAATTAAATGAAAGGTAAATCGTCATTTACATGTAGATCTCCGTTGCGACTGTGAATAATGGAGAAAATGGAAATATGAATCATTTGGTCTTTGTATCATTACCATAACAACGACAAGAGAAGTAATTCCAGTAGTTGTGTTCCCTTATTAAACACATGTGAATGAGGGTGAAAGAATATTCCTTTCTTGTTTCATTATCCACAGGTACTGCAGGACTGTTGCTCTCTCTACAGCACGGATATGACGAGGGGGCGTGATCATTCACAAGCCTTTATGAAGGATTCAGTCATCAATCCAGCTTGGATCGCATCATTCAGCAGGATGTAGCCAAAAGATTCCAGCCATAATGTCTGGATCATCTACATGTATGGCATCACAAAAATGTCCCTTGGCAAGGCGTTCTCGAGCTTCAGTGTTCAACTCTGGATATGACAGAGAAGACAAGTCATAGCTTGGCCAAAGTCCTGTAGGGATTCTTTTGGTCGTCTTCGTCTCATCCTAAGAGAAAGTTCTCAGCTTGAATAACCTGATCTAAAACGTCGATCGAGATGACACACCAGTTCAGTGTATACGTCAGAATTCGTTCAGTTGGAATATTGTTCAACAACTTCATTTCGGGGCCTTGCAAGCGTGTCGCCAGAATTGTCCAGCGTCTGTATCATTCCATTGACTGAGTTGCATGCATATGTCAAAGTGCCTTTTGTTATCAGACCATGGGATCTTTCCAGCAGATTTGTCAAGAATTACATCCTTGATTGGGTTATTTGCCACGGGGCTCCAGCGTCTCAGTGGAATAGACACTATTAACATAGGATGGATTATATTGGAATCCATGTTCAGTATATATACAGGATTGATTATAAGAAGAGTGTTGGTGCATGTAACTTGTTTTTATAATTGATCACCACCCCCGATCTCCCTCGCTCACTTTACCCCTCTATTCCTACCCCCTCCATTATTTTATTCCTTCCTTTAACCCCCTCCCCCGATTTCGCCACATTATGTATCATATTTCGATTCTCTATCCTCTTGGAGGAAATACCAGGAAAGTTGACACGAAACTTGTATTTAATTAGCCATTCATGATTTATTGCCTTTGCATCTCTTTGTTAAACATGCGATTATCGTAATTATGAGGTAATTGTTTGATTTTGATTCATATTCAAATTATTATGTTATGGCGGTATGTCCGTTGGTGTATTTGCCTTAGCTTTTGTCACTTCCTGGCATGCCGTCGAATATGTTATTACCGTAGACAACTTCTTCCGTTACTCAAATGTGTGTCACTCTCCTCTCCTGCAATTTCTGTCTTGTAGTTCATGATTTATTTATTTATTTTTTGTTGTTAAGAGCCAGGAAGAGGCTCCTTACACCACGGTTGACTACAGTGTGTGTGTCATTCTTCGTCCAGATGAGTTTCCATTTCACATTTAAGACTGGCTACTTCTTCTTTGTTGCCTCTTTTCCTTTCCCCGATGGTCCAAAATTTTATCTTTTATTGTTGCATCTGATCCGCTTTATTCAGCATGTTCAGTTACGTTTGCATTCATCTGCTGTCCTGTCATTCTTCCCAGTTAGCCATATTGCAGTAAAGGTGATGAGAAGATCATATCCATAGTAGTCTGTTCAAGGAGTTATCCTTGGTCTGTTTTACACCAGCATTATCATCAAGTAATCAACCAATGGTTGATTTTTACAGTAACTTCATTGAGCGCTAATGACAAACCATTCTCAGTATTTTTACAGTAACTTCATTGAGCGCTGATGACAAAGCACCCTTGTCACATGTATTGATGATCATTCTGAGTGATTGCTTAATGCTAAATGTCTTTATTTCCTTCTTCATGTTGCAGCGAAGTTAAGGTCATTTTAGAGGATTCATATGCCCTCCTCTTTAGGTGGATAGGTGGATGGATTTTGCATTTTGTCGAGATTTATCCGTTTCCTGAGCTCCAGTTTAATTTTCTCTGATGATTTTGGCAGTTTACAGAACTTTTCTAGGGTCATCGTGTCTTGCCCTTCCTCGTCGTTTTGAGTAACTATATGAATATTTCAGGTCTTTATGAAAAGTTCAAGTAAAAAATGTAATGGTGGTAGTTTAGATTTTTATTTTTCTTTTCTGTCCATGGATATGGAGAAAGGTCTCTGTCACGACAATAATGGTTTTTATTTTTAGTGTTCCAGCTTTTGATTTGTTCTTAGTGACTTTGATCATTACCTCCTGCTCTCATTTCTCTTCTTGATTGTTTACCTGCAGAACCATGCGTTTTGTAGAAGACGGAGCACTAGCCGTTGGCGTACATGTAGATGTGGAAGCGCTTGGACCCGGAGGGTCATACGCTGAAGTGGAAGCAGACGTAGACGCTCCTGATTCTTTAACGTCATTATTTTCTTCAGTGTGCCATTTGAGTTGCAGATACATCTACAACCTCAACGTCGTCATTTTCCTCAGCACCCGACTCGACAGAGTCCTTGAAAGAGGAGAGGTCTCCAAGGTCTGAGGCAAACTCTTCTAATTGGGATTACGTCAATTGGGTGGGAGACGGCTTTGGTAGCTCCACTGTTAGATTACATGTAGGGCACTTTCTATTTTTGCCACGTAATTTTTCCCTCTCTTCTACGGCAATCCGCTTTCCGTGCTTAGATAGCGAGTACCTTTTGCTCTTCTTTTCTCCGTTTTTCAAGGATGAATTTGGTGGCCTCTGTGAGAATGCAAGATTTGCTTTCATTTGCAGATCTCTTCTCAGTTCTTATGTAACGTCTCTTCATTGCCGCCATATAGAGAAGGCTTCATATACCTGCAGTGCACGCATTTGGACGTCACCGGGATTTGGTAGCTTCATACCTGCAGAACCACGCGTTTTGGACATGTATTGTAGACGGAGCACTAGCCGTTGGCATTATACCGGTAGATGTGGAAGCATTTGGAATTCATATGCCTTCCTCTTTCATGTGGATGGATTTTGCATTTTGTGGAGATTTATCGCTTCCTGTGATTTGCTCTGGTGATTTGGACAGTTTTGTTAGGGTGATCTTAATTGTCTTGCCCTTCTCCGTCCTTTTCAGGATGCCCTTCCGCCTATCTTGGATAACCAGTTCAACATATTATGTGCTTATAGAGTTTCTCTGGCAGCTAAAAAATTGTGAGCCCTCTTTTGCTACCCTCCTTCCATCTGATATTGTCCGTGAGCTCATAATTTTGTCATCTCACAGTTGAGTCGCTATAATTGAGACTCAGAGCTTTACTTAGATTTTCTTTCAAGCCATTTCACTGCCTTTTTTCTTCTTTGGGAAGGTCTTGAGCTTCATTAGCTAGATGTTTCCAGTGTCAAAGTTAGCTTTGCACTTGCCCTGTATAAGAACCTGTTTTATGCCAGTGCTAGATGAGTTTCTAATTCTGTGCCATACTGTGCCGTCTTTTTCTTCTGTCCGATAAAACCCAAATCTCTAAGATCTCTCTCTACCAATATGAGCTTCTCTGGAAATAGTAAAGATCATTGAAGATTTCTTGACCAGTAAGATTGAGTTAAGGAGTACTTTACTGACAGTTCCTTTCACGCCATTTGCCAACCTTTTCTTTATTAGCGAGGTCGTGGGCTAGTTAGATGTTCTCATTGTCAGAGTGAGAAACTTTCATAATACCGGTGGAAGATCACTTTCAGCGGTTGTGCCACGTTGTGCAATCAGGTGAAACCGAAGTAACTATGTTCCCTCTCCACATATCTGACCTTGTCTTGTTTCAGTATATTGAAAGGGTTCATTTAATTTATTAATTCATTCATTTTTTTCCATTTCATTTCATTCATTCGTTCATGTTTTTCATTTTTTTCATTCATTCACTCACTCATTAATTTATGCGATCATTCATCATTGTTTATTCATAAAAGTACAATATACCTTGCGCTTGCTATCTTCGTTTTTTATATCATATAGCCTTTAAGATCAAATATGCAATTAAAGAATATAAATAGAATTATTCAAAAAGTAATTCATACCACCCATTTGATGATCGATCAATTTTTTAATTGATCCAATCAGTCAAAGCACATAATTATTTGTATACACCGTTCGTAATTTGTTCTTTTCTAGTATAAGAACTAGTGTAATTAAAAAACAGTTAACGAAACAGAATGACTCCATGCATTGGCTATAATATAACTGCAAACTTTTTACGCGTTCCACAACCCGTCTATATATACAATGTATTTTTTTTTGTTGTTGTTGATGATGTTGTTGATGATGTTGTTGTTTGTTAATTTGTTTTATTTTTGTTTTTGTTTTGTTTGTTTTTTCTTTAAGTGTTGTAGTGATAAAACAGTTAATCATCATGTAGCCCTCTCTATCATTATGACCGAAGGAAATACTACATCACTACAAATTTAAAATGAAATGCGAATTGACACATTTTTTTCGCGCACTTTGTCCTGCTTGTGGTGTTTTGTTAAAGTACTTTTTCGTACGAATTAAGATCATTCTGGTACCATACATCAAATATGATATTGTGCAGGCCATCTTTAATCGCATTTTAGCTCAGAATAATTATCAATAATGGCATGAACGAGAATGAAACTATACAAAGTCTCAATTTCAGATTTGTGTGATAACACGCACCGAGTTTGCTCATTGATCGCAGAAAATGAGAGAAATAATAATAACAACAACAGCAATAATAATAATAATAATAACAATAATAACAATAATAACAATAATAACAATAATTATTATTGTTGTTATTATTATTATTATTATTATTATTATTATTATTATTGTTATTATTGTTATTATTATGTGAATACTTCAATGCGCTTTACAGTGTTATTTATTATTACCCATGGTCATTGAATTTCAAGCCCGCACACAAGTGTGCACCATCTCCGCTCCTTAGGGAGAATTCCTACCATTTTGCACCGTTCACACGCACGCACGTAGGGCAATGGCAAAAACAGTCACGTTGACTTTCGGCAATCCTCACAGGCACCCATTATCTCATGGGTAAGAGTGGCAATGTAGATTAATGTCTTGCCGAAGGACGTCAATTAGTGCCGCGGCGGGACTCGAACCGTGAACCATGTGATCCACAGTCTGGTGACCTATCCACTTGACCACAAAACCTCTACGACAAAGGGCCAAGATGACATGCAAGAGACACGTACGAAGTATGATTATGTTTATCTTTTAAATAAACACATGCATTATATTCTATAAAAAGCAGCTGACTGTTTGAACACATTTTGTAAATTTACAGATAATACTGAACATTTAAAGAGGAAAACTAGAGGTATAGTTTAGATTCTAGTGATTTATATTATCATACCCCCCCCCCCCTGCGTTTGCTTTGCTATACATTTGAAAATGAACTTTTTTTTTGCAGCCAGTTAAAATTAACTTGAATATCAACTTTAATCACAGTAACGTGACAAGTATTCGGGGCTGACCATACAAAATGAAGACCATTCGTCAATAACCAACTATGTCTTTACAATAAAGCATGCACGTAACGACGCATGAACTGTATATGCACATTTCAAAACATGAGAGTCTCTTATATTTGAACCTCATTGTTCTATCACAGAACAACTTCAAACGAAACAAACCAACAAAAGCATATAACAAAAACGAAACCCGGGAAATAGATCATACGAATGCAAAACTATTAAGTATATCAAGAAAATAATAATAATCTATTCAGACCACTTACCTGTCTGCTTATGGTGGATCGCTTCCTGCATGCCGAAACTCCACACTGCTTGCGATACCTTGGCGTGTAGGGGGTCTCGAACCATGGACTCGACACCTTCTACGTTCCCTGCTCGTACCATACTGAAAAACCTTTTCTTCAGTCTCCCAATATCTATTACTCCATCTGTTATTTTATCTCCATTTGGTTCTATAGTCGCATCCATTTTAGAATCTTATAATTATGACTGGTGCACATGCAACTTCGTAGATTTGGCAACAATTTTGCTATCCGAATAAAGTCTTTGACTGTTGCAAGTTGTAGCCATTTACTATAAAGACGTACGAGTGGTAAACAACTGTGTAAATTCGCCAACAACTTTATGGTCGAAGCAGAATGCTGTTGTTGCTATGTTGTAGCTCCTGTTGTCGTTATTTAGATTTTCTAGACGTATACGGGAGGTGCACATCTCTGTAAATTGGCAACAATTTCACGTTCACGCCATACTTTGACCGTTGTATGAATTATTGCTGATGTCGCCGTGTATATATGTAAGAGTGGTAAACAACTGTGAAAATCTGGCAACAACTTTATGCCTGAGGCAGAATGCTTTGTCTGTTGCTAATAGTTTGTAGTTGCCGTTGCCGTCAGTTGCAAGTTTGACAGTCGTGAATCAAACATTTAAATTGGTTATTTTAAGTCCAGGCCTGATTATTTCCGATAGCATTTAAAAAAAAAAAAATCTCCGTCCGATAGACTGTTGCAAGAAAAATATCCTCGCAGCTTTTCAATCAAAATCACATGGTATGGTGGTCTTCTGTGAATGTGGTTGGCATGATTTGCAGGAGGTCCTTGGCGCCACAAAAAGTACTACATTATTTGAGATGTATAATAAACAATCCATCGCTGCTTATTCTAAACGCTTCTTCACGCTGCGAGGCACTGCATGGTGTCATCAATCAAACACATGCATGTGTTGCGAAACAAAAATATATATAATGTCATAAACAGACAGATAAAATATCTTGTTTACAAACAAGATTCAGCTTTCAACTGCTCCAATCGGGCTGCTAATCGAAAAAGTATTCCAGTTGGCGTGTAAACTTACACAATGTGGTCGGTTTCTTGATAAAGCAAGTGGACTTTTAGATTTTAATGGGGTTTTCCGAGGTGGTATATGGTATGTCCAAAAAGGCTGGTACGATGAATTCTCAAAGGAAATATACAGGTAGGCTACGAAGAGTAGGTATATCTATCCTCTGTCGTGTCACAGCGAGTTGCATAACATTAATTTTACGATTACCTTGAAATTCACATCAAGAATGATACAATATATTTTCATCGTCTGAATACTATACGTGCTTTGGAATTAATTGTATAATAATAATCAATTTCTATTATATATCATATATCAAAGATGATACAATATATCTTAATTGCCTAAATTCTACGAGGCTCCGAGTTAATTGTATAATTATAATGATACTTAGAATATCAAGGATGGTATAATATACTTTAATCGTCTGAATACTACGTGGCTCCGAGTTAATAGTATAAACTATAAAGTAGATTTGTATATTTGGTGACAATATTCTTTACAAAGTCTATTTTTGAAATATAAGAGTTATTTGGCCTGAAATATTTTTTAAAAAGGGGCCGGATGGAAAAATGAAAAAATAAAAGAGTGATTGCTTCATTGGGCGTAGAATGTTTGTAATATATAGTAATGGAAGCTGGTCAAAACCAAATTTGCTGTGAGTCAATATTGGAAAAAAAAACCCAACTTAATATTGATTAACAATCACATGGGAGGGGGGGGGGGGGGGGACCAGAATGCCAGCAAAATAAACTTCACAGTCTTAATCCCCATAAGCCGACCGCACACTATACGATCGGTCTGTAATAGCATTTGATAAGAACATTGAAGCACAGGATTTTTTTGGGGGGATTGAGGTTCTGAATAGTCCTATAAATAGATTCTTGGGGCTGCAGCCCCTCCCCCTAAAAAAGTAAAATTTACTTATATTCGAGCAGAAATCACCTCATATTCGAGCAGTTTATGCGGATATTCGGGCTGCGAGGTGTGCCCCCTGTACGCTAATAGTAAGTCATCTAGATCCCGGGTAGATCCCTCCTGATTTTCCTTTGTTTTTGTAGTGAAAGTGAAAAATAATTATATTCGGACACCTCTCTGCGGCCGTAAGATGAGGCTATTTGGGCACATCACTGTTTAAATATGAGGTTATTAGGGCACCACGCTACCCGAATATCGGACAATTTAAAATTCATCCGAGGCTGCAGCCACAGCCCCCAACCACCGACTCTTGCGCCCATGAAAAATACACAATCATGAACACAATAATTATGTTTCCCGATTCCTTTTGCTATACCTGCACAAGACGCTTATCGTGCTACCGCGTTCTTTTTCCATGTATACCTGCAATATTGTACTACTGTGTGACTATGATTGATCAGTGTCCTGTAAGTACATGTAGTACTGCACGTCATCTCTCCCCCTCTCTGTTTTGTAGCGTAAGGGGGTGGGGTGGGATAGTGTAAAGTATATATATATTTAGTAATTATTTCCATATACTCGGAGCATTTGTAATCATTTTTTTCTCACAAAGGGGTGATAAAATACAAGCTGTGCCTTTTAATATACATGTACTCCTCCACTTTTGTTTCTTTACTATTCCTATTATTACCGAAATTATAGTAGTATAACTGTTTATTATGTTATTACTGTACTTAGCTTTTTAAAAATATTTTCCATTTATGTAAAAATTTCTTATCGTAATTGTGTTTGATATTATGTTATACCAATTTGTATATATGTAAAACACTGAAAGGCTCATGTGGAAAATGAAAGAAACCTTGAAACCTTTTTTTTTTCTCTCTAACTTTACCCCTTTTTCGAATGCAATTTCCATTGTCAATTCCTTGCTTGTTGTCTCTCTCCTCTCTTCATTGCTATATATGCAATACCTTCTATAGCTATCCCTATATCGGTTCATCTTCTTTTCCTTCATCTCTTCAGTTTGCTCCTTATTGTATTGTATTGTATTTATTTTCCGTCATTTAAAAACAACAAATAATACATCCATAATTATGAAAACAACAACAACAACAAATTGATTACAAGAAGACGACTGAGGGATGGCCCTGCTCAGCGTTGCTGCCATAACAACGCTGTTTTACAGAGGGGTCCCTTCTTTTAGTCTACCACTCTCGGTCACCTTTCCATTGCCATACTCTCGAGCCTATCAATCTATCTGTTATAAGCTTTATTCATGAACTCTTTTATATCCCCCTCCTCTCTTTCCCTCAATAGATCCAACCTCCCCCCTCTGCATCTAAGCGATATCAAATTATGGTATACCCTCTCCCATTCTCTTATTCATCCCCCCCCCTCATCTTTTTTTTTTCCTTTTTGCCCATCACTCTCGCCCTCCTTTCCATTGCCATACTACTCTTCACATCTGTCTGTTATAAGTTTTGCTCATAAACACCTTCGTATCCACCTCTCTCCCTCTCTCTTTTCTTCAATAGATTTAACCTCCTCCTCTGTCTCTTTTTATTAATGATATAAATGCCAAGAAATATCAAATGGTATAACCCTCTCTTCTCCTCTCTTACACATCCTTCCATAATAATTTCATAATAATTAATTTGGCCTTATTTACCCAGGGTAGCCACGTCAGTATTAATAGTGCTCTTTCTGCGGGCCCTACAATTATTATTACCCCAATATTGCCAGGTAACCATTTTATACACCTGGGTTGAGAGGGACAAATGTAGGTAAAACACCTTGCCTGAGGATGTAAGCACCGAGCAAGGAGTCAACCCAGGACTTCTCATAAATGAGAGTCGAGAGCTTTCACCAACAAACCAGTGCTCCCACAACTGGAAACTATAAAATAATTAAAAGACAACAGAAGTTCTTTTCTTTTTTTGTAAATTGTCTTATCTGCACAACATATCTTTATTCTCATTAGATGAATCTCAATCTTTACAAATTCAAAGCATTTTTTTCCTGCATTTTCTTGCACCTGAACTCGCAGGAAAAACCAGATGATATAAATGCAGTCAAACTCAGATACATAAAAAGAAAACACATGAAAATCCATAATTTCAATTATTACACAATATCTAAATAGGAAATTTAAAGGGCCCAATATAATATCCAATAGTACTCTATATAAAGTTGAAGAAATGTATACAAAGCAACATGGGGAAAATGAAAATTATCAAATAACAAAATTTTTTGCAACTAACTAGAGCTAGAGAAGAATATAAAGAAATCCATCAAAAGTATATAACATTGAACAATTGCGATTTGCCACTACAAACATGAATTACTATAAACTCTTTAAATTTGGATGCACTAGATGAAGTGTCCTACAAAAGGAGGCTGATGCTATCGTCAAACTGAACAAATGGTGCGTTTAACTATTCTGATTTCACAAAAAACCCTGGAAACATCCGTTCATTACTATCAGATATTTGAAGCTAGCTTCACCCAACCTACTTCTACAAACAATAATTATATCATGGTTCTTTCCCTAAACAGTTCTATTTACTTCCTTTGTATACATTTTGAAATGGGACGAAAATTATTTCCATTTGTTTACTCCTGACAATGTCATGAAAGCATTTGAAAATACTCCTTATGTTTTGCATTGCTATGTTGTATTTTAATGAAGACACTTCCAAGTGCTAACTAGAACAGCGCCATCTACTGCCCAACATTGTTCCCATTTCAGAGAGTGACTTCACAAACAGATGAGATCAGAGAGATTATTTTTGGCAAATATTTCAAAAAAGTAAACATGACTAAATAGGGGAGATAACTCTATGCAAGTGTATAAATGGTGAAGAAGTATTTCCCTACTGTCAAACAAAATGATAAACTACCTACAAACTGACCTAGAATGACAAGATGTTTATGTGTCAATGTCATATTACAAATCTTTTACACATAAATATAAGGTACATAGAATAGATTTCCTTTCTTAACAACTTTTTTTTCAATTAAATATCTCATTTCGTTTTGAGTTAATAGTACAACACACAGAGAGTACTGGTAAGAGCATCATTAAAAATGACAAAATCACAGAAAAGAAACGAAGCGGAACATAACAAATAACCCCTTTGGTGCTTTTTTTAAATTGCTTACATATAATATCCATACACACTCATGCCCATAAACACACACATGCACTCGCAACACACTGACTTAATATTTTTGCGAAAAAAATATGATCAGCCCCTATGCTGTGCATACAAAAGAGCTGTTCACATATAGCATTCGTTTCAAATGGACGAAGGGTATTGTACCTCATGGATGGAATGTGTATACAAAGGGGGTTGTGAGGAGACCATTTTCGATGTTTTGATAAATCAGTTTACCATGAGCCAAATCACCTCTGACGTGAACTTGGTACATCTCTGCATATGGGATGGTTGCCCCACATAGCAGCAACTAAAACATAAAAAGACATTATCTCATGACCTCCTTGGCCATTTACAAAAAAATATGGCACATTTGACTCCCATACCGATAGTGTACAGTTGAATTACATGTGTAGATTTGATTTGACCTATACAATTTAAGAAATGTTTCCTGTTTCCTTACAATAGATATTCCTACCTTGATCATTATTAAGCAACATGATAAAATTATCTCGAAATTCACATGAAACTGTCAAGAAACAAAACAGCACAACAACAAAAACCAAAATTGAATGGTTGACCTTCCCCATTTGTACCTGAAAGACTATATTCCTTGTTCTGGTGGGTACTCATTCACAAGCCTTTCTCATCTCCTAACAAACTGATTTCTACCAACTACAATGATTATTTAGATTTATTTTAAAATAAAGCTTTATAGCAATGATGGTTTTTGATGAAAAAGATTCAGAATAACCTGCAGTAACATACTATGTTTATTCTTACGGTACCGTAAAACTTTGGGTGGGTCCTCTGGTGTTTGCACCCGTCATGTTATAGGATGCAAAAAGTATTGGGGGGGGGGGCAGGCATGTGCTGGTAGAATTTTGAATAAAATTCCACAGATCCCAGTTGCTTTTCAGGTCTGAAGCCCAAGCCCCCATCCCTGCCCCCTCCAACCCCCCTGGTCATCGCAATTAAGCAAAGAACACCACCCATCCTCCCCCAACATGTTTTCTGATTATACAGCATCCCCATTTTCACGGGAATTACACCACAACCATTTACATTGACACAATTAAAAAAATGCAAACATAAACAAAAACAGCAACAAATGAAAGCTAGAAGTTGGTCATAGACAACAAACACATCTGTTTCTCTACATATTCTTCTAATTATAATTTTGCGAAGTTCTAATCATTACTCTCTCTAATCACATAAATGACAAATTGTACTAGAAAGGCACACCATATTCAATTCATGATAAAACACTCAATGTATATATGTTTGCCCATATCTCTGTAAGAAAGATTGATCCCCTGTCCTACAAACAGTATTTTTACGTGCAATCTCAGAAACAATGGTTACAAATGAAGGGAATAACACTAAAAAAAAACTATTCATAAACAATTTTGAAGAGGATAGAGCATTTGGAGTACTCCTTACATATGTAGAGGACTCTTTTGACATACTTACATTACATTTTTACTTATCTTTTTCCAATGAAGTAATTTTTATAAATAAAGAATATATATATATCTGAAAAGATTTTGTATTATGAATAGTGACCCTCATTCCGTATTATGAATAGCGACCCTCTTCTCGTATTATGAATAATGAGCCTTTTTCCATTATGAATAGCAGTCCTTATGACTAGCGAGCAGACCCCATTCCTTTTTGGGTTGGTATGTGCCATTAATCATCTCATATTCAATAGGGTGGTGTGATCAAAAAGAAGAGAAAAGATTGGGTGAGCTTTGCATTCTTTTTTCTTACTAAAACTGGAGGTTTTTTTCCTACAAAAACATGCATACCAAACAGGAACATACAAGCTACAGAGTCAAGAAGTATCTCATTCATTAGTATACTTGGTGAAAAATTATTCATATTGTATAACAAAATCTGCATTTTAAGACTTTGGTCAGGCTATGATGTCTTCTATATAAAGTTAACAAAATTGAGGTTTCTACACAAAAATGTGAGTTCTAAAAAAAATGAGGTATTTGATATCATTATTTTTCTCAACTCTAACACAGATGGGGCAATCATTTTTTGTAAAACTCAACAGAGATGATTTTTACTTTCACTGAGCATGCATAATTGAAGGATTCAATCCCACATTATCTGGAGCTTAGTATTTAACAGGTTGCTTTGGAGAGTTAAGTACGTTAACAAAGAGATACAATCTCACAAGGCTTTCAGTTTTACAGTCATGGAATCATTAATTCTCCTCTTTGAAAGGGATACTAACAGTACTTGGTTTCTACATCAAGGCTTTTATACAGTTACATGCATCTTAAGACACTCTGGCCCGTATTCTGAACTCCGGTTTAACTTAAACCATGGTCTAAATGTGTGGTTTAACTATGAGCAGCCAAATGTGACACAAATCTCTAACAGTAGATATTCAATTTATCAGCATTTTTGGTACTCAAGCTATTAAAAACTGTCTGGGAATGATAAGTAGAATAATTTCCTTGACCATTAAAGCATGAGACCAGAATCCAGTAAATATAAGGAACATACAGTGTAAACAAAGTTTTGACATTTTTGGCTACCCATAGTTCAACCACAGATTCAAACCATGGTTTAAGTTAAACCTGAGTTCAGTACATGGGCCTCTATGTATAGTGTCTATTTGTATAGTTAATAATACAGGCTGCTTTTAGGATAAACTCATATCGGGCTACATCAATACTGGGTTTGAGTGTGAAAGGAATCAATTAGTAGAGTGACTGGGTGATCGACTAATGTCCTCGCAAGTCGCTTTTACATCTATTTAAAAGTGTGTGTTCAAATTTGTAATGTCTCTTTACAGAAGTATTATTTGAAGCTGATATTTGGAATACAGTATACCGGCATAGGTCCAAAAACATACAGAGCAAAACCTTTTTTTTTTTTGGGGGGGGGGGGGGTGTGATTTGTCTCTTTATCTTCCAGATAAGCTACATAAATTTGTACAATGACCATATAACATGCCCATAATTTGAAACAAACTTCATGGCCAATTGCTCTACAGTGTACAATGTCCTCTCAACTGTTTTCTTTATATTCTACTCCTATCTACACACAAGTGAAATGAGCAAACACTTTTGCTTCATTTACTTCGCTTCATCTTTTCAGAACCTAAAGCTTTCAACGACTAAATGGGGATTTTCCCCCATTCTACATGCAGCAAATGAATTTCAGCTCATTGCAAATTTCCCATTCATCAACAACATAATACATTTCTCATTTCAAAAGGCAACTTTCATTAAGAAAAAAAAAAGACAAAACCAAACAGAAAAAGATGACTTTCATTCAAAACCCAAGACAAACGAAGGCATATTCTCCATAAACATATGAAACACAGATGATGAAACATATAAATGTTGACATGCATCTGGAGGGTACACATTCTAAAAAATTCATGTGTAATGACCTCATTCGAAACGTAAGGGTATTTATGGTATGAACTTTACTCTTCTATTTTCCTCTTTAGTTTCTTGAAGTGTTGCAGATAGATTTGTAATAAAATACAGTAATACAAAGCTAAGCTAAAATTTAAATATTTTGCCTCCACCATTTCAGCTTTTCTTTTGTTACAATAGCAAAATCTTTAAGCAAAAAATCAACGATTTACAAATTATTTGCACTATTAAAAACATAATAATAAGCAATGTTTTCACCACCGCCCTTAACTTTCAACTCAATTTCCACAAACTTATAACAAATAGCTCATTAAAAAGTTTTCTGGTCAACATAATTGAAAGGAGTGAAAATAAAAACACTTAAAACCACAAACAATAAAAATCTCAAGTAAAAGTCATAATTCAATAGCCTATAAACCTAACGAAAGAACCTAGTAACAAAAAAACATAACAGAACAGAAAAATAAAACGACAAAATCTTTGAACTCTTTTTCGATCCTTAAAAATCACATTCATAATTGCTGCATAGTTACATTATGTTGTAATCATTCACATAATCACTTTTTGTCTTTCAGAATCACACACGACTACATGAAATTATACATAACATGGAATTAACATACCAGCCTTTTATTTAGGCATGCTTATTTAACTTCCTGCAAGAAAGTGGTATTAGGATCTTTAGGCCAAAACACACCTCGCGACCTGACTATGACTAGATTTTGAAAGAAATTGCACCAGGTCAAAGGTTAAAAAATTCTGTGTAAATCCCTTCTGATTGAAATGCAGAATGGCCTTAATGTAGTAAAATCTAAATTGCAGGATATTTAAAGCCTTCTACTTTCGGATACATGTAAGGCAGATTTGTCTACAGGTAGGTTGGCAGTCGTGCGACTGGTGTAACCTCATGATTCACAGGTGATTGAACCTTTTCTGCAACTGGTAGGCTCACAACATCCTGCAAGTTTTTGATAATATTTTTCCTATGAACATTTGGGACCTCAGTCAAGAAGAAGTTACTTTATCTGAATAATATCTAATCCAATTGCCATTTCTTTCAAATTCGAGACATAGTCGGGTCATATGTGCGGTGGCCTTTGTACGTACATTTCAGTCAATGCTCGTTATTTTTCAATGACCACTTTTGTACCCTTCCAACTGTACCACAAGCAATTGGTACAAGTACACCACAGGACGGGACATGATTAGCTCAGTATTTCCTCCTAAAATATAACATTCATAAATCTTGCTCTGACAAAAATCCATTTTCTGATTCTACTGACTCGTGATGATACAGCCATCTTCTTCCAATGTTTCCTTTCTCTCTGCATTCAATCAGTGGATCACACAATAGATTCCAAAGACAAAGAATGCAGTGGAGTTAATTATCTTTCCCTTTTCTTTCGTTGAAGGGAGAGGAGAGAAGACGTGGCGGGGGGAAAGGGGCTCCCCAATATTTGATGTCAAACTCTTGACTCACTGGGCACACACTTGAATGGTCCAATTAAAGATGCGTAGTGTTTGCAATGCCGCTATGCAAACTTCCAAGCTGGTATCTCGCCATATTAGAGACTTGTCATTTGGTGTGGCAGCTCAGTGCAGTGCCCGTCTGCTCGTCTGCTCGATGGCTTAAATTTTGTCGCTTATTTCTTCTTTATATTCATGCCATTTTGAGGTCTTTGCTTAATAACGCAAAAATTGTCGACTGAAGATGTTGCAGCTTTTCATTAATTCTTTATCATCCTTGTAGTATCAGTGATTTTATCAGCATGCGACGGTACAGTTATTGAAATGATGAAGAAGGAGGAGGTTAAGCAGTGATAGGATGATGTTGGTGATGATGAAAAACCATGTTGGTGGCTGATGGCGTCTCTTCTGCTGATGTTGACGATGTCATTCCAACATGTTGCTGATGATGATGATGATGATGGTAGGCAGAAGATCAATCCAACATGTCGAAGGTGCAGATGACATCAGTCAAAGGATTGATGATGATGATTAAACTGACATAACCAAAAGAACTATAGGTAGTGATCACGGAAAAATTAAGGCGGATAAAGTGATGGAACTTGAGGATGCACTAACCAAAAAGGTTGACAAAACTGATGAATAGTTGATGGCCATTTCACAGAATTCTTTCATCGAGCAGCTCTCAAATGTAGTAGATACACGGCTGTGACATATGCAGCATTGTACAAAACATACCTCTCCCCCTCTTTACATTTCTTCCGACATACACAAAACAAGAACCTCCTAAAGATTTATAGTGGGCGGATTAATACAAACGAATCATTAGAGAGCTTGATTGTCCCTTGAAGGCAAGAGAGTTCGTTCAACTCTGTCCTGGAGCTGAAAGTAGGCGTGGCTACCGCCCTGACGTCATGGAGATGTCAATCAGATCCCACTGTTGCCCTGGTGATCCGTTGCATTTGGCTACGTTGGGCGTGTCCTTGCCACCACCAGCTTTCTCTAAACACATGCCACTGGGACTGTGGACAAAAGTTTTGGCCTATGAGAAATAAGAAAATATGGAAATCTGTCAGTATTTTGTTTTCAATTCGTTTATCAACTTCTTACAATACTACATGTACATATTCGATTTGCCGTACTTAATGCATATTAACTCTTTCAGTGCCGACGGCACGTACATGTGACAGACAGACTTGTAATTTTCATTCATCAATTGCTCAACCACGGGAAAGGTATATGGTAGTCAATATATATCAAATATATATCAATATAAATCAAGGATGGTAAATGTATGATTATAATTATATGCTACAATAGAAATTTTCAGAGAAAATTGCAAATTAGAAAAAAAATATTACCTCATTTCGACATCAAACAACAGTAAACGAATGAGAAACCAAAAACAGTATGGACAAAAAAGAACCTCCAAATGTAATTTTCAATAATTCTCATGCATACAGTTGGGTAAAGTAATAGTGTTTGGTATCATAAGAAATGGTAATAAATTTCCTGCAAGTTTTGTACACAATATTTTGTGAAATTATAAATTGCTAATAAAGTGCAGATATTTGAAAAGTAAGCACTGATCACATTTTGGTAAAGTTTTGAAGAGAGCTAAACCCCTTGGCACATTAAGAGTTAAATTACACGATTCATATGTATTATGAAAAATAAATCATATGCACACCTGCCATCATTCCTCAGCCAAAGTTTAGGAATCCAGTGAATTTTGTATGAATTTACACAGAAGTTTTCAGAGAGAGAATAAATGTAACTAAGGCTTATATCATTAGTTCAAATTAGTTAAGATTGATGGCCCCAAAATAGGACTTGTCAGCAGCTACATGAACATGTATGCTGCAATTGCTTTTATACATGTATGGTAAATTGCATGAGATTAGCCACAGGGTGGAGTTAATACAGATTCCACTACAGCAGATTCTATAACTCCAAGGTAGTCGATCACTTTTGCTGGATTTTTTTCCCCTCCTCAACATGGATTTTTCCATGTACCCTGGGGAAAAGGGATTTCCCAATGATATTCTGTTTGAAGGATATCTGCAAATGTAACAATATATTGTAGGCATACATACATATAATCAATGATGACTTGAACATTTCATACATATATGGATTTCACTCTAGGACACCAAAATGGGGGAAATCCCTTCTCCAGCTCTTGCTTAATGGTTGTTTTCTGGTTATCATCATGCCCAAAATACATGAGACTGAATTATTCTTATTGATATCATTGTTACATAGTACCATGGTGTTGCAGCCCTTTGCAGGACTAGAATTTTTAACAGTAAATCTCAAACTTCTGTAACAAAGGCAATCTGACCGACTGATTTCATCAACAAAATGATTGATTTTGATGCAAAGTCACAGATGTTTTGAAGATTGCAATCTCTCTCTAAATAAACATTACAGCAAGTTGCGAGTAGACTAATTGATGCATCTGTACGTGGTCACACAAAATAGAGCCCATGCGCAAGTGGGAGTTGGGTTCCGCGCAATTGGATTTTACGTTTTCCTTGATTTTCTTCATGCTCATTAACCGATAGCTCATAGAAGGTCAGGTAAAGTATTTTGAGGTTAACTTTATACATTCTAGCTGTACACAGGTGATTGGTACACTTGAATGTTTTACAAATACTTACATCTTCTTTATAAAGCCACTCCTGGTTGCCGTGCTTCCCATGGCATTTAATCATGACAACATCTTTATAATGAGAGTTAGCTGACGCATCCAAACATAGATCATCGTGCTTGATCTCGTTCTGCTTTGTCAGGGCAAATATCTGTAGAGAAACATCAGAAAAGACAAAAACATCAGTTATAGATAAAATCTATTAGAAATGGACAGCCATAAATCAAGAGTAAGGCTCTTGGTGTATTGTAAACATTAAGTTAAAGCTGCGATGACTGAAATCATATAATTGCATTTAACCTAGATGGTTGCTCATGAGAATCAGTAGTGACTTGCTTGTGTAAGAGATAAAACTAACTACCTGTCTTGGCGTATTCAAGACAAGTAGGTAAATTTATCTAAGTAGATCTTGGTTTTTAAAGGAAGAGTTATCAAAATTAAAATTTTGTGAATGGTAATCATGAAGTAGTATTCAAGTTACATTAGTGTTATTCCTAGTCCAAATAAAAAATTTGCTAATAAAAAGCTATAGAAATTTCTCAACATAACACAAAAAGTTACAAAAGTGGTATTATTGCAAGTCAAAGTTAGGGTTCTGCCAATAATATAAATGCTAGATTTCCATGTAAAATGAGTAAAAGCAAGACTTAAATTTTACTATACTAAACCATGTAAATGTTAACCTAAATGAGTGTAATAGGAGAGGTGTCAATTAATAGCTCCATATAATGGTCACTGTCCAATAGCAAACATGCAACAGAGTTCATCTGAATTCAAGTTAATGCTTGACACTGCTTGTCAGAATCAAGTCCTGCTGACTATAACCAGGCAATAGTGTTCGCCTAAACTTCTTATAATGTTTTCAAATCTTGAGAAAATAGTAGAAAATATTTATCGAAAGGACTGAAGATGGATGGGGGTATAAAATCAAACAAGCATGCAAAATGCTCAAATTTCAGAAGGAAATGCACCGCAAATGTTCCATGCAAACAATTTTTTTTATTTAACCCGTCGACAACGGAATTCTCCTATTCCACATAGGCTTAATACAGGATTCACCTGGTTCAAATAGTCAATGGGTTAACATTCATTCCTATAAAAAAAATACTTGTCAACTTTTAGAATAGGTTTATTCCCATAATGCACTGATGATGTGAGATATATGCAAGAAATACATGTTGCATTTGCTGAAACATTCTATAATAATTTGAAAAGAGAGCTCTATCAACATCAATTCTATACATGTCTTCAGAAACTCAATGAAACAATTCTGAGAAGATGAGCCAAAGAATGCTAGCAGCCTTGCACCTTGGCCTGCTTGATAAAACAAGTTAACAAGTTAATATGACAATATCCACTGCATATGCTCTGCCTATCAGATGATGGTATCAAACAAGGATAATTTGTACACAAAAAAGTAATATTTTCCCCTCTTTTAAAAAAAAAATTCTTCATCTGCACACAAACTATCTTTAAAGAGGATCAAACTAAATGCAGTCAATTTAATTTCTTTTTAAAAGAGAGAAAGAATTGACAATATCATCCCATGCATTTTGTAAACTAGCTAAATGGAAAAATGGAATTATTCACTATTGGCATTCTAAGGAAATATTGAAATTACCCCAGTTTACATCTACATTTTCATGCAATTTGATGCTTCTAAATTTATAAAACTTGCCTCTACTGTCGTGAGGATAGCAATTCATGCCAAACTACAGCCTGAATATATACCCATTCTATTTTTAAAACGTTCAGTTCCTTTACTATTTCATAACCATACATACCAACCTACAACAGAAAAAAAAAATAGGAATCTCTCAAGGCAAAATTAGGAATTCAGTGTCTTTTGCATGCTTTTACACAGAAGTTCTCAGGAAATAGAGAGGAATCTGTGGTTCATAGCACTACTCTGAAGGCCAAAAAATAGAAGCCATTCCTCCAAAATAGGAATGTTTAGTAACATTTAGATCTTTTCTACGGAACTAAACATGCACTACCATTCATTTCATGTCAGAGCAGGCTACTGCTGGAGAGGTATATATAGTTTACCGCTGAATTATAGAAGCGCATTCGCTCCTCTGGCAATGACTGCAGGCAAACAACAAACATACAAAGAACGTCAACTTTGAACAAACACTTGAAGACGCAACAAGACGCATTTGTATAATAGTATAGAGACAGCATAGGGTATTATAAGATTGAAGCACGGTCATCTGCAAGATAAAAAAAAACACAACTTTGTCTGGTAAATGACCTCATGTTTTTAGTTTCTCCTGAAAAAAGAGAGTCACTTAGCTGCAATCATGTTCATCACTTTTTTGAGGTGATAGAGATAAAATGATTTCCCATTTTGCCTGAAATGATTGCACAATCAGCACTGATGTGATATTGGCCAGCTGCATATGATTTTTTTTTTGTTGGTTAATTGCCAGCTGACCAAAAAGAAGAATAGCTTGTTGTGCGCTTAGCAAGAGGGCACAAAGACAATTTTTTGTTGTTGAAAAAACAACAAAACTTTCCAATTTTCTAGTCTTGCAATGAAAGGAAAATGAAACAAAGTAGAAAAGGTATGAATTATAATTGTTAATAATTAGATGATTTATAGATGTACATGCATAGCTGAACCTTATAGTGCCTTACCAGTTACAATGCTTAATCCATCAAAAGCGCTTTAACCCTTTCAGGACAATTGACCACATTTTGTGGTTTGGCTCAATAACTTTTGATTCAGAGCTCTAAAAAATATACCAGATGCATGAGTAGAAAGAGCAAAAATTTCTACACACACTATGTCCATTTTGGTTACATGACCATATTGCGTTTGATCCCAGGAATTTTTAAAAGGAGAATAAGCTTTAAAATCCTTAAATTGGCAACACATTGAGAGGTTCAAAATCATTGTTTTTTTATCGAAATTGGCAACTTTTTCAACTTTTGAACAATTCTTTTAACCATGTATATTGTTTTCAAAGACATTACCCCTTATTACAGTCTTGTAGCACTAAAAGAAAAATATTATTGTTGCCAATTTGAAGAACAAAATGTGATCAATTTAGCCCTTAAATAATTCATGTCCTGAAAGGGTTACTACGCTGTAAGCATGTTAACTTGTTAAAGAATGATCAAAATTTAGGAATGCCTATTTCTAAGAATGTACTTCTGCTGGCCATCTAATATCCTTTTGCACCCTTCTGCTCAGCAACATTAAACAAGTTTACTAACCTGGTTAAATAGCTTTATTTTGGACAAAGAAACAAAATAGAGGTTTAACCTGCCACTGATGACAAAAAAGACAATTTACGGACTGAAATACACATTTCTAGGATTGTACATTCATTTTGACGCCTTGTTGCTGGGCACAGGACAATCTACTAAACCCGGTTGCAAGTACACTTTTGATCAAATTTTCAGTTTATTGCATTCATAGTGAAAGGATGTATAAATACTACAAAGAGGTTATATACTGTGATTGTTAATAATCTAGCTGAATTGTGGAATATTGGAAAGTAGTCAAAGCTTTAAAAATGCAGAGAAATTTACTTCCGATATGACTGTACTCCATTTGTGCCCTTCTGCGGGGCACATGAAACAAGTTAGTAACCAGCTTTTTAAGTTTTGTTTTGGAAAAAGAAACAGAATATAGAAAGCTTAAATCATTATTTAAATGATTTACACAATAAAATGCATATTTTTAGAATTGTACATTCGCTGGCTGTGTAGCCTTTTGCAGCCTTCTGCCGGGCACGTGAAACGAGTTACTCACCTGGTTGCCTCCCTGGCCGTGGCAGGAAAAGATGCCCACTTTCTCGTTCTCCTTCCTTCCCATATTATCTAGGCACTTGTGAGTCTCTATATTACGTATCTGCAGAGGAAAAAAAAAAAAAAGAAGAGAGAGGGAAATTAAA
The DNA here is from genome assembly GCA_025618425.1 of Heliocidaris tuberculata. Lineage (NCBI taxonomy): Eukaryota > Metazoa > Echinodermata > Echinoidea > Camarodonta > Echinometridae > Heliocidaris > Heliocidaris tuberculata. The sequence goes on from CM046849.1 coordinate 23,733,923, forward strand.
ACAAGGAGAAAGTGATACCATCTAGAAAATGTAGGTTAGGGTAGCTACATGACTGATTTTTCTGATTTGATAGGCGGTAGAGTTCAGCTAGGCATGAACCAAGCACATTTCTTATCGAGTGATCAACAAAGAATTACAAGCTCTCAAAGATGAAGGAGCCACAATTACACTGGGACCATGATTAATTACCCCCATCTTCACAATAGCCAACGTTTAATAGTACATTACTAATTTGCATAGGATAAAGATGAAAGAGATGTAAAATATAACAATTAGAAACGTAATATCATAAAGATCATGTACATGTGATACCCATTTCTGCTCTCCTACTTCACACTATATTAGGCCCAGTTCAGACACAATATGGTATTAAAACTGCCTGAAAAAGAAAGTGCCATGCCAAAACCTTCGCTGTAAAAAAAATATCAAAAGGCCATTTTTTAAGGGGGGGGGGAATTGCTGTGCACAAAAATTGCTCCTACGCGTACTCACTGATCTATGTGTTTTCAAAGATACAGAAGTGTAAAACACATTGGCCCAAATTTACAAAGGAGGTTTGGTTTAAACCCCCTCCTGGGTTTTTTAAGTGTACGTGCACACGGAGACCGATCCCATCATATATTTTCTTTGAGCGCACGCATAGGGCAATGTGCGCTTATTTACGCTTATTTTAGTATGCTTACAGAGGTTTAAACCTTACCCATGGTTTAAACCTTACCCATGGTTTAAACCTTACCCACAGTTTAAACCTCCTTTGTGAATTCGGGCCATTTATTCTTATCTCATTATTCTTACCACTGCATTGTAAAAAAAACCCAACACAAAAAACAGTATAACATTAATGTCTGAATGAGCCTTAAATAAGGATGCATTAAGCTTAAGTCATGTTATATCCACCATCTAAGAGCTGATAGATTACCCCCCAAAAAGTCACCATCAAATCAATTCCTCTTCTTGTGCAACCTTGAGAAAACCTGGGATTTGAGTCAAGAATGCAACTGATACGCACAGAGCAGTATTACTGCATCTCTTCGAGTCTAGCTTTACACTCTTTAACATCTTAAACAGTACAAAATTGGCAACACTTTACACCGAACCTGCCGCAGCCAGAGGAGAAAGTTAAGTTACCCATTACTGCAGTATCAAGTAGACTATTCCTCTTTAATAGGGATACTGACAATCTCGATTACATCTGTAATCTTGAAATCAGATCAACAGCAGCACCGCAAGACACTTCATGCCCTGTTCATACTTGAATCGATTCGGGTAAAGCTAGTAGTGTATTTCATCATTCTAAAATGTAATTACCACAAGAACAGGGAGGCACTTCAAACAACCTGTTTGAACACTTGATATATGATAATACAGTAAAACATGTGTCCAAAAGAACACTCAAGGGAGACAAGAAAAGTCGTATTTACAGGAAGGTGGTCTTTACGTACACAATACTTTAAGAAATGTTTCATTGTTTCCATAAGAAATATTGCTCGAGGGAAATAAAAGATGTAGTTTTTCTTGAAATGTGGTTGTTAGAGTTGGTTCCACTGTATTTCAAACAACCTGTTCATACACGTACTAGAAATATGGCAATATTAAATATGAATACCTATTATATATATATGTTAAGGTTTCACGTATCGGCTCAAACAAATTGAAAGAAAACTGCTAAAAGCATTTGTAATGCATTGTGGCGAATTTTATTTTTCTACTCAAATTTTCGACGCTCCCTGGCGTCTTCTTCAGGAGAACAATAAATGATAAGGTATCATACAAATAATTGAAATAGTTATAGTTATAGCGCGCGCATCCTCAGTCAGATATAGGTTGCTTAGAAACCGTCTCTCTTGGAGATCTGACTGAGGATGCGCGCGCTTTACAAAAAAATGATGGATATAATTATGTAGATGAGAAAAGAGTAATGTGCGCGCTTCATTATTACGTAATTTACGTAATTTACGTAATAATACACAAAATCCCAAGTAGTATTAGCGGCAAAGATTCAAAATAATAGTATTGAAACAAAGAAGGAGAATTGATACCAAATCATTATTAAAGAACATGTGATTGAAAAGATACAAAAAAACCTAGCGAAAATATGTAAATCCACTGAGAAAGTAAAGATCTCTGTTAAGACCTTTTCCTTTTGCAGAAGTTTTGAAGGAAAAGGTCTTAACAGAGATCTTTACTTTCTCAATGGATTTACATATTTTCGCTATTTTTTTTGGTATCTTTTCAATCACATGTTCTTTAATAATGATTTGGTATCAATTCTCCTTCTTTGTTTCAATACTATTATTTTGAATCTTTGCCGCTAATACTACTTGGGATTTTGTGTATTATTACGTAAATTATGTAAATTACGTAATAATGAAGCGCGCACATTACTCTTTTCTCATCTACATAATTATATCCATCATTTTTTTGTAAAGCACACGCATCCTCAGTCAGATCTCCAAGAGAGACGGTTTCTAAGCAACCTATATCTGACTGAGGATGCGCGCGCTATAACTATAACTATTTCAATTATTTGTATGATACCTTATCATTTATTGTTCTCCTGAAGGAGACGCCAGGGAGCGTCGAAAATTTGAGTAGAAAAATAAAATTGGCCACAATGCATTACAAACGCTTTTAGCAGTTTTCTTTCTATTATATATACATGTATATATATATATATATATATATATATAATCCAGTGTTGATTTTCAAGTGGTAAATTGAAATGTTCAGGATGCCGTTGCATAAAACTTGCTATTATAGTAACTTTGCTATTATAGTAACTTTTCATGGAATACTGGATTTTGATTGGCTCTTGAGCAACGTTACCATGGTAGTTACCATTGATGGCAAAGTTACTATAATAGTAAGTCTTTATGCAATGGCACCCTGGTTTGGTAATGAAAAGCAATAGACCTGTTCACAAAGTTATTCAATTTTATGGATGTTTCTTTCCTGGGGACCTAGTAACGAGGTATTCCATTAACCTGTTATTAATGAATGAACTACAATACTTGAAATCCAGTTTGCATACATTACTTGTTGCTATGTCTGACAAGCCTCTGACAAGCTTTCAGGTTGTCATGAACAACTTTGTTTTAAAAGTATGCATAAAATTTGAATTTATTTGTGAACAGGTCTATTCTGAATTAATCATTTAAAGAATAAAATAAACATGAATCATCATTTGTGCATATCACTATGTGGTAATACAGGCTGGCCTAATGTATCAAAAACAAGAAAAAACTTGCTGAAAACCACACTGGTACACCATTACGCATGTGGATCAGGTATTACATTAAATTTGCCATCTTTTCTTTGCTTGTCATTCTGCTAGAATACATTTTTTCTGTTAAGTTCTTTTGGCACATCTAAGCAATCATGTTATCATTTCCAACATTTATTTGAAATTTTCATGGATTCTGTGGACACTTTCATGATTTCTTTAATTAAGAAAAATTGGGATAACATTGTACCTCCAACTGACTGGTGCAGGATTTTGAGATGTGTGAACTCCCCTCCCCTTACTCTCCCCTCCCCTCCCCTCCCCTCCTGCTCCCCTTTCCCCCTACCCCCCCCCCCCCCTGCTCCCCTGTTCCCCTCCCACTCCCCTTTCCCCTGCCCCACATTCTCCCCTTTTCCCTATCCCTCCTGCTCCCCGTTCCCCTACCCCTCCTGCTTCCCTTTCCCCTACCCTTTCTACTCCCCCTTTTCCCTTCCCCTCCTGTTCCCCCTTTCCCCTACCCTTCCTGCTCCCTCTTTCCCCTACCCCTCCTGTTCCCCCTTTCCCCTACCCCTCCTGATCCCCTTTCCCCTACCCCTCCTGATCCCCTTTCCCCTACCCCTCCTGCTCCCCATTTCCCCTACCCCTCCTTCTCCCCTTTCCCCTACCCTTCCTGCTCCCTCTTTCCCCTACCCCTCCTGCTCCCATTTCCCCTACCTGCTGCTGCTCCCCCTTTACCCTACCCCTCCTGCTCCCCATTTCCCCTACCCCTCCTGCTCCCCATTTCCCCTACCCCTCCTGCTCCCCATTTCCCCTACCCCTCCTGCTCCCCATTTCCCCTACCCCTCCTGCTCTCCCTTTCCCCTACCCCTCCTGTTCCCCTTTCCCCTACCCCTCCTGATCCCCTTTCCCTACCTCTCCTGCTCCCCATTTCCCCTACCCCTCCTGCTCCCCATTTCCCCTACCCTTCCTGCTCCCCCTTTACCCTACCCCTCCTGATCCCCTTTCCCCTACCCTTCCTGCTCCCCTTTACCCTACCCCTCCTGATCCCCTTTCCCCTACCCTTCCTGCTCCCCTTTACCCTACCCCTCCTGATCCCCTTTCCCCTACCCTTCCTGCTCCCATTTCCCCTACCCCTCCTGCTCCCCATTTCCCCTACCCCTCCTGCTCTCCCTTTCCCCTACCCCTCCTGTTCCCCCTTTACCTTACCCCTCCTGCTCCCCTGCTCCTTATCGCACTACCCCCACAAAGCACATCTCGATACCTCCTGGAATCATTGAGTGCCTCACACAGACTGTAACCCCAGTGACATCCAGCACTCGAGCCATGAAACACAACACCCACTCAGGCAGTCCAAGACCAATTCTACCACCTTCCTTTATGCACCAAAGCTCTTGGGTACTTCAAACCATGTTGACGTTTTCTACACCTGGAGGTACATCGTATGTTTGTCTGTTGAAGGTCAGACTCTAAATGTCATTTATAACAATGAATTCAAATCTTATGACAATCAACTATCAACCACATGATTTTTAAAAATCTGCATATGATGGGAAATAAGGGAGATTTTAGATATGAAAAAGCTGCTCTGCTCTGCTCCAGGAGAAGATAATGAGAATGAATCCCAGTATAGCATCCAGTGTGAGCTGCAACAGGGATTATTTCAACAAGTAACAAGTAAAATGACAAGAATACAAGTAAGTGAGAAAAAAATGAGAGAATGAGAGAACTGCAATAATATCAAAGATTCAGTTTTTTACATACACATGGAAAAGAGAAAAGGCAGGAAAATAATAGAAAACAAAAGATAGAAAAGTGGCTAAAAAAGGAAAGGAGATACAGATAACATCAAGACATTAATAACGATTATGGTCTCATTTACCCTGGGTAGCCTCGTCAGTATTACTGTAATACTACTCTTCCCGAGGTCCCTGCAATTATTATTACCCCAGCACTGCCAGGTACATGTACCCATTTAACACCTACATGTATAGCCGAGAGGGACAAATGAAGAGGTGTCGTAGTCGAGTGGTTTAAACACTTGACTGGAGATGGGAAGGTCGTGGGTTTGAACCCTGGCGCGGCACTACTGTCCTTTGGCAAGACATTAATCTACATTTGCCACTCTCCACCCAGGTGTTAAATGGGTACCGGCAGGAATGAATTCCTTGAATGCTGTGAGCGCCGAAATCGGTAGCCTAGCTAGAGCCGGGGTAATATTGGAGTGCCTTGAGCACCATTCATGGTGGATATGAGCGCTATATAAATATCCAATATTATTATTATTATTATTATTATTATTATGTTGGCCAACAACTTGTCCAAGGACGTAAGCACTTGGCAAGGATCGAAACCTGGACCTTTCGTATGAGAGTCAAGAGCATTCACCAATCCACCACAGTGCTCCAAAAATGAAAGCAAATGAGTAAATAACATTTTTCAAGAGCAAAGTTTCACTCGAGCAAATGACACCCTACACCTACTCAGGTTGTCGTGAAGACAACACCTCCCTTTATGCACCGAAGCTCTTGGGTACTTAAACTCTTGTTGACATTTTCTACGCCTAGGGTTCGCAGTATTAAAACATGGGATTTGTCTGCCCGAGGTCAGACTCTCTAACATGTCTTATTCAGAGGGGAATTCACCTAACACTTGTTTTTTCAGCACTTTCTTTTAATCTAAATCTTGAAGGGGAAGTCTACCTTGATACCTGTATGAAGTTAATTTCAATAAAAGTGAGCACTGAAACAGGTCAGTGAAAGGTTTGAGAAAATCCAATTAGAATAAAAAGGTTATGATATTCAAAACAGTTTTAAAAGATCACAACAGAATTGGTAATGCTACGATTTCCTTTGTGAGCTCCTCTCCATATGTTTAGTAGGAAAAAAAACTTCATCAATTTCCATTTTCTCCAGAGAAGATGTTTTTTTTTCTTCAAATTTGTGCCTAAGATATATCATTGGAAACATATTCTTTATGGGCCTCCTGCATCAAAGAAATAGAGTAAAATTATTTCTGATATTTTTGAAGATCTTCCAAACATAACAAATGCAGAGGTGCTGACAAAGAAAATCATAAAACTTAGCCAATTTACGTAGGATCTTCTGCAAGCAATACATACCTCTCCTATAGTTTTAAAGTCCAATCTAAACTGGGACTCTGGATATATATTTTCTAGGTACCACTCAAAACTGTGACAGCTTAGCCTCTCTCGGAGCTTTTTCCTCTGGCTAACATCACCAAATTCTGTTTTTCTCACACCTGTCAGACAGAAGAGCACAAACAAACAAAAGGTGGTTATCATAGAGATTTACTATTCAGTCAAGTTTAATTGTAGCCAATTTTCATTTATTAATTATCAAAAACATGAAAAAAGTTAGAAGACCAATTATACTAATATTATCATATTTTAAAATAAAAAAATATCAACATATAACATACACATATCATAGTGAAGCAATGTCAGATCCTGGATTAGGTGGGGGGGGGCAGGAAGGATATTCAGTAAAATTTCTGATAAGTAAAAAAAAAAAAAAAAGGGGGGGGGGTGTTATCAGCACTTTTTGACTTTTTTGTGTCTTTTAACTCCAAAATTCTCTGACAGGATAAAAAAAAAAGGGGGTCATCAGCGTTTTTGAGTGTCTTTTTTTTTGACAGGGGATCCTCCCGTTGTGAAGCGTGGGTAAATGTGTATTAAACATAAATAGTTGTACATTTATGTATCAAGATGTTAAATGATTAAAGAAAGCAAAATTGAAAAGTACTGGTTTAAACAGCATTCCATCTCTTATCAATTAATATCAAGGACCATGTGGACATTGCAACAATATTTTGAGAGAGAAATATGAATTCAACAAGACAATAGAGACAAGAAAATGAATGCATAAAATGTCAAAAAATAAACCAATGTCAACCCAATAATCTAATAGTCAGTATATATCATATACCTGCAATCTTATTAATGAAGCTGACGAGTTCTATTAATACTTTGCAAACAGAGACATTTTTAGGGCTAGTTATACATACACATAATATGTACTAGCTCACATTGTGCACAAGTAGCTTTCCATACTTTGAATTAGACTCAATACAAAGACACTGTGCATGTTGGACAGGCACCACTGTGGAAATTTGCTTTCCTTATTTACTTTCTATGTCTAGAATACTTGCTACAGCATGATTCAATTTGCGATTGCCTGAGCATGTAGACAGACATGTCACTACCTAGGGGACAAGTATTCATTAGTAATCATCAAGGTGCACCTATACTGACATCATCTACATTTCAAATGTCACGATGAATATCTGGAGTTAAATATTTAATGCAAGGCCTCCTTAAAGGTTCAGGATTTGTACAGGTAAAGCCATGTAAAATTGAAATCTAGTTTCTTGTCCAGATTTTACAAAATGTGGAGGGATTCCATGTTATTTGATATACTTCCTGCACACAAAAAATGTTGGGATTCATTAATTGCCTTAAAAAAAAAACCCAGTTCATTTGTCAATGTACCTCAAATAGATTTAAAACAGGAAGACAACGCACTTTTTTTTTTTACAATGTTTGTTCATTAAAACTGAAAATTTCCTTTAATTGTTCTTCAGTTCATATCCATAAAAAAGAAGGTCAAATAATATTGAAAACCAAAACTAAAACTATTATTTCATGACATAAAGACTTAAATGAAGTGAAAAAAAAAAACTCTCACAGTTAAGCCTCAATGACGAAAGCCCATTTTCCTGTTAAAGCTAATACGCACAAAATCGTGCACAGAGGACCTCTTCCCATCGTCCTTACATGGTTGAACTCAGCAAACTTTAAAATATTCAGAGTTGACACACCAAGAGCATGGAAGTACATATTTACACACTTGTACATGTAGATATAAGGGGACCCTCTCGAGAGGGTGTGTTCTTACCCTCCAAATTTGACGCTTTATCTTGGGTTAATTCATGAATTAACCCAATTAAAGGGAAGAAAATCATTTTAAAAAGTGTTGGACAGATAACAGAAGGAAGAAAATAGAATGAGAAAAACAAATTCTGATTGCAAACTTTATTTTAAAAAAGTAAAACCCCCTCCCCCCCCCCTCCCCTCCAATAAAAGATAAAATCAATTCATAAATTGTAAATGAAGTGCACGAAGCCAAATAAAATGATTACCTAGCATTCCAAAACAAGTACAGTTGTACCCCCTCCTTTTATATCTACACCCCTCGATGGACAATTACTCTTCGACAATTCCCCTTACCCCTATGAGATCTACACCCCCCCCCCCTAAAAAATAGCTCAGTCATCCTCAGACTACTATCTCGGGGTTAAAGGGAAGTCCACCCTGGTATTAAGTTGATTTGAATAAAAGGGGGAAAATAAGATACATGTAAATGGATTCAATGAAAGCTTGAGCAAAATCCATTATGAAATAAGTAAGTTATGAATTTTTGAACTTGTAATCAATCAAACACAAATTGGCAACTGATGTATCTTGCGAGCTCCTCTCCCATTTGCTCTGTACAGAAAATTTCATAGATTCTAATTTTCTCAGTTACTGCTAAAGGAATGCATTTGTTCAACATTGGTTGTGTGTAAATTTGCAATGATTATATCTAGAGTGCATGTATGATTAAATATTTTCCTTAGAGAAAATGGAAATTTATGATTTTTAAAGTACAGAGCAAATGGGAGAGGAGCTCGCAAGATACGTCACGGAGTTGCGAATTTGTGCTTGATTAATTACAACTTCAAAAATTAATAACTTTCTTATTTCTGATCGGATGTTGCTCAAACTTTCATTGATCTGTTTCCCTAATTTTTCTGCTTCTTTTAAAATTAACTTGATATCAGGGTGGACTTCCCCTTTAAACTAAATTTAGAGGTAGTTGGCTGTGGAAGGGGACAGGGTATTTGTGCCAGGGCTATATAGGGCTTTGTTAACATAATCTATCATGAACCAAACCTACATTTTAAATCTATCACACAAACATAGTGATCGGTATAAATTACAAAAATTTTGATCAACCACAATTATTGTTATGGTGAAGCATAATGTGATTTGCTTCAGTCACATGAAAAGTATCATAAGGGTCTGCGTTTGAAGACTAAGGTTTCGATCAGTGACGGATTTGGGGGGGGGGCATGGGCAAGAAGTGCCCCCCTCCCCTTTTGAAAGAAAAGTGTACATTGTGCCCCCCTTTTAGAACTGATAATCTTTTTTTTTTTTTTTTTTTGCGTGCTTGCTTCAGCTTGTCAGAGAATTTGTAAGGACAAAGAATTTGTTGTTGGTTGTTTTGTTTTGTTTTTTTGATTGTCAGAAAATTTTCCTCAGATTTGTGCCCCCCCCCCTCCCCCCGCTTTTTTTCACAAAATCCTGGATCCACCCCTTGTTTTGATGCCTTGCATGCAATCATGAAAGTGAAAAATGATAGAGTCGGTTGAAACACATCTTTCTTCTTCACAGCTCAAACAAGGACAATGCCATCTTTGCCACTGTACATCTCATTTGCAATCGATTTTGAAACCCAAGGCCCAAGCTGCTCAAGAAATATCTGGAGTGGTCGTCCGGACACAGCATCGTATTTAAAGACAAATACCAGGAAGGAATACATTACGATAAACGAGCCGAAACACACTTCACAGGTATCAGGCTAGAGTGAAATCAATCAAGACCATCAGTTGAGAAACGATTGAAGGGTTCTTTGGGATCGCACTCAGAAAATAAACAAGGTTTGATGTTCCTTGAAGTGGCATGTGAATATAGATCACTTACATTGAACCTTGTCAGTCTGCAATATCACTGTGAAAGAGTAAATTTTCGACATGTCATTGCTTTTGTGTCACAATTTGAAATTGATATCTCTTGTTACTTTTCTTTCAAAATTGTCCTTATAAACATCTTGTATGAGAGTCATTAACCTTAAAAGGGAACCAACCACCCCCTCAAGAAATGTATACTGCTGAAGACATAAAATTGTTCGGGTAGATAAGGATGAAAGAAAATAAGGGGAAAATGATCTAACAGCAAGGCCTGGACAGAAGCTAACTTGAAATTAGATTGATTGTGTGCAGGTAGTGATGTACTAGTGCATCAACAAGTCCCAGTTCATTTAAAGTCTAATTTTGGTATGAAACTTGCAATAACTCACACAGAAGTAATATTTGAAGCTGATGATATTATAGACTGGCATAAAACTCAAAATATTCAGAGCAAATATTTTGGTGACTGGTCCCCTCTGATACAGGTGTAATAAGAACAAACATATTTGAGAATGAAGTAACGGTAGAGTTTTGAATAATGTGCATGTGAACACAGTTTTGCAGCATTAAGGATGCCATCAGTGTCGACCTAACCCTAGTTTCTCTCTATTTTTAGGGAAGGGAAGAGTGCACTCTTCCACTATCTGTTTTCCACGATCAAATTGATTTGGAAGATTGAGGGGGAAGTTAACACCGATGAGCACGGTTCTCAAAGCTGTCGTGCCCATCAGGCTAGCTTTCAGCTCGAGTGTTTGGGGTTGGGGCAGGTTGACTCCTGCCAGTAGCACCACAGAATAACAACCCAAGGTGCCGTTCACATTGGTCAAATAACACTCTTCATAAACCCAAGATTAAACACCATCTTGACACTGAGAATGGCAGTTATAGCTATATTTTCGTAGTGTGCGACTGAACAGATTGTTAATTCGGATCTCAATTTTCCTTTAAATTTCTCACATGAATGTCAATGTGACACCATCTTTAAAGAGCAAGTCTAAGAATCAATACTGAGGTTTCATTAAAGATATAAAAATCAGAGTTGCAGACAAAAGAAGGTTTTTGAACATTATACTAATAATGAAAATACAAATATTTTAATACCACGAAGATCAAATGCAATTACTCTGTAATGTAAAAGTGACAGTGATGTGATTGCGAGGACCTACATTTGTACGACGTCCATGTATCAGGTATACGCCTATAAAGTGCTTCATATGAAACATGCACACGCACGCTCGCTCGCTGTTGTGTCAAAATAGGCTGCCATTGCTACTTGTACAAGAGCAATCAGCTTAAATCTAAATTTTAGCTAGATTTGCTCAAGCTTAACTTCAAGTATGAACAGGCCTTCTACATGTAGCTAGCTTCAAGCAGGGACCTATGCATTTGTATTCCATCCATGCTTCAGGCTTGTCATGTGCTTCACGTGAAATATGCACATGCACACTTGCTTGTTTTTGTGTCAATTTTAGGCTGTCAGCTTCAATCAAAATTGTAGCTTAGTTCAAGCTTAACGTCAAGTATGAACGGGCCCCCTATCTAGCTTCGAGGAGGGACCCACATGCAGTAATGAGCTTAACGTGAAATATGCACATGCACACACTCGCTGGTACTGTATCATAATAGGCTGTCATTTGGGCTTGTAGAGGAGCAATCAGCTTCAATCTACATACCTTTGATCCAGCTTAAGTTTCAGTATGAACAGGCCCCCCAACTAGCTTCGAGCCGGGACCTACATGCAGTAGTGTGCTTCATGTGAGATATGCAGATGCACGCTCGATGGTTACTGTGTCAAAATAGGCTGTCATTTGGACTCGTACAAGAGCAATCAGCTTCAATCTAAATTCATCTTGAGGTAAGTAGAACTAATGGAGAGCTCCCTTGCGGTGTAGGAATTTTCAGAGTATGTGCTCGTTCTGTCTTTCATTGTTACCGAAAACCTCGTTCACAAATGAGAGAGTTAACTGATGGAGATAAACCGCTATGGCAAAATTTAAAAACCTTTTTTACATGTAGGCCTCAATCATGACTCAAACACTAATAAACAGGGATCTAGAGCACATACCCCCCTTCCCTCCCCCCCCCAAAAGATATAAATAATAATTTTCAAAAAATTAACCCCAAAACCCCCAAATGGTAAAATTGAAACAGGGGGTCAATTGAATATACACTGTACAGATCTTAAAGACGTCACACTGGACCTCTGTAAAAAAAAAAAAAAAGTGTGGAGTAGCCTAAAGTAAAGCCATATGGAAATGAATGGCAAAGGGGGTGAAAAGTAACTGCACAGAGCAAAGACCTCATACATGGTGTACTCACTTATCGGTGAGTTATAGGATACAAAAAATGTGAAGTGCACTACGCATATATCATTTCATTTCGCTGAAGCCGTCTTTTTGGTACTGTTATATTTCTTCTTCAGATACATAGGCTGGAATTCACAAAGGTGGTTTCAATTCAGACCATGGTTTATGCAGATTTTGTGGTATAAATACGCTTGATTCAGCGCATACACTTAAAAAGATCCAATAATGAACGCGCGCTGGTCGCGCGTGGTTGGCAAAAGAGCTAAATTCACGCTAGTTGCCATGGTCTGAATTTACATAAACCATGGTCTAAACCATTGCGACTAGTGTGAATTTAGCGCTTTTGCCAATCACGCGCGACCGGCACGCGTTCATTATTGGATCTTTTTAAGTGTATGCGCTAATTCAAGCGTATTTAAACCACGAAATCTGCTTAAACCATGGTCTGAATTGAAACCACCTTTGTGAATTCCAGCCATAATGTTTAAGTAAAATGATATGCAAACTACATAGAGAATTAAGTATAAATTATTATCATGTGCTAACATTATAATGATTATTTTTGCAGTGGTTTACTAGATCATGTGTGAACTAGGTGTAACCATGCATTTATGTCTGGGCACAGACAGCGTGGGCAGGACATTTTTTTATTTTCTGTCTGGCCTCGTCCATGCATTGTCATTGGCAGAATGATGAGCATCGGGAATTGGATAAGACATGGAGTGATTTATACACTCCGAGAGGTGCCTTGTATCCTTTGCTTGCTGGTGGTCACCTTTCGAAACACTGGTTGCTTTACACCAAGAGAGGGGGCATGAGGAGAATAAGATTGAGAATGACAGTACAAACATCTTCTAGTAGGTCTATGGTGAAAGGGAGAGGTGGAGGAGGAGAGAGAGAGAGGAGAGAGAGAGAGAGAGAGAGAGGGAGAGAGAGATGGAGAGAGGGGAGGGGGTGAAGAGAAGGGGAGGGAGAGAGAGATGGACAGACAGAGGGGAGAGAGGGGAGAATGTAGAAAGAGAGAAATAGGGAGAGGTGGAGAAAGAGAGAGTGGGAGGGAGAGGGAGAGAGAGAGAGCGGGAGGGGCATGGGGAAGAGCAGGGAGAAACAGAGATAGAGAGAAGAGACATGAAACACAGTCTGAGAAAGAGGGTAAAAAGGAGGGAGCAAAAAGATTCCAAGAAGTAGGAAGATGGACGCATCAAGACTTAACACTGACTGATCAGAGAGTGATGTAAAGAGACACAGACAAGGACAAAGATAGAGACTTGGACAGCTGATGGGACAGCTAGATAGCAAGAGAGAAAGAGACTGGGAGACCGGAACACAGGTTGAGAACGAAGGTAAAATGGAGAAGAAAAGATTGTGCATAGCAGGAAGAACAAGATTTGCCACTGCAGACTGATTAGGGTGATGCAATACTAAAGAGACACACAAGGACAGAGATGGAGGCATAGGGACAGCTAATGAGACAGCAAGATAGATAGAGAATGAGAGAGACAGAGACAGAGACAGAGAAAGAGACAGACAGACAGACAGGTAGAGGGAGACAGGTAGAGGGAGACATAGATGAAGAAGGGAGAGGGGAGAAGAAGAGGCACAGGCAGGGAAAATATTGAGGCAGACATAAAAACCCAGTTAGAGAATGAGGCTAAAAATGAGGAGGGAAAAAGACTGCAAGAAGTAGGAAGATGAAACCTGGATGGGACAAGATTTAACACTGATTGATACGAGTGAAATGTAAAGAGACATAGATACAGACAGAGATGGAGACACAGGAATAGCTGATGAGGCAGCTCGAGGGATAGAGAGAGAGAGAGATGGAGACACAGGGAGAGTTGACGAGACAGCTAGAATGATAGAGAGAGAGAGATGGAGAGAGAGAGCTGACGAGACAGCTAAAGGGAGAGAGAGAGAGAGAGAGAGAGAGAGAGAGAGAGAGGGGAGGAGGAGGAGGAGGAGGAGGAGTAGTGTATTGCAGAACTTGATAGAGACAAAAAGAGAGGAAGAAGGAGACAGAAAGAGAGATGGAGAGAATGAGAGTGAAAGGAAAACAAAAACACTATGCAAAACTAGATATATATTTAAAAGGATGGATGGAGTAAAAAACAAAACAAAAACAGACTGACTTAAGCATAGAGAAAGTTGGGGTATGCAAAAGAGTGAGAGAGATGCATACACACATGGACAAGGAGAGACAAGGAGAGATGAAAAGAGACGAAAAAGAAAGATGAAGAAGTGAAAGATAAGGGAAAGAGACAGGGATAGGTCTGAGAGGGAAAAGAAAGAGAAAGCAGACAGAGAGAGCAAGAATAGAAGCACAGAAGGAGCATGAGAGAGGGAGAGAGAGAGAAAGAGATAGAGAGAGAGAGAGAGAGAGTGAAAAGCAAACAAACAGACGATGAAACCTCATCTGCTTCAAATCGCTTCCCAAACCTGTCACAAATGCACAATCAAATCATGCAAAGTGGCCTGTAATGATGTCTCTACGTAACAACATCCCTCCACTCTGACAAATGGACACGCAACCCTAGACGACAGCTCTCGTGTAAACTCAAATCGTTGAGTGACTCTAGGCCTAAATGGGTAACGACAGATATCATTCACAATTTTAATTTTCCATTTCAATTTTCGGCTGAAACCTCAGTGATGCTGCTAAAGACTTCCGTTTTAAGTGATTTTAATCAAGCGATTCCCCATTACTCAATTCATGGGAGGACTACATTAACACAGTGTTGTTGACAAATCTTCAATCTTTTTCTTTCTGTCAATTCATATATAGAAAAGCGCAAATATGCAATTACTGCAATATTCAATACAAAGTTCACTAATGATTATGAAATTTCTAATGGTAAAGAGAATAATATAAATTATTCATAATAGGCTAACTGCATACATCATGGAATTAAATTTGACCAAATGAGTCTCTTGTGGCAATTTATTCTAGAGGCGAGGTTCACTACGAGCAAGTGCGAGATCCATCTAAAATCGTTGTTGGTTTTTCGAATGAATGTAGCTCCTGTACTTCGCATAAGCCACCTCGCGAAACCAACAAAACAAAATGTGAGAAGCTGAACATCGTATGACACATGCTCCTCTGACAATAGCTCTGGAGTAAATTTCAAAACTAATCATATTCTAAACTTGGACCCTAAACCTAACTCCAGCCCAAATGTAGAATTACCAAGCTAAATCATCAGGTTCAAACACTTCTCTGACAACTTTATTGAGGGTCCATCAGCCCGAAGCCCATGTGACAAACAGCCCCAGAGACCGACACTATAGCCACTTTTTAGAAGGTTCATTAGACCAACGGGCCCCCAGGAGACGGACAATTTTCTTTCTTCCCTTATGTACTTTTTTTAAAGGGGGGGGGGGGTCTTGTGTGCTGTTGGTCTTATGAACCTTTTGTAAATGTTGGTCTCCTAGGCTGGCTGTCTAACTGAAATGACCCAATCAATTTGTTAAGCATTTATCTGAACAAAGAAAAACACAGAGTGAGAGCAAGAAAAAGGGTTATTACCTGGTGATATTCTGTAATAGAAATTCCTAAAATCATCCATCCAGACTTCTGCTAATCTCTGATTATTACGATTGATGATTCGCCCCGTACCGCCTGGGAATGTGTATGGCGTTGATTTTCTGAAGACGTGACCAACGTGTGAGCAGGTGACGATTTCTAACGTTCCTCCACACATCCATATCTAAAGACAAAAAAGAAGATGAAAACCTTTATTAAAAGATAATTTGATTACATGTTGTTTTTCCAAAGGTTCATTAATCGGAAAAGTTCATTATGCCAAACATTCATTATTGAGAAGGTTCATTGCCACATACGTTTGTTATTCTGAAGGGCTAAATTCTAAACATGACATAGAAAATGAAAAAGGGTTTGTGATTCCTTTCATCATTTTCGGAATTACGAACCTATTCAGAATAATGAGCCCTGTTTCATTTTTGAAATTATGAACCCCCTGACAAAAGAAATTTGGGTTTCAGAATTAGGAACTTTGGAAATTACTTAAACCTTTAAAAAAAAAGTACCCCTCCCCCCAAAAAAAATTTATGATATACATTAAATAGGTCATATAGATACATACATGCAAGGGTAGTTTTGTCCTACGGGCAAGAATACAGTCATGTGGATACACTTGAAGATTAATCGGCCTTTTCACAGGACCTACAATACAAATTTATCTTGGCTAGTTGGCTATTAAAACCACAAGATCTACACTGTACAGGTTTCGCTGCTCAAGGAAAAAACTGTGACTACTGTTACACAGTTACTGGTAATCGCAAAATCAGTAGCTGCGTTACATGTTCATAACAAAGTTCTTTGTTAAGGAATGATTTGATATTGAATGACATGTATCACAAGGCCCTTTTATGAATATCGCAAAAAAAGTCTTGAAGGAAATGAAGCACCAACTACGAAGCTACTGCATCAAAATATGAAAGAAAGAAAAAAACTGTAAACCTTCCTGAAATTTTGTTTTTCAAGGTTTTAGATCAAAATTTTATCTCAGAGTGACTTCTAATGATTTTTACTGATTTCCATCACAGCACGAGGGAAAAATGTAGTGCAGCATTACAATTTTTTTTCTTTTGAGTTTGCCAATCAAACATTTATCTCAAAGGAGTTTTAAACTAAACTTTTATCTCTGAGCAGCTTCTAATGATTTTCACCGATTTCCAATGGAAAAGCACGAGGGAAAAAGTGAAGTGTAGGATTTCATTTTCAATTAAGCAGGATGAGTACCTTTCAGGACTAGACTTAATCCTGACTCTTAATCCTCACGTTTGGTTTTTTCTACTTCATCGCTCCCCTTTTATCCTCTCCCTTTCTCCCTGACAACTGAAAATCACGCTCTTTGCAGAAGCTTCAGCATCTTATGACTTCAGTTTCCATGGCGACGCCATCTTGACCCACTTTGCATGGTTGTCTACACAATGGATGTTTGCTCGTCTCGTATCTATGTCACCTTTTCACGATTATTGCTCTTCGGGGATGACACATGCAAGATTTACAAAGAACACATGCCATGTGAATGAGGCATTAATGGTTTTTCACCGGCTTTGGCATCAACGGCTTTGGCATCTTACGTGATTCTTTTCACACAACTTCCACCGATCTCGCTAGCTCTCTCTCACTCTCTCTCTCTCATCTTTTGCTGTACAGTTCAAGAGTGCATCACAGCAGAAAAATACCAAAGAGTATAGAGCGATTTAGCTAGATGAAACAACACAAAAAAGTGAAAAGAAAACAAAAACAGTTATAAAATTTCTTACACAGCTTCCATGCACAAAACAGCAATTCTGACACTTCCCGATTAAAGTTCCCTTCATAATTGAATGAAATAATAAATGTAAATTTTGCTTATATTCTGCATGTAGAATTCTACAGAATGTTATTAGTTCTCATTATGTACATGCAGCTGATAACATGATCATTATTCCACATTCCAATATTGACAACCTTTTAAATTAATTTTATGATTTCTTACTTCCATGAAGCATCACGGTTCACCTTTCCTAGTATTTCTTTCTCCATTCCCTCTTTTCGTCAAAAAAACTCTCTCTCCCTGGCCGAAATTTTGAATATGATTAAATACTTTTGTATTCATAGTTAACAACTAATTCTCCATATTGGGTGAGACCAAACACCATTTTTTTCAAAGATACCTTTCACTCTCTCGGGGAAGGAAAGTTCATACCTCCTGAGCAAATACTATTTGACTCTTGATCGCAAACAAATCCATTTTTCCCTCCAGGAAGCCCTATTATTTTCCCTCCTGCCTCCGCGCTGTGCAAGTGCAAGCGCGCCTCATGATATGCAATATCCGCGCTTCGACTCGACTGCCCCAACGAGGGCTGTTTGGAGACTCTAGAAAACCGTCACGTTCAATAACATCCCCAAACAAGATTCAGTTGCAATTCTTGTTTGCCGTCTTCGCTGTGATGGGTACTTTCCTCCTATTATGAGGGCAATCTGATACATCACCTTTTTTTTTTTTTTTTCATTTTAATCATGAGCGATAGTTTTTGTCCAGAGCTAAACTGCTTTCCATCAAAATGTGAAACAAAGACCCCATATCCACCTTTTGTCTTTGTCTTTTGTATTCGAAGTGTCAAAGAGACTCAACTATCAGAATGAATTAGAAAATTTAAAATTGATGATCAGTGGGAGCACCATGGTATATTGTGGAAGGCTCCAGAGTCTCCTAAGAAAGGTCCAGGGTTTGATCCTTGCACAAGGTGTTTTACCCACATTTGCTTCTCTCCACCCAGGTGTATTATCAAATAGTCACCTAGCTGGCAATGCCGGGGTAATAGTAATCGGACCCTCAGCAGGAGCAAAACCAATACTGATAAGGCTACCCTAGTTTAAAAAAGACAAAATCGTATAAGAGAAGTAAAAACAATATATTTAGAATTTTCTCCTATTATAGGAGAAATCACACCAATTTTTTTTTTCCATTTACTGGTATGTTTCAATGAAAAAAATGAATATCAAATAATATGATGATATACCTAAATTCAGTATGCATATTTTGTAACATCAAATAATATGTAAATAATACAACCGATTATAACAATTATGACACTAGAATACGTCTTCCTTGTTTTCAGACAAATACCCCTCTTCTCATATTAAACCATTAAGTTGTTTTTATTTTTTTCTCAATGATATTAATATCACCTTTATAAACAAAAACCAGTCTGTCATCTATTTCTCTCGGTGATAAACAATTGTAAGAATAGTAACCTGACCCTACCTATATAGGAAAAGCAAGTAGGGAGGAGCGGGCCGTAATCAATTATTTCCAGGGTCTGATACCATCTCATGATATTAATTTGCATTGATTTATTGGCTTGCTGCTGCTACATGTAATCGATCCTAGTTCTTATTACGCCAGTTCACACACAAGTGAGATTCAGCTATTTTTCTGAGTGTGAACAAAGGAATTAACTTATTAGAGAGATTATGATCGAGATTGAAATCCAACTACTAGAGCGTTTTTATTGCTCTCAATCGCTTTGTATAAAGAAATGTCGATAGAGGCAACATAAGACAGTAAATAGGGGCGGAATAAAAGTTGAATTTGAAACATTATTCAAATCTCACATTTTCTTGTGTCTGAAAGTGCCCCAGTATCATATGGTGTGTTTTGATAAATAGTTGTGGTTATATTCCATGTCCACGAAGGTATGGAAGTGAGACAAGAAAATTGATTGTCATCTGTGAACTGCAGTTTAACTTTGTTTTTTCTTGTGTGAATGTGCCTATTATCATAGTGGGTTTTTTTTTTTTTAGGTAAACAGTTGTGGTTATAATATGCCTTACGCACGAAGGTCACAGGAAACAAGATAAAAAGGCAATACATAAAAATGTTAGTAAAGGGGGCTCAAAATTAAGTGAGACTTGAACCATGATTAAAATCTTACTTTTTCTTCCATGTGAATGGGCCTATTGTCAGAAGGAAGATCTGAGGGGAAATTTTTCCTCTTTTTTTTTTTACTCATCTTTCCATACTTAGAAAACTTCTGATGACTCATGCTACATTTCATTTTAGATGATACAAAGAAATTTCTAAAGAGCATCTTGATTTGCTAATTTAAACACACTACTTATTAAACAAGACAGGTAAAGCAAGTGTAAACATACATGTAAACATTCTTGGGGTTTTCTTTTAACTTTGCAATAAATATCTGCACTGAATTGCATCACTAGAACCTTGGCTGGCGACTGTAAAATAAACTTTACTCATCAAAATTTGACACTGTTAACCTTGTGTGGGCATAAGGAATTGATCAATCTCTAAAACACTCTAAAAAGGTCATTCATCCTATTCTACTTCATGTGTCAATATACCTAGGATCGTCTGAAAATGGTTATTGTCAATGTTCTCATTTAACTTGAAAGTAGTCTTACCCTAAATGAAATTTCAAGGTTTTCGCCACCCCAGACATCCATTCCCGCGTCGTATGTTCCAATCTCCTCAAAATAGCTTTTGTCTATGGAGAATAAGCCTCCCGCCATGGTGGGCGATCTGTAAGATAGGAGAAAGAGAAAGAAGATAGAGATAAAAGTTAAGGAACAAGGCAAACAACATGAATAACTTATTAAAACTATGATTGAACAAATGAACTAGATATCAGCTATAAAAATAATTATGAATCACTTTCTTCATCTATGGATTCATAGATGGAACTAGTTCATAGATACAAGTCAATCCTACCGATATAACAGCTACATCTTTGGAAAAATATGCTGCCACAGTAGGAAATCTAAGGCATAGGAGAGGGAGAAAGAAGATACGATAAATGTTCAGGGCACAACAACATGAAAGGATCATTGAATCAACCAGGGAAATGTAACTAAGACCCTGAAGCAACCATTGACCAAATGAGGAAGTTACAGGCTTACAGCTACAGTAACGGAATGTATCTCTTTTGTTAAAATCCAGGAATTCGCAGATGGAACTAGTTCACAGAAACACAAGTCAACAAAGCTGATATAACATTGAGAAAATTAGAAAAACGTGCTGCTGTGGGGGGCAGTAGGTGTAAGAGAAAAAGAAATGAGTGAATAAACAATTGAACAAATAAAGTCGATACAGTTAAATTAATGAATCCCATTCGTTATCCAGGGAATTAATTCATAAAAAAATTAGTCAATAATGCTGACATAACAGACAGAATATAGGAAAAATGCTGTGTCCTGGTAGGCAATCTATGAAAGAAAGAAAGAAAAATAAGATTGATTTAAAACTATGACAAACACCATGAATAAATGATTCAATATATACAATCGAAGAAATGAAATTGATAAATTTTGATAAAGAAACTCTTCTTTATTCAGGGAATTCATCAATGGAACTAGTTCATAAAAACACAACTCTACACTGATGGTATATGGGCCCAAAAATTGGGAAAATGAGCTGCCACAGTGGGCGCCCTGTGATCTAAAGTATGAGAGAAAGAGAAAGAGAGAGAGGGAGAGAAAGAAGATAGAGATAAATGTTCGGAAGAAAGACAAACAACATGAATAAATGACTGAATGAACGGTTGAACAAATGAACTAGATACAGCTACATGTAAAAATAATGAATCACTTCTGTTATCCACGAATTCATACTTGAAACTAGTTCATAGAAATAGGATTCCATACTGTCAATGAGAAAAATGTGCTGCTGTGGCGGGCAGTCTATAGTACAAGAGAGAAAGAAGGGATTGAATAAACGATTGAACAAATGAAGTCGATACAGTTAAAATAATGAACCCCTTTTCGCTATAATCCGGGAATTCATAGATGGAACTAGTTCATACGAGCTGGATTCGATACTGTCAATGTAACTATGTGCCAGAAAATGGGAAAATGTGCTCTCATAGTGGGCGATCTAAGCCATCAGAGGAAGAGAGAGAAAAAGACAAGATGCATGCTCAGGACCACAGAACCAATATGAATACATGATTAACCCTTTCAGGACAGGAATTATTTAAGGGTTAAATTGATCACATTATGTTCTTCAAATTGGCAACAATAATATTTTTCTTTTAGTGCTACATGGTTCTAATAAGGTGTAATGTCTTTGAAAACAATATATATGGTTACTAATTTTGTCGAAAAGTTGAAAAAATTGCCAATTTTGATAAATAACAATAATTTTGAACCTCTCAATGTGTTGCAAATTTAGGGATTTTAAAGCTTATTCTCAATTTTAAAATTCCTGGCATCAAACGCAATATGGTCATAAAACAAAAATGAACATAGTGTGTGCAGATATTTTTGCTCTTTCTACTCATGCATCTGGTATATTTTTTGGAGCTCTGAATCAAAAGTTATTAAGCCAAACCACAAAATGTGGTCAATTGTCTTGAAAGGGTTAAATGTACAACTTGACAAATGGACTAGGTACAGCTACACATAAAATGATGAATCACTTCTGTTACACGTACACGTATCTGCGAATTCATACATGAAACTAGTTCAGAGATATATACGATTCCATACTTGCCAGTACATGGGCTAGAAAAATGGAAAACTTGGCACTGCCCTGGGAAAAGTTAATAAACCAAATACTGTGGACAAGAAACAAGCTCCTTGTGCTCTCATTTTTACAGGTCTTATACATTCGTAGTATCAGCTGTTACGATGCTAGACCCTTGACTATTAAACCTAGATGTCAAAGCGTAAGGATCAGATTGAATTGTAGTGCAAATAATGTTTAAAAGTCAGCTTAAGCACCTTTGAAAAGGGGAATATCCTCTGAACATTTTCAAACATAATGTGCTTTTTTTTCTTCAGAATTACATCCCCCCCCCCCCCCCCCCGCATGGATCTGGAGCTACATATAATAACCGGTAACCAAATTCCAAGCTGTAATGAATGGAAAAAAAAAATCGAATTAGATCAAGATTTAACGAACAGGACTTGAAATGTCATTTGCTCAATTGTGTGGAACAAGACAAATTAATGAACCAGCAGAATACACTCTTTATAATTACAAACTGAGGTTATGTGAAGTCAAATTGAGGGAGAGATGTCTCGTAGGGCATACATGTAAAGAATAAAATGGATGGATAGTCGACAAGGGCTTGATTTTTTTTTTTTAATACAAAGAGAGAACACAGGAAGCAATCTGAAAAGTTATTTCAAAATAACAAAAAAAAAATCAGGCATTAAGACAATAGCCTTCATTAGTAAGTGTGAAAGTATATTTATTCACCTCGACAACAACAATCATGACATTGTATAGCATCTGCTGCATGAGAGTAAGAAGTGGCTTTCAGTAGACCATATAAAGTGTAACCTGTATATAAAGACCGCTCAAATGAGACAACAAAAGTGGCCTTTATGGATAGGTTTCTTTAATACTGGTTCTTATAAAAAAAAAACACTATTTGAGGGAAACAAATATGTGGTATTTATGGAAAGAGGGTCTTTCTGTACAGGTGGTCATTAAAGCAGGTTCCATTGTATTTTGTTTCAAGCATACTCTACCCCTCACTGAGAAGAACCATGGATGGAAGGAAGCATGATAGAGAGAAAGAGAGAGAGAAAGAGAGAAAGAGAGAAAGAGAGAGAGAGAGAGAGAGAGAGAGAGAGAGAGAGAGAGAGATGAGACCAAAGACAAAAATACCTGTAAAATGGTCACGGCCAACTATCCAACCTGAACAAACATCCTTCGTGTTTCTGTTGAAATTTCATTTGGTGTAAAGATATGGGTGAGGATCGGGAGGGGAGGATGAAATACTTCCATACCTCATGTAACTACCTTCCTTTGATTGGCTAATGCTATAGCTGCAGTAGGCTGTGGGCACACTCCTATGATTCATATGTCCATCGTTTGCCATGGTTACAACCAGCCGTGTAACTCTCCGCATCTCCTTGTGGGTGTCTTGCACCCTATTCATAAGCACACCCCCTCTACTGCAAGAGCTCTTGAGGCAAACGTACAGCCCCCGTACAGGTACCGTGCAGCTGACGCGCAGCGTGATATGTCACAGCTCCGTGTTCATCAGAACATGTAGCCATGCACAGAGACTGTTGGACATGTCCAACAGCCTTTTTGTACATGTATGTCTCACGTACTATGTGGATGAAAAAACATGCAAAATTAATTGCAGACAACACGCAGACCACACGCAGACCACACGTGCGACCAGTTGCAACCAATGCTATCATTGGGGGTGGAGACCTAGACCCACTGTTCTGCATTTTTTTATTGTTGGAGATTTGCGATAATTGGACCCCCCCCCCTTTTATATGCTCAACAACCTTTTTAATCCCTTTCCTTTTTTCCATTTTATATCTTCAGAATTTGACCCCCTTCCCTTCTATAAAATCCTGGATCCACCCCTGCTATGGAACTCTGTTTTCATGGATATGCTTATGAAACCACCTTTATACGGAAACAGATCTGAGCGACTAATTTCTGTTGATTTTTTTACAAGCACCATTCTAGTGAAATTCTAATCAAAACTTGAATAATGATTGATAATATAAACCTGAAAGCAAATAAGACCAAAGTCCTGCATGTAATAAAATATCATGCTTCAGTCTTTTTAAACAGTCTTCGCAATAAAGCAATATATCATTTCTATTTGAATAAATGAATTGTCAATGTCTGTTAAGTTATAAAAGGGTGTTAATTAGCCCTGTGTATAAAAAGGATATGAGTCAATTCTCTTCTGATAATTCTGGGCAGACTGAACTATTTCTTTCAACAACAACAAAAAACAATGAACACAGCGAATGAGCAATTTTCTGGTTTCTATACATTCTATCTTTTAGATATCGTCTGTTTAGAGCCAGAAGGGCATTAACTCTGTACAAATGATGGGACTTAATGCCTTTCTGGCTTTAAAACAGATGATACACGATACATGATGCAGACAAGGGTGAAGTTGTTTATACTTCCTTGTAACAGCTTAACATAATCATTGAAATGACAGAATACAAATGAATAATGTACAGAAACCAAAAACAGGACTCAACTACACATAAAACTTGGGTAGTACGTGGCTCTCACAATCCAGAAATACACAGAAATCCAGGGAAAGTGCTCAAACGAAACTGATTTTATATAATTACCTTCCATAAAAGTGTCAGCATGTCAGCTTGAATATCCAGGTACTCGTCTTGAAATAATCAAACAAGAATAAACGCAGCCTTTTCTATCAATGGAATTGCAACTTCGTGGTAAGACCAAAGAGTTATCTTGGTAAGACATTTATTAATTCTTTACTCACCATGGATCACAACCCCTAGATTGACCTCTATTTTTTTTAGTATCGGGTACAACAGTTGTTGTTTGTTCCATTAGTCGACCACAGCCTGGAAATAATTTAATTACTTAGCTTAGATAAAATTGATTGTGAATTCATTTTTTTTTTCTCATTAAAAAAAAAATCAAATAGATCACGGTTCTTGGGAATCTCTAGAAAAAGGATTGAATTGTATTTTGATATAAATGTGGCGAGTGTAAAATGGCAACCTCCTGTTCTAACTGCTAAATATCCAAAAAGAAATTAGCTTTATACGGTAATATGGCAAATTATCTCTGATTCTCTATCATTATTTGTACAAGAACACAATGCTATAAGACACTTGCTTCATTAAAATTTTCGAGCGATTTTCTGAAAACTCAGTACACATAATTGAATCAACAAGTCTATCTTGACTTTGGTATGGATCGCAAGTCCAAACTAAAAAGACAGCTGCCCAAACTTCCATGGGAGTTTGCCTGTTTTTCACAGATTTCCATTTACGCCATGTGTTTAGCAAGATTGATTTACAAATACGTAACTCATGTAACTTGGAATCGATAGACAAATCCATACTTCCACTGCAAAACACTGTCTAGAATTACAGCCACTATACAAAGCAGATGGACATCACTGCACCGCACAGGTGAAGTCAACAGTAGCCAGGTTCACACGAAGGAGTTAATTAACTTTAAGTTCGCTTGCAGTTTCAAAACTTAACAAAACAAGTTAACTTGTAGTTTCAGACCGTATGAACGGACTCGTAGTTTCGAAACTTTCAGTTTACTTGTAGTTCTAGAACCAAAAGTGAGCTCTTGGGTAACGCCGAAACCACAAGCAGCGGGGAGGTGGGGGGGGGGGGGGGGGGGGTCCTCCGTCGCAGTTTCAGACAGTGTGGACAGAATAAATTTTAAGTTTTGCAAGCTTATAGTTAACGATGACCTCTCTGTTCATGTCAAACTTCCGGATCATAGCCTTCGTGCGAATTTAACACAGGATCTGTATGTGAACAGTACACACAATCAGTAGCATCTACTTCTGGTGTTAACAACGACGATTGCTCGGCTTGTGGTTTCAGTACAACGACCATTGTTGCTTCGGGCCCGTGTGAGCTAGGCGTGGTTAGTGAGTTGTTGTTTCGTTAACTTAAAGTTTTGAAACCACAAGTTCCGTATGAACGTAGCTAGTGAGTTAACTGGCAGAGGGGCACAGTTACAGCATTTTATTTAACCATATTGCTCCCTAAGGAAAACAAACAACAATAAAAAGAGAAAGGCTCCCTTTTTGCAACATTTTTAAAATATAAGTTGCTTTTACTTAATCTTTAAGAAGAGAAATCATTGCTTTATAACACGTGTATTGTTCCCAAAGGAAAAAGCAACACTTTCTCTTTGACAGAAAACAATCATTCTTTGAAGCTATGGGCTATTGGCTATTAGTTACATACTTATGTTCCAGACAGCTCTTTGCAAAGGTTTTGAAAGTGCCTCTAATATTTGAAAATTCAGTGGTGTGTGATTTTTTTCCTTCAATATTCCATTTTCTTTCTAATACCATGATTGGAGGGCATTGTAGCCCTATTATGGTTATGTGAGTATATATATATCTGATGTTTCAGTTCATCTTTAGTATGAACAAATTCATATATATTTTTATTACATGTAATGTCACAAGAATACAGATTTTGCTCAAATCATAAATTCTAAAAATTAAATGGTTAAAACCACCATGGCTGAGGGTGGCAGCATCTTATTTTCAAAAGGTTATATCTCACGCTTTGTATCGCTGGATCCAACACTATAGAAATCACATCCAGCATGCTGAAAGTATTAAATCTACCATCCTTCAAACATTGTCATTCCTCTATCCCTTTAAAGGGCAATCCAACCTTGGTAATAAGATGATTTGTGTGAAAGTAGAAAAATAAGACAAACAGGATGGTGAAAGTTTGAAAGAAATCGGACAAGGACTAAGAAAGTTACTGATGTTTGAAAAATGAGATCACTACATCTATGCGAATCTCAAATTGGCAATTTGGTGAGTCAATTGTGACATTTTTGTGGACAACTCTCCCATTTGTCGTACATTTGCTGTTTTCTTTAAGGCGCTTTTACCCTCGGGGCAGTGCTCAAAATATGTTGGAGATAGCATATTGTTACAGGTCCTCATGAATGAAAAAATCCTACTGAGTAATGCATTTTGAAAAAAAGGGACATTTTAGTCATTTTGTGTGTTAGAGCGAATGAGGGAGTTGTCCACAGATACATCACAGTGACATTACCTATTCGGCCAATTTGAAATTCCCATATGCATAGTGATTACAATTTTCAAAAATTCATAACTTTCTTATTGCTTGTCCGATTTCGTTCAAACTTTCACCAATCTGCTTCTCTGATTTTTCCTCTTTCTTTCAAAGCAACTTGCTAATAAGGTTGGATTTCCCTTTAAATAGTGATTTCACCCAGGACTTTCATATATACAGAGCTTAGAAGTGGAAAATGAGGGATAGCTTTACGGATTAGAAAGAAGTTATAACATGTAACTCTTATACAAACAATTCAATGACTACATAACAATAAACCCCTTTGCATCAGTCTAACATGGCAACAAATCGCCATACTCCATCATGGAATATTACTTTAATCCTTTCAGGACAAGAATTATTTAAGGGCTAAATTGATCACATTTTGTTCTTCAAATTGGCAACAATAATATTTTTCTTTTAGTGCTACAAGATTGTAATAAGTGGTAATGTCTTTGAAAACAATATACATGGTTAAAAGAATTGTCGAAAGTTGAAAAAGTTGCCAATTTCGATGAAAACTATGATTTTGAACCTCTCAATGTGTTGCCAATTTAAGGATTTTAAAGCTTATTCTCCTTTTTAAAATTCCTGGGATCAATTGCAGTATGGTCATTTAACAAAAATGGACATAGTGTGTGCAGAAATTTTTGCTCTTTCTACTCATGTATCTGGTATATTTTTCAGGGCTCTGAATCAAAAGTTATTGAGCCAAACCACAAAATGTGGTCAATTGTCTCGAAAGGGTTAAAGGGGAAAACCCCTTCATGTGAATAATGCCATACTTCATAGGTATGATTGAACAAGCTTTCTTTTTCAGGGGATCCACCAGGCACTTGGGAGCAACTTTTCCAATCCAAAATTGTCTGACAAGCCAAGAAAGAAATACCAATGTATGTATATTTTGGTGGTGCATATTCATTTTCCATTCGATATTATTTGACAGGCAATAAACCAAGGAACAACAGACAAAAAAGGAAAAAATGGAGGGGACCCCATCATTCACTGCACCCTGTTTCACTAAAGAAATTAAAAAACAAAAATTAATGGGGGGGGGGGGGGAGAGTTCACTTGAACCTCCAGAACTTCTCGTTTGTACGGACCGATAGGTGATATCAGCACTGAAATAGATGGTCATGGCCATGAATCATATACTTCATTTAACCCTTCTATCTCTGCCGGCTTGGAACCGATATCAGATATTTACAGAGTTCCACTCAGCCGTGCTAGAGATCAATACAGGATGTCCGCCTTGGATCAAATGAGAACGACGAGAAATATTTGGTAATCTAGAAATAAATTTCAGGAAGGTACATGTACATGCAGACAGGAGCTTTGTGTTTCCGTTTCGAAAGTACCAATCAAAAAATGTTCTACAGGAGTTTATCTCAAATGTGCTAACATGGAAATAAATAAAAAAGTGATTGGATTGCGTATAAATCGATCAGAAAATACTCTGAAATCAAATTATGACAGAAGATCTAGGAGGACGATACACAGGAGCCAAACCAAATATGTCATGCTTTTAATATTGAATAAACAATGTGAACCAACGTGTACTTGTCAAATCAGGGACATTTTTTTTTTTCTAAACCTGACCCAATCCCCCCCCCCCCTCCCCATCCCTCTGATAAAGAATACTGGATATCTGTTTTCTCCAGAACTCATTCGGCACATATCAATTATTTGTACTTTGCTTGATTCTTTTAAATCCTACAAGGCACAAAAGATAAAAATGAAAGAACCCCAGTATTTTTTAAAAAGCTTTTTTCTTCATAGAAATATCTATCTAAAATATCTATCAGAATATTTCTTTTGTCCAGATGCAAGTATGTACAGAGCCTGGTAGAAGCCCAAGATTTCCCATTTTTACAAATTTCTCCATAAAGAATGGTATTTCTAAGTTTGTTTTCATTTTTATGGGCAACAACAGAGTCGATGTTATCACAAAAATATCCATTCAAGAAATAGCAATCTGTACCCTGAAGCTGATAGCTTAAGCGGGACCCTTTGGCGTATTTGGGCGAATATTTACACAAGGAGGCGTCATTCATTCGCAGGAAATATCCTATGTGAGAGCAACAATGGAGGGAAAGCATAGTTACACAACTGCTAAATCTTTTCATTTTAATAATATTCTCCAGTGACTGGTAATACTACAATCACAACTTTGCAGTGCGTATTGAGGTTTTAAGCTCTCCCACCACAAAATCAATAAAAAGGCATATTTTCCTTGTTTTTTTTTAGTCACATGAAAAAAAAAACATATTTAGAGCATGGCATACTTGTTCTAACTTTTCTTTGTTATGTTTCTCTATTACTTGTTTCGTTTCTTTGCATTACTTCTGTGCACAAACCATTGCTGACATCACTCACTTAAAACCTTTCAAATTTATTCATGCATGACAATATCATTACATACTTGGTATCATATGAAAGAGGATGAATCGAACTTTGACATGAATAATAAGAATCAACCCAGAAATATATCTTTTTTTCTACTAATCGATGGGAAAAGTTGGGTTTCCTTTTTTAAAGAAACACACTGTATATTCATGAAATAAACATGTCGAACTTGGAGTCTTACAATTAAGGGTGTGTTATTTATACTATTCAGGGCTCAAAAATATCCAGACAGGTACTGCCAATCTCTGGGGATTAATTCAGATTTCTGAGGGTATGAAAAATACATTGTCTGCTGAGAGCCAGAAGGGCGTTAACTCACATTATTTTAAAAGAGATCAAGTTAACCTGTTGACTACTCAATTATTTCATTCCTATAGGCTTAAAGTGATTTGGTAAATTTGTAGAGGCTTGATAAAAATCTGAGCTGCCTGGCCTTACATGCTATCAGTGTATGTAATATGGTGTAAAAATGAAGCCCAGGGAAAAAAAAGCACTTCAAAATCATCATGTGCTTCACAAAAGTAAACATATGCAAGTGACTGGAAATGCCAGACTCATTTTCCCCCATAGACTCAGTGTTAGACTAAAGCGTATGGCCATACACTTTCGTAAATTGGAGTATTCAGTCATAGATATCTTAATAATAGCATTATACATTTGAAAACCTTTCTATGCCTGGCTATTTCTTTATCCTTCTGAACATCATACAAGACAGATATCAAAATTCAACAATTTATTAAATCAAGCCTCCACAAAGTTACCGAATCCCTTTAAATGGGAAGTCGATCCACCTGGTATTAAGTTGATCTTTATAGAGGCAGAAAAAATGAGAGAAGCAGATTACCGCAGTGAAAGTTTGAGCAAAATCGGATGAGAAATAAGAAAGTTATGAATTTTTGAAGTTGTAATCAATCAAATGCAAATTTGCAACTCCGTGGTATAATATGTATCTTGCGACGTCCTCTCCCATTTGCTAAGTACAGAAAATTTCATGAATATTCTTTTCTTAGTTGTTGATGAAGGGAGAGATTTGTTTCATACAGGTTTTGTGCAAAAATATAATGTGCAAGGATCTTATCTAGGGAACAGGGCAAATAGGAGATGACCTTGCAAGATACATCAATGTTGCCAATTCATAACTTTCTTTAATCTTATTAGATTTTGCTCAAATTTTCATTGATATGTTTCTTTAAGTTTTCTGCTTCTTTTAGTACCAACTTGATATCAGGGTTGACTTTCCCTTTAATACAGGAGCCATCCGATTCCCATATATACGCGATGGGTTAACATCCTTCCAGCTCTTAGCAGATACTATTTTCAGAAAGATCCATTCCATCTCTATGCAAAAGACTAACACTGTAAATGTACCTTTAATACCTCACAAAGCCGTCCAAATTACATTCTAAATATCAAGATTTAAAGGCAATCAAGAAAGCTATGCATATCAATAAGTCTTTCTTCATATTGTGAAAAAAGGGTGGGCAAAATGTACCCGGTATACACGTGTAATATCAAATTCTTTTTTATATTGCTTTGAAAAAGTGTGATATTTACAGCGTTTAATAGATCACTTTGAGATTTTAAGATCACTCAAGATCGGTATTCAAAAAATAAATATCCATAAACTTTAAAGGCAATTTACAGTAACGGCATGTACGTGTTACAATATAAGGAAAACGTTATGTGATCCTTTATATTTCACTTTTATGGGCGAGGGAGAGGAGGCAGGCATTTTCTTTTTTTAAATGTCATTTATTCAAAATCCACTGTTTACAGATTTTCACATAAAAAGTTATAAATCAATAGGATAAGAAATAATTATTTAACAGAAAAATTTCGCCATGGACCTCCGTGGATCGCGCCGAAACGACGTTGTTCTCACCTTAGAGATGGCGCGATCTAGCATGCGCTATCTCAGTAATAATGACAACGGGGTCTCTGATGAAGCAAGTTTTGAATTGATGATAATTAGGCCTCATTCCCAAGATGCGGTACACCACCCATAAAAAAAAAAAGAGCTTCAGAAAAATTAAAAGAATTTGATTTGTAAATAAATGGCAAGTGAGGGGGAGAAAAAAGTAACTGCAAGTGACAAAGGCTCCTCAGCATCCTCATTTATCTTTGTGTTTTATAAGATAAAAATGGTGAAGCATGCTAAGCTTAAAGAGTGAAGTTGTGGTACAGGTGAAAAGTAATTTGTGAGCTTTCTCATTCTTTCTTTGTTAGTTTGGAAGAATATCGTAGTAGAAATGGCCCCTGAATAGGACTGCTCTTCAAATGCCTTCATATTCGAAATATGACAAGAAATAGCGGAAGTGTTCGGCCTGAACACTAATGCCACATGTGCGTGCAGTCCCATATACCCACTTCTGTGTTATGCTTTTTAGTGAGATTGGGTCAATTTCTTACCATTTTGATGCTTCCAAAACCTCACAGTATATACAAATGCCTATGGTAGACATGATCAATCTATGTTAAGTGCTTCAAGACAATTTCTTTAACAATGTAATCTCATGACCAGAACTCAACTTAATCTTTAAAAAGTCATTTTACTTTGCCGCGAGCCGCTGCATTTTTCAGGTGGTTTACCAAATTATGCGTGAATGCGGCTTAAGATCAACCAAGTTTTAAATTGATCCTACTTGAAGCAAAGGCAATATGCCCGATATCACCTAATCCTTTGTGCATACCAGGCATCTCTTTCATCAACAGGTCCTCTTCATATTTATCAGATAATAAATGTCCAAGATAATTCACAGTGACAGGTAAGCATTAAAAAAAGACAGCACTAAAGGTTTTATAATTCATTTTTGCAGTAATTCCAATTCTAGATAAGGATTACCACAGGCAGCACTAAACATTTTAAAATCATTCGGGCTCTGCGGCTGGATTCGCAAACCTGCATTGCGCATGCTACACTGACCCTGGGAGGGCAGGTCAAACTTTTCTAAAGTTTTGAGTTACCGCGCTATATATGCATGCACAAGCGGTGCACAGATTTTCACATGAAGCGGAAACATGTTTATTTGACGTCATTATAAACGCGTTTACAAATGATTGTGCATTTATGCTTCCCCAGAAACCATCTTTTGGAGAAAAGCCGATTCAACACGGACCATTTGGTGAGTTTACGATCAGCATTTTAAATAGGCGATTATTCGAAAATGAGTTAGGACGCAACTGTGTTTTGAACTAAACGCCTTTCAAAACGCTCATTCTGGTCTGAAAATGTGAGCATAAGCGCACTCTTAGTCTTAGACAGATATATGTGTAATCTTTCAGATGATTATCGATTCTGTTGTCTTAGAGCCTAAAGAAAGATCATCCCTGAAATTTTGATGAAAATGATTTATCAGTGTTTAATAAATATTAAATCTTAGAGGCGGATCCAGCACTACACAAGAAGCCATCATCATCATCATCATCATCATCATCATCATCATTAATGAAACTACACAGATGCTGAGACATGTTCTAAAGCATGTGCCTAGCATGCAGTACAAACTCACGTAGATGAAGCTTGCAATACTTCGCGAAGATTGCATTCATGTGATTCGTGAATAATCACATTACATCCCAGACTGCACCAGATTTTGTGCAATTACTTGATAAAACCTCAGAGCTCATGCTCTCTACGATTTTCACTGCACTTTTGATTACGGCAAGATCCCTTTCCCCCCGAAGGAATAAAAAGAAGATCGGGGTGATTTCCCATGTGTAAACGTGGCCAGACAAAATATAGCAGAGCCTCTGGAGACGCCACTTAACAAACTCTTGATGGTACAAATCAGCTCTCGTTAGAAAGTTTAATTTGGGTAACAAATCAAGGGGAATATGCTCGATACCGTGGGCTATCATCTATCACAGATCTATCAGGGGCAAAATCCTATGAAAGGGTATCTATCACAAGCCTGATGGAGGGCCCTAAATGTAGCCTACACTATTAGTGTCTTAGTCAAAAGATGTGTTAACTTGCCTGGGGATGCTAAAAAAGGGACATATCCAGGGTTCTGTAAAAAGGAGGGGGGGGGGGGTGGTATACATTTTTTTTTTTTTAAATCTCTGACAAGCATTTTAAAAAATGCTTTCGCATTTTTCAAGTGCATTTTGGGGTCTAAAATTTGAAAGGGGGACACAAGACACAATTAGAGGGGGACTTCTTATGTGTTCTAAAGTATGCCAATGTGTTTTTTTTTAAAAGGTTGCCCCTCCCCCCCTGTCAATGCAAAGGTTGTGGGTTTGAGCCCCAAGCACAGCTCTTATGTTCTGAAGAAGCTATTCCATCTACATGGCTTCTTCTAATCCAGGTGTTAACCCTTTCAGGACAAGAATTATTTAAGGGCTAAATTGATCACATTTTGTTCTTCAAATTGGCAACAATAATATTTTTCTTTTAGTGCTACAAGATTGTAATAAGTGGCAATGTCTTTGAAAACAATATACATGGTTAAAAGAATTGTCGAAAAGTTGAAAAAGTTGCCAATTTCGATGAAAACCATGATTTTGAACCTCTCAATGTGTTGCCAATTTAAGGATTTAAAGCTTATTCTCCTTTTTAAAATTCCTGGGATCAATTGCAGTATGGTCATTTAACAAAAATGGACATAGTGTGTGCAGAAATTTTTGCTCTTTCTACTCATGTATCTGGTATATTTTTCAGGGCTCTGAATCAAAGGTTATTGAGCCAAACCACAAAATGTGGTCAATTGTCTCGAAAGGGTTAAAAGGAAGGTTGAGTTCTGGGAAAGGTAAAAAAAAAATTGATAATTTGTCAGCTTTCTCATTCTTATTCTGTTAGTTAGGAAGATTATCATAGTAGAAATGCCCGCTGAAAAGGATTGCTATTCAAATGCCCTCACATTCAAAATATGACAAGAAACAGCTGAAATGCTCGGGCCGAACATTTGTACGTAGTCCCATATACACATTTCCGCATGCAGTGCATGGAACTCTCCACATTATTGAGTCAATTTATTATTTTGGTGATTCCAAAACCTCACAGCATACATCAATTCCTATGTGCTATATAATCAACCTTTCCCAATTTCTTTGAGACAGTTTTTTTCACAATTTAATCTCATGACCAGAACTCAACTTTATCTTTAAATGGGAACCTGCGATCATGCAAAACAGGACTCGGGTTAGATTACCACGTGTGTGCCTGTAACATGGTGACCAGCTGGAAATGGAATGCCTCCAATAAAGTGGAAAGTATCCACAGAACATATGAAATTATAATTAAATCCAATGACTGCAGCAATAATACACTGAGCACTCTGATCAGTTACTTGCGACTGGAATGCCATGATATGTAAGGGGGTTACAACTGCTGATCATATCATGCCCTTATATTCTGAATTTTCAAAGGGAAATTACATGCAAGACTTTTTGTTTTTACAACAGTATAATAATAATAATCACTGTTTCTTCTAAGCGCTTTACTAGTTACAGCATTATCGACCACAGCTCTTACAACATTCCCCTCTTTCATCTAGTATGAGCGGAAATCTTTCTCAACTGACAATATTATCTTGATACAAAAATATGAATGAAAGGTAATTGATTGAATCCATGGTTCAATCAATTAATCACTTGTTGTTACATGTATATACGAAAAGTACAGGCTACACCATGGAGCCAAACTAGCAAAAAGTGCACTGGACAACAAAATGCAGTTTCGTGTCGATTCAATGGAGGCAACTTTCGAGAGCATCCCCGATATCTGCACTGCCTTTTAATAGGAGACCTACAGACGTGACTGCTGGAAAAGTGCAAAGCGCTGTCGGCGTCTCTAGATGCGAAAATCAGAGCCGCATCGGAGCAGGTGAAAAAGGATGTTTTGAATCCAAATAGCATTGTCAGAGAGTGGAAGGGGCACGTATCGGCTTACTATGGGGAATGATGTACTCCTTGCACTTCTCTCCAGACGCTCTCTGGACACACAATCGCACCTCCACGTACGACTAGTTTGCAGCCACAAACTCTATTTTGACACTTAAATGCGGGTCTATCAGGTCTTGAGCCTAACCTAACTTTGTCATTCTCTGACTGTGTCATAGGAAACCTACAGCACAGGGCCTGTGGATTGCAATCTCCATAGTCTTACAGTTCAGACCCTCTGTTAAGTGGTACAACAGTCAAGGATTTGTACCTGTACATTAAACTTATATGACCAGTTTGCAGCCACAAGCCCTACTAAATAAGTCTTAACATACAACGTCGGGCCTGGACAAATTGGGCTGTAGACTAACTCATCAACATCATTTACTGAAGCTGATCTGCTTTATACACCCCACAATCCACACAAATGTAGCATCTGTCTGAAGTGTCAAATCAGAGTCTGTGCTCACAGACTAACGTACTACTGCCATGAGCTATTTATAGGAAGATTGCGAGCCGTCATGCAGCCCACTGTGAACTCTGCCGACCTGACTGAACGCAGGTCTTCCCCTCGAACATGTTGGTATGTGAGCATGGAGAGCGAATGGCATTTCAACCATTGTTTTCACATAATAATGCCTGTCTGATGATCATGCATACATGCAATCTGATCAAATTCTGGTTTTCATTTTCAAATTAAATGCATGTATCTGTACTTAAAATATATTCTTGATACCAAGTTAACTCGAGTTCTGGTAATGGACTACATTTTAGAGGGAAACTAGCTCAGAGTAATTCCGAAGCGTTCATCATGCAGTAGGTATGTGGGTTATTTAGGCAAGCAAAAGAGGAACAAAATATTTTTCTTTTTGTGATTTTGTTTCAAATATCCTACTTAAATGAATAACTAGGGAGAGACTTCAGTAAAATCGTCTGTTCTCTCACATGCTTTCTACACCAGGCACCGTCTTACAAAGTAGTGAGATAAATTGTGGCGTGCTAAAAAGAAACTCATTCGGGAGGAAATTGTGTAGTTGCTGGCAATTATCAAAGTCCCTCGGAGAGGACTTAAAGCCGTTGGTCCCGATTGCTTACTTCCAAGTAAACGCATGCTTTCTTAGCAGTCCGGTTACCATATCATGTGATATTCAGGCAGCAAGTTGACCCTTACGAAACACCATACAGCAAATATCAGCGCTCAAACCTCCGTCCCACAATACAAATCATCCTCTTGTATGATAAGGATGTAAAATGTGACATAAGATATTTTACAAAGGAAGCTTACCTAAGTGGGAGTGTCCTGTCACCTCCTCTCCTGTCTACCTCCCTCTGTGGTACAGGATACCAGCGGAACTGTAACTTCCAGTTGAAACCACCGTACGTCATATCCGAGCCAGTATGGAACGCAAAATTATCATCACTAATTACATCGATGATCGGACACACAACGTTTCTCCTAAGCAGAAAATCAAACAAACAGATAGATATTTAGTCACAATTTTAAAATTCCTGCTCAAGATTTTTTTTTTTTAGTATTGTACTGTGCAAGTCTTGAAACTACCATACATCATATTAGAGCCAACATGAAAATCAAACTTATCAACAGTGAATACATCGAACATACCACATTTCTTCTGTGAAAAAAATTTTGGTACTCATAATTTTCTTTTTCACTATTAGGCAAATATAGGAATAGTCTATTTTACATAGTTTTAAACAGCAGTTTCCAGCTAGCAACAGAATTTTTCAGAAAAAAGAGAGGAATCCATAGAGGAATCATTCCTCAACACAGAGGGGGTTGGCAGCTATGCTTAACCCATTCAAGACAATTGACCACATTTTGTGGTTTGGCTCAATAACTTTTGATTCAGAGCTCTAAAAAATATACCAGATGCATGAGTAGAAAGAGCAAAATTTTCTGCACACACTATGTCCATTTTTATTGCATGACCATATTGCGTATGATGCCAGGAATTTTAAAAACAAGAATAAGCTTTGAGATCCTTAAATTGGCAACACATTGAGAGGTTTAAAATCATTGTTTTTCATCAAAATTGGCAATTTCTTTCAACTATTCAACAAATTTCTAACCATGTATATTGTTTTCAAAGACATTACACCTTATTTGAACCATGTAGCACTAAAAGAAAAATATTATTGTTGCCAATTTGAAGAACAAAATGTGATCAATTTAGCCCTTAAATAATTCCTGTCCTGAAAGGGTATACCCTTCTATATTTGCAATTACTTAAGCCTGTCATTTTCTCTATTGTGTATGAGCATTCAACTCATCTCGGGTTTCTATTTCGTCCTTGTCCTCCACTCAGCCTTCATATCGAATGTTTGGAGACAGAAGGGCATTAACTCTGTACAAATGTATAAATAGTTAACACCCTCCTGGCTTGAAACAGACCATACTGTCTCCTAAGAGCTAGAAGGGCTTTAGCCCCTATAATTTGAAATAGAGTTAATGCCCTTCTTATACTTGCAGCAGACTAAATCCGAGTCATTTCATATCTAGGTTAGATAGATTGAGGATGGAACGACTTTTTCACGATTGCAAATGATGGAACCATGACCAAGAGCTATACATGGCAGGTAAATAGGAAATCACCATTTTCAATTGTACACACACACACACACATACACACACATAACAAAATATCAAAGTCATTCTGCAAAAATGAAATGTAATAAAAAGTAGTTGGCATGGCATTGGATTGGGCCGAGAGTTCCAACGAGATTGATTAACTTCATCTCCTTCTTCATCTCCATAATGAAAAAGGGCAAGGTAAATATGCATTCACTTCTCTTGACTAATCATTGTGGACAGCTAGATTCGATTTAGAGAATGCATGTATGCATAAAAGAGACTGCAATATTGAATACATGTAGGGCGACCGATTATGGACGTTAATTACACCATGAATAAGAAGATTTTTCATTTATCATTTTATCCCTTACCTACTCAAAGGCATAAAGCTATAGACAGTGTGAGTCAATAAAAAGGAAAACCCAGATTCAACCCTGAATATTGTTGCAGTAAGTACATGTATACAAATTAAATCAGAGATACTCATATTGTAACCTGTAATGTTCCCTTTAATTTGACACCTTGATCAATAAAACCTGGGTCTAAAGATGAGTTTTAACAAAGGAAGTTGGATCGAGGTGTAAGTTATCCTTTTGTTAAACATGACTTTAGACCGAGTGTCGGATTTAACAGAATCAGAATACTGATCAAATGATTTTAGAAGAATATTCCATCAAAGGAATTAAATTTTTATGTCAATCAAATTATTTCCTTTAATTATAACCCCCCCCCCAAAAAAAAAGGGGGGGGGATAGATTTATGATTTCTTCAATATTCAAGACAGAACAGTTGTATTGAAATGACAATGTTCTTAAACATGTGCCCCAAATGATTGCAGGAAAAGTTAAAAAAGAGACATGACTGAAATGTAATGCACGAATTAACAACAAAAAAAAAATAAAAAAAGATCACCTTGCTACCAAATGTGGGTTTTTCTCTGTGGGAGAGATTTATCGTGAAGACACGAACATCCGTTTTGGAGTAGGAAATTGTAATTTTCATCATAAATGCATATCGTAGCCATGAGGGACATGAGCGGAGGAAATGTGACAACAGAAAAGAGTTGGACTTGTTCACACTTGAAACATTTCTCCAACAGGTCTCTTTAAAAACTTTCCTTCACGGAAGATCAAGCATGAAAAAATCTTCTTTCTTTCAATTTGTTAAACGTGAGAAGATTAATGTCCACAAAAGGAACTTGTAACAAACCAAATTCTAAAGGCAAAAATTATATTGAGCTAAATATATATGCCACTATAATTAAAAGATAGTAGGTGAGGGTAGAAGATGGCAGACTATCAAAAAAGAGGAAATTTGTGAAAATTGGAGGATTAAACTACTGATGCCTCTTAAGAAGAGATACAAGGCTCAAATTCTGGCAAGATGAGAGTTGTTCATGAAAATGCCATCACTGATTTAAAATCATGAATGCAAAGAAGCGAAGAGAGAAAAAATGCAAGTGGGAACATACAATGAAAATCATGCCATCGATGATGTACATGTACAAGAACACCATGAATGCAAAACAGCCAAGAGAGAGAAATTCAAGTAGGAACATACAATAAGAAATGGTTGAGGTTGAGATTAATGAGTAAAAGAGGACCACAAATCTCGCCCTTAGGGATACCAGTTGATTTATCTTTCACCGTGCAGGTGACTTCAACCACCACATCAAGCAATGCATGACTGCCTTCCATGCAGAAATTCTCACCTTCATAAGCTGTGGAGATCTATTTTTGTTACTCTGAAATACCTCTAGAGGTTTTGCTCTATCCCTACCTTAGGTGCTACCTAAAACTTGCATTATTTACAACCAGAAAGAATCTAAGCCAGTATAAAAATATTTTTTAAAAACCTTTTCTTGTTTGAAATGGGTACAGAGGGGAAAAAAAGGGTTTGACTTCCTTTTCAACCATTCCTTAAAAGGCAAAGCTTTGTCAAGTTTATTTTTCTCCTAACTTACTAATACACGTATTTTGAAAAAAAAATTAAATTGTCTTGTATTAGATGTACATAAAAATATATTTTGTTCAATACTGTTTTGAATCACTGTAACAAATTATTCATATGTAGTATTCTTTTGAAATATAAATGAATGTTTTGGGGAAGAAAAGGTATGAGAGAGAGAGAACGCAGGAAAGGGAAAGGTGATATAAACTTAGAAATCAATTATTATTTGGTTGAGGCGAAGGAAAAAGTGTCGAAAAAACTCATTAGGTTCATGAATCTCAACTATCACTGCTTTGGCAAACGGGGGCAGCCCACGCCTCTCACGGTGTTTGTTGACAACACCTGCTCGGGGCTAGAAAGTAATCAAATCAACGGGAAAAGCATAGGAAAGATGAAGTTACACCACCCTGTGTTTGCATTTGGCCTGCCTGTACTCTATGTCTACAATTTACTTTATCAAAAAGAAGTCCTATCACGCAACAGCTGCTTTTACTTGATCACAAGTTACATGTACACATTACACCTAACAGTAATACATTAATGCCTCGGGACTAAATGAATAGTTCTGAAAATATCAAATAAAAATTAAATTAATGAATTAGTCTTTCATGAATATTTCATTTATCTATTTGAAAGATCTAATGTTTCCCTGTTAAATGTGGAAACTGCAAATGGGTACTTGTGTTTGTTTCGGATTGCTCTAGCCCTATGCTAGAATTTTGTTACAATTTTGATTGGTCATGTGTTAT
Organism: Heliocidaris tuberculata; assembly: GCA_025618425.1. NCBI lineage: Eukaryota > Metazoa > Echinodermata > Echinoidea > Camarodonta > Echinometridae > Heliocidaris > Heliocidaris tuberculata. Next base: position 23,774,850 of record CM046849.1, read on the forward strand.
TTTAATACTAATCATACAAAATAAAAGAATCTAAAATGTTTGTGGTTCAAGGCATACGAAAACAACATAATTTCTTTCCTGAATGTTGAATTAAAATGAAATAGCAGATCTCCCACTTCCTCTCAAATACACATCAAGGATTAAAAAATAACATATATTTTACTAGTGTTTCCATCAAGCCTTTTAGAGTCACATTGTTACAAGTGTATCTTCTCCAGTGTGATAATGTGATTTCTCTCCTCTAGAAGCAGATAAAGCTATTTGTAAATTCATTCTGAACAAATTACATTTCAAATCTAACACATCACACATGACACCTCCAATTCTTAACAGGACACCTCCAATTCTTAACACATACACTTGTCCAACACTCTAAAAAACTAAAGGGTTAAATCACCATTTAGAAGGGCAGAGGAATGGCAGTATATTTTTATTGTTATCGATCTCACAATGTATAACAATTACAGCCAGCTTGTTAAAAGTGTTAAATCTACTGCCATTCCAAAGCCCCTTTAAAGGTTGATTTAACGGTTCAGTTCTTCGAGTGAAAGCTGATCAATGTTTAGAGGCCAACATATAGCACTGACTTTTAACAGTGACATTAACAGGTGGGTGTAAGCAGTTCATCATCATGCAAGGGGAAGACATCAATACATTCCTATAAATACCACAGCTAATGTCATCTGCTAAGAACCAGAAGGGCATTAACTCATATACTTCAACACAGAATTAATGCCCTTCTAGCTCTAAGCAGACCATATGCGTGATAAATGACCTTCATAACTGAAACAATTACTTTCAGCCACACAAAAACTGATCAATTATCAAACAAGATCCATAATTACAGTTTTCCAATATATATTTTTTATTAGTTCCTCTTCTTCATACTATTTTCCAAATTCTATAAATAAATAAATTCCTTGGTCCCTTTAAATGTTGATTTAATGGTTTAGTTCTTCAAGTGAAAGCTGATCAATGTTTAATTAGAGGCCAACATAGCATTGACTTTTAACACTGGAACAGGTGGGTGTAAGCAGTTCATCATGCTAGGGAAAGAGATCAATAAACTCCTAATACGAAAGTTAATATTGTCTGCTGAACGCCAGAAGGGCGTTAATTAATATACGTTAACATAGAATTAAAGCTCTTCTGGCTCTAAGCAGACCATATCATACGTGATAAACGACCTTCATACATTTTAACTGAAACCATTATTTTCAGCCGCACAAAAACTGAACAAACATCAAATAAGATGCATAATTACAGTTTCCCAATAACTATTAGCTCCTGCCCTTCATACTTGCTGAATGCTATAAATACTCCATCCTTTCCTACAGTTCAATGCAGTTTTGGCATGCTCACTGCGCCACCTAAGTGCCTCTATCGACATCTAAAAAGGTCGGGAGAGACAATGTTTTCAAAATGGCAGATGCAACACTTTTACCATGCTGGATGCAACCGTTACAAGTTGAATCCAGCATTATTAATAGCAAGATACATTTTGAAATCTAAGTCATTCCACAGCCCTTTGAAATGTTGACTCTGCATGGTACAGAGAAATTAAGTAAAAGGCACTTCAAGTAAGCCTATAAACTTCACTTTTTTACTTTTTTATTCATTATAATAAACATCATCTGCTTAGATAAAGGAAGTATATTCGTATATTTGCCTTCTTTATTATGCTTTAACAAGCACTCTTGATATTCAGTTTGCATCTAGCATCCTAAAAAACGAGGGTAAAAGCTTGAAGATATATAAAGCACTCAGGGGATCTAAATTAATATGGCTTAAAGCCTACCCCAGGTAATGGACAATTAATACCTGACTGAAATCCCCTTAGAGGATATAAATTCCAAGAGGGCTGTTTGTGACATTATTGAGCTATACTGGGCAGCATTAAGGCCTGGTCAGACTTCATCGATAGCGATAACGATAAACTATGTTCCATCTATAACATACATGTACCACTGAAAAAAACTATAAAAGTGGTCAGACCTCAGTGATTTTCACAACAATAAAACTGTTAATTCCGCCAATCTAACACTACTGACAACATTCCCCCCCCCCCCCAGCTTCTTCTGCCACTGATGTCACATTGAAGGATTTAAATTATTATTGGCTTACACATATCATCGTTGAGGCTTGTCCTAAAAAAATATCGGTGGCCAAGCGATACCAACAAGACAATAAAATCGTTGGGGGAGGCTCATTATTGTAACTCAGTGAGGTCTGACCTACAGTACCATAATGATACCTATTCATTTTCCACATACAGAAATGTTGAGTGAATTGGGAACGATTCATCAATATAGTAAACAAATATACCATGCATTGAGAGGCTCTAGTTGAAATTATGGATTCTGAGATGGCAGGAATAGAAGAAAATAATGCTATTTCTGTCACTGAGGAATCCATAATTTCAATAGTGGCTCGAAACGGTGCATGATATATTTGTTTTATATCCTTCCAACGAATCTTGAAAAACATAATAATAAAAAAAATGTTATCACTCACCATTAATATCACTCTAAGTCACAGTGGTCTATGAGGCCAATACCGATAGCACTTTTCACACGCTATCGATGAAAAACATCGATTTCATATCGGTGACAACATTCATGGTACAGTGCACTATACTATGAATGACGTCATGAATGATGGTATAGTGCACCATACCATAGTGCATTATACCATGAATGACGTCATGGTATAGTACATTTTTCTTCATCAGCATTTTGTCATGAGAGATATAATTATGGTTATCGTTATCGCTATTGTTATCGGTAAGGTATGACTAGACCTTAACTGCTTTCATGCACTACTAGGAAAAGAGAAATAGAATGCCTACACCCCGGGCCCTGGTTTGAAAGCCCAGAAAAATATAATCCATATACATGTAACTTGCAGTGGGTTTATTCCATGTAAGGCTGCCTTCAACTTAACACCCTCTCTCTCTCTCTCTCTCTCTCACGGTGGCTTCCCCTCCCTTGAGTATTAATTTCTACATTAACAGGGCCTCTATAGTAAAAGGGGGGAAAAAGGCATGAAATCAGAAAATACATGCAGAAAGAATAAAATGCTGCAAGAGTAACATGATCAACAGGATACCCGCCCCCATTATCCATCATTCATCCAAAAAGTGTCTTCCTTGACTGGGAGGTGCTGCATGGTGACGCAGAAAAGTCCATGTTTGTCCCAAGTCTCACCTAAGAGACTTCATGAATACTACCCGCGAATTTGAATACTTACTACGCCAGGGAGTGATTATTTGATGGATAAGTCTCTGCATGGAAATCCATTTGAAATACCAGGACGCGCGGATGTACATTGTAAGGTGAAACTTGGTGCTCGGCTTTCGTGCTTCCGAGTGTTAAGGTTCCAAAGGTCCATGCAGTGTTACTGGATTATGTGGCGGCCGGTGACATTTAGAGAACCTACAAAATTCTGGCCAAAACCAATATGCTCTGCCATATCTCATGTTCGATTAATCACCATGGCTCTTTGTTGGACACTTCCATGGTCTCTTTTCTCCTTATTGCAATTTCTGAGGACCTTGGGCTGCGTTCAGACTGTAGCTACAGTCAATCTTCCAGAAAAGAAGTTTTTAGAAGATACCTTGTGAAATGGATGATTAGGTAAAATTTCCCACATCGAGTGATTTTCTCTAAAAACTGATCAAGAACATTATGGCCGTTGCCGGAATGTTCCAGCTGCCCACTATGTAAGGTCAGCATTAAGTGACTGAAGTAACATGGGCATTACATTTACTATTCAAGAATCTATTCTCAAGTGAAAATGTAAGTGCCTTCATCATGAATAAATCTAACTCGATATACTTTTAAAAATGAACATTTCGAAGTAAAATGAATATTAAATACATTTACAGACTTATTTTCAAAATTTCTAAAATCTGCTGTGTTCCTTTGGCAAACACGCAGAGACCAGAATAGCCTTAATTATCTACAAATTGAATTTTACAAATGCTTCAATTTGTTTCTTTTTGTTTTGTTGTGGTGGTTTTTTTTTTTGTTTTTTTGTTTTTTGTTTTTTTTTTTGTTTTTTTTTTTGTTTTGTTTTTGTGTCTTTTTTTTTTTGGGGGGGGGGGGTTCCTTGTTGTCCATATAAAGCTAAAAAGATTTTATAACATAGTCTTAAGTGAAATGGTAATTTTGAATGGTCAAACTTAGAATGCGTATGAATTTTCATAGGTTTTGACATTTCCAGAACATCTGATAATGCAAGCAATGAATGATTTTTTTAAAAGTCCTTTCATAAAGACAGATAACATGTGATGTAAGTTAATGACAAATGCTACAGCAACAACTGCTCAGAATTCCTTACTTCAATGATGGAACAAGCACTGTATCTAACCCTAATCCTAACCCCAAACCAAACCCTAATCCTAACCCTAAACATAAACCTAAATCTAACCCCAAACTTAACTCTAAACCTAAACCTAAACCCAACTGCAAACCTAAACCTAATCCTAAACCATACTGTAACCCTAAACCCAACTACAACCCTAAACCTAAACCCAACCGCAACACTAAACCTAACCCTTAATAATCTAACCGTAAACCCAACTGCTACCTAAACCTAACCCTAAATCTAACCCTAAACCTATCCCTAAACCCAACTGCAACCTAAACCCTAATCCTGCTGCATATCTTTGATGAAATAAAGCCCGCAGCAATTGCTACCAGAGCGTATGTCTGAGCATCACGACGTGAACAAGGCCTTTGAGGACATTGCATTCCTACTATCGCTTCCTTCATTAAATATTCATCTTTTTCCCACCGAGGAGAGTGTCTTATTTGAACAAAAGGCACTTGGAAGAGTGCTAAAATGTCAATGCCATTGACTAAATAGTGCAGGCTAACGGTTCCAGGGATATACTGTCTGCTGAGAGCAAGAAGGGCTATGTGTTGCAAAAAATGTACTCAAGTCCTTCTGCCTCTAAGTAGTCTATAATATATGGGTCATTCCATGAGGTTGGGGCAAAAATTATGACGATGTCCATGTAACGCTGGTATGATATCTTCTATTACATATTATGGTTGAAGATTTTTATGCAATGAATATGTATAGTAGTGCCCCAGCCAGAATCATTCCTGTTTCAGTTGGTACTCTATAAAAGCTTTGCTTAAAATGCAGTTCTTTTTTTACCACGGTTACATGGACCTCACATTTATGTAACTTTACATACAATTTTGGTCTGCCATATTGATTCACCATGAAGCTAGAGTACAGTACATCTCAACATAAGTGGCTATGCTTTTCACAGTGACAAACATCGTTATAGTTGGTGGAAAACATAGTTTCTCACTTCTGGTATGTCACAAAAATTTCCCCAACCCCGTGTAATGACCAATATATAAAGATTAATGTCTTATTCTTAATACAGAGATTGACATGTTACTTAGGTGAGCAAAGATGGAATTGCTAAAAAAAACTTGCATATTGTCCCTGAACAGTCAGTGTACACTAGGCATTTGACAGTATTCTAAATTAAAAGTTTAAGCTCCTGCAGTTCTAAGTTTTATGTGAAACTGAATTGAAATAAAAATGAGAGATTTCCTGGAGGACTAAGTAATCAAAATGTTATTTGTAATATTAAACTCTAAATGCTAAAAAGTGAATCCTGAACTGCCATACTGTTGGGTGCATAATGCTCCATAGACAATGTACATGCTGTCCTTGTTGTTATCAGGCTTGTTATCGTCATTGTCATCATAATGATAATCATCATCTTCATCATCAACATCATTTTCATAATATTGTTACTACTATAAATATCTGCGAGATACATGTACTTCAAAGTTTCAAAAGAGATTGAACTTCAATCTTTGTTCTGTGGCTTTCGATCTGTCCATGTCTCCGATTCTAGTTCACAATGCATGATCAATCTTGACACGACAAGCGCACTAAACATAGATTTCACTGAAGTGGCGTTGTAATGTTGCAATAGTAGGTGTCAACATCATTTTCTCAAAGTGTGCATGATGATGATATGTTTCCCCTTTTGGCTTGTCAATTTCTATTTGATGCCATGACCCTCTTTATCCCTCACTAAACCTGGCCATATAAGGGAAAAAATGGGACTCCTCTACCTCCAATTCTATCTTCAATAAAAAGCCAATTTCCAAGGTTAATATGATGCATACTTCATAAAGATGTTTCCTTTCATTTGTTTTCAATTTCCCAAGTAAACATTTTTTGGAGAAACAATCATTTCCTGATTTTCAGAACTCATTTCACATCCCTGCAAAACAAATGGGAAAATTGCTCTTTATTGCATTTTGCTTCTCCCCCCCCCCCCCCCCCCCCCCCACTCATTTGTAATTTTGAAATCATAGTACACATGCTCTCATGTATATTGCTTAGTCAATCTCAGTGGCATGTATTTATGTCTCTACCTCTCTGAATCTGCATCTGTTTGACTTTCTGTTTGTCTATTTGTCTGTCTGTTTGTCTGTATGCCTGTCTGTCTGTCACTCTCTCTGTCTGTCACTCAGTCTGCTGTGCTGTTTATCTGTGCAATGCATGTGTCTTTCAATATAAAATCACTACTTTATCTCTATCTCTCTCTCTTTCTTTCCCTTCTGTCCCACACTCTTCCCCCTCTCTTTCTCTCTATGTAGTTCATTCTCTTATTTCTTTTTGTAAATCATATTTTTCATTGTCCCTTACTCTCTTGCTAACACACACAAAAAGACATATAGATACTTTCTTTACATTTGTTGTCGAACATATAAAGCATGATCCATTTCTCCCTACATGTTATTACACTCTCTCTCTCTGTCTGTCTCTGTTTCTCTCTCTCTCTCTCTCTCTCTCTCTCTCTCTCTCTCTCTCTCCCAGCATTAAATATTTCATAACCTTGCCATCATCCTTCATATTCCACATACAATGTAAATGTGTTTTGTCAATTTTTCTTCCCTGATCAATTCATGTAGCCAGTCCACTGAACAATGAAGCAAGATTCTTTTCACCTTCGTCTGTGCCTGGCAGTATTTAGAAATTTATGGATTCCTGGGGGATCAGGGCGATTCAATGCTTTAATCCTACCCAGGGTTTTTCTGAGACAAATGTCATTGTCAAGATACACAGTACAGTGTACATGTATCTTGCTGTAAGGATAGCGTCTTTCTACCCGATCTTAGGTAGATATCAAACCATTCTCCACGCTGGAAAATATCAGAATAACAAGACGTGACAGAGAATCACCATGGCGACAGGAAGTCAAAAGCCTTGCTATACACACTCGTTCACACATGCCACAGTATTCTGCCTGATAATAATAATAATAATAATAATAATACATAAAATTTATATTGCGCTTAATACAATGTTTCTAAGCGCCGAAGTAATATTATTACCCTGGTTTTAGCCCAGCTGCCCTATAAGGCGCTGAAAGCATTCAAGGAATGATAAAACCTGCCATAGCAACGTAAGCATAGTGTTTGTCACAAATCTGTGTATTAAAACACACAAATCACAGAATACTTGTAGGGACCTTAAATTGCATGCAGTAATTTTCTCTTTATCTCCACAAGCCATTCATTTTCACTTAAAAAGACTTCTCTCTCCTTTTTTTTTCCCATAGCGTTTTTATTTGTAGGCGGTTTATCACAGCATATGTGAACAAGACTTTAGGGAGGTACTCATAACCTTGACACTAGATGAATAGGGAATAACCTTCTCTGATATGGCTTTGTTTTCAAAGTACAAATAGAGCTATATGTACGTATAAATGAAGATTGGCTAGCATGCTACTTCAGTGCTAGTCTAATGTCATTTGCAGGCAAAAACCATCGTCAGTCAAACCGGTGATCCAACAATCGCTCAGGCAACCTTTGCTCCAGGTTATAGTTTATTATACAATGCATGTTTGCGAGTGCATCACAATGGTTAAGTCACAATGAGACGAATAATGAACTCGACAAGTCTCCTTCATTATCCCATTGTGACTTAACATTCGTGCAGTGCATATTCACTAATGCTCGAGCCACAAAACAGGAATTATTTGTTTTATAAAACGGGTCAACAAGATGAATATTAAGTCCAAAAGATGGTTACAAACCCCATCAAAATGCAAAGAATCGCAGTCAAGGAGGCCGCCATCTGCTTTCCTTTATGACATCACATTAAGCGCAGTCAAAAAGTATAAGCGTGTGTCAGTGTGCGCATCAAAGTCCTTGCCATGGCCTTCCTATATGAAACTACACGCATTTCATCGCGTCTTAAGTTTGTACGCCCTAGGTACGCATACACGCAGCTCTGCCCGTTCATTATCACTTTTTGCCGTGAGTTATCACTTTTTGATGGGAACTTTATTGCATGGTCATGACGGCAGGAAAGAAAAATGCACGGTCACGTAGTGTAATATGACCAATGAGAATGCCTACATCCTAGAACCAGTTTTATAACACAGATTAAGTGTTAGGGTAGGTTGGAGTCAAGATTTACGTTAGGTTTAGGGTTAGGTATAGTGTTGGGGGGCCATGGTTTGAAGTCAACAATTTAAAAACTGTATAAAACTGATCGCATAACATTAGTCACCGAAGCAAGTGTTGTATAATCTCCAAAGGGTCTGAGCTGTAGGCCAGCTCCAACACAGGCCATGTAGCCTTTTTTTTTTACAGAACACAACCACAGTCAAGGCGGCTTGGACTTAGCTCTAGCTACTATGAATTCGATTCAAAGTGTCAGAACAGAGCATGGAGACTAGGCCCATTGTAGGGAAGCTATTTGGGCAAGCAAACAGGTTTACCTAAATTGATGCTGGCTGATCCCTAACTGAAACAACAAATCAGATTTCTTGAAATAATAGTCTGCTGAGAGCCATTAAACACCATAACAAACTAAAGGTTTTTCTAAAAATCAACCTAAGGCAATTCCAACAGCCTTGCGCATCACTTATTGAAAAAAGCAACATTAAAAAAACATATTACACAACCCAAATATGACATAATGCAAATAGCGAATATGATATCTCTAGGCAATACAATAGTTGACTTTAAATTGATTTCTTTAAAGTCTTTGGGACCATGTTGTTAACTCTATTCAAAGTAATGTTAATGTCCTCCTAGCTCTTGCCAGATGAATGTCAAGAAGTTTAACTCATTATTTTTACTTGTCTTCACCTCAGTAACACACACACACACACACACACACACACACACACACACACACACACACAATATATATATATATATATATATATATATATATATATACATATATATGTCTTAATTAGCATATTGTCTGCCCAATGACCACTTGGCAAGCAATCTTTGAAAAGCTGACCCTGTAAATTTCATCAGAGATGTCGCTCAAAGCACAACGTCTAGCACTCAGCTAATCTACATCCTCTCAGTTTCCGCCAAAGCCCTGGAGGCGGGGCAGAAATGTGTTCCTCCGCCGCCGAACGAAAAAGAAACAGACAAACACGCACAAGAGGACAAGAGGACAGACCTTGTTTTCCTTTTGTCAATATATTCTCAAAACTCCCCTCGGCGCATCCACTCCATGTCGTGCTCAGTGGTGGTTGAGAGGAGGACCAGGAGAGGGGATGGAGGTGTGCCTGGTTATGACCTTCACAGGGAGATGATGAGGGAGATGATGATGGCGAAGATAATTGTACATGATGTCCTTGGTTTTCCTCTCCTAGTTGTTATCTTGTGAACATTTAAAGACTTGACGACTCTAGGTTTACGAAATGATATGGAAGGTTGGGGGGGGGGGGGTGACAGGTTGCGTAATGGTGATTAAGAAGGAAGGGGGGGGGGTATTCAAATCAAAACACACATTAAGTCAGCATTTTACTTAGCATTTGGATTGGCTTAGTAAACTGGCTTAACTTGTATTCAGGTCAAATTTAAGCCCTTTACTTTAGGAAGCCGACTTTAAGGCAAAATACTTACTGATATCTACTGTGACGTCACATATCCTGTCCAAAAACATGTGCAATAAATGCGTCACAGGAGATGTGCGCTTATATGATTTGCTTGTGCGCAGCTTGTACTGTTCTGCGTATGTATGAAAGCCACATACCTGCCAATGAATTAATTTGCTAGAGTCTGCTAGAGAGCTGTCTTAGACTGAGGGTAAAATACTTAGCCAAATGATTCAATTGAATACCAAAATTGCTTCAGTATTTTATCTCAGCCGAAAACTAAGTAAACTACTCATATTTCATTTCATAAATATTGAATTGAATACGGGCCCAGGATCGGGGATGGAGTATGTTGCCTCATTACGACCTTCACAGGGAATGATGATGGGGATGATAATTACACATGATGGCCTTGGTTTTCCTCTCCTAATTGTTATTTTGTGAACATTAAAAGACTTGGTAACTCTAGACTTATGTAATGGTATGAAAGGGGGGGGGGGGGGGGGGTTACAGGTTGCATAATGGTGACTGAGAGGAGGACCAGGATAGGGTATGGAGGATGTTGCCTGGATACGACCTTCACAGGAAAGATGATGATGGGGATGATAATTATACAAGATGGCCTTGGTTTTCCTCTACTAATCGTTATTTTGTGAACATTCAAAGACTTGATAATTCAAGACTTACGAAATGGTATGAAGGGGGGGGGGGGGGTGTCATAGCTTGCATAACGGTGGTTGAGAGGACCAGGAGAGGGGATAGACTCTGGAGGATATTGCCTGGTTTAGGACCTTCTAGGTAAGATCATGGGGGTAGATGATTTTACATGATTGCCCTGGTTTTCTGCATCATTATCTTGTGAACAATTTTATGGTAAGATGATGGTGAGACACATGATGGCCTTGTTTTTTTCTTCATCATTATCTTGTGAACATTCAAAGAGCTAATGACTCTAGGCTTCTGTATGGTATGGTAGGAGGGGGGGGGGGGGTACAGATTGCATAATGTTGGAACCAGGCAGGAGGGGGTGGGTGTGGAGAGGTATAAGAAGGAAAAATAAGGATAGAGTCAGGTGAGAAAAGATGGGAACATTATTTCATTTTATCATTATCTAAAGAAAATTTTTAAAAGTTGATGCTTATACATGGTACAAGGAAGAGAAGAGAGGAAAAAAGGTTTAGAAGTGCAGTTTTAAGAAAAAGGAAAAGATAGAAAGAGGGCCCCTGCTTGAAAAATTGTGATTCAACACAACTTCAAATAGCAATCAGTACATACATGATTCCCATTAGTTTGAGTTTTAGGGCATCTATTCATAACACGTTATCATAGAGGCGCCTGGCACAGCATTATAGGTTCTTTTGCTATCAACAGAAAAAGACAGTACCTAACGTAATTGCTTTCTCTATGAGAATGACTAATGCATGCACATTCAAATAGGTGCTGGACTTCTAAATGTAAAATGGCTCTTGAAAAGAACAGATCATACATGTATGCATCAGGAGGGAAAAGAAAGAAAAGGGAAAAGAAAGAAAAGTGAGAATAGAAGTTAAAAGAATATAGTATATTGTCTGTTTAGAGTCAGAAGGGTGTTCACTCATACACTCTTACACAGAGTCAACACCTCTCTGACTCTCAGCATCAAAACTTGATGAAGAATACATAAAAAGATTAGACAAGACAAAAGAGGGTGAAATGGATGAATAAATGATTTCAGCTTCGCAGAAAAAGTGCATCATATTTTCTTGGCACCGTCAACATGATATGGATGTCTCCTATGGGCAGTAGACCCTTTTACCCATTACCGGGGTTAGAGTAGGGGCAGGCTGCGGCCGCAAGGGAGGAATGGAGACGGCAGGTGACTAGGGTGACCGTGCACATGCATAAAATGCCTGTCAGTCATATCCTCTGCTGAGATACAGAAGGGCGTTAGCTCGTATCATTTAACACAGAGTTAACGCCTTTCTGGCTCTCAACTGACGTTATCTCCCATTATCGAAATAGTCTGAGAATCCCACCAAAAGCACCATGCCCATATGGATGATACAGAAAGGAAGTGAGAGAAAAGAAGTGGAAGGGAGGGAAGATAGAGAAGGGGGTGGAAAAGGAGATATATAGTGGCAAGTATTCTCGAAAAATTCCCCGCCTAAGTGTGTAGATTTAGGCCACTGAATAATAGAGAGCCAAATGTCACCCACTTTTAATTCTACAAAATCACCATAGACTCCCTCTAGTTCTGGAACTAAATGCAAACACAATAACCTCACGATAGAATTGATTTCTGATGCTAATTTCATGCCAGAAAATAGTTTTGTTTCTTTATTTTGTTATATAAATATAGTAGTTTACATGGGACTTAGGGGTTGACAAATGGCCTTCCATAAATCAGCGGCCTAAGTTAAGCCCGGCTTAAGCCAGGCTTAACTTAGGCCACTTTCAAGAATACAGGCCAGAGACATTTAAGAGAGAGAGGTGGATGGAGAGAGTAACAGACAGAGGGAAGGGTTGAGAGATACAGAGATTTAGAGGAAAGGGAGAAAGTCAAGAGAGATAGAGATACTAGGAGAGGGAGAGATAGAAAGGGTTGAAGAAAGAGTCAAGATAGATAGAAAGAGAGATAAAAAGATGGGAGAGAGAGAGAGAGAGAGAGAGAGAGATGGAAATGGACGGGATAAGAGTCGGAAATATTTCATTTAAAAAGTGATAAATAAAGGAGCACGACTGATATGGGAGAGGGAATATAAGACGTAATGCTCAAGGAAATACATTAGAAAAGCAGAAGATAGACGACAAATCAGGAACGAAACAAATTAACTTGAACAGAGACACAGCATCGATAGCACGCAAATACTGTTACCACGGATACAATGACCCCTGTTTGCTTGATATTTTCTACATGAAGCTATCAGACCAGCATCTAATGCATTATACAACTTGGAAGAATAATTCATGACATAAAAGGGTCTGGGATGAGGGAAGAATAGGGAAGAACATTTAAGAAAAGTGAGGCAACCACAAGTGCTTCCAAAGAAAAAAAAAAAGTAGCACTAAACGAGACAAATTCGATGGAAATACGTGTGCATGCTGAAGCCTGTTGCTATTTCAAGCGCATACATTGTAATGTGATACTCCTGTCACACCAACATGATCAACCCCTGCCACACCAGCAAGACCAACACCGGCCGACAACAGACCAATCGATGAATTACATTATTACACCAGATGGCCAAAAGAAGGAGTCGGTCTGGATTCTGTAGAGTTGTTGTGTTCTGTAAAGGTGTTGTGTTCTGTAAAGGTGTCATGTTCTGTAAAGGTCTTGTGTTCTGTAAAGGTGTTGGGTTCTGTAAAGGTGTTGCGTTCTGTATAAAAGGTGTTGTGTTCTGTAAAGGTGTTGTGTTCTGTAAAGGTGCTGTGTTTGTAAAGGTCCTGTGTTCTGTAAAGGTGTCGTGTTCTGTAAAGGTGTCGTGTTCTGTAAAGGTGTCATGTTCTGTAAAGGTGTTGGGTTCTGTAAAGATGTTGCATTCTGTATAAAAGGTGTTGTGTTCTGTAAAGGTGTTGTGTTCTGTAAAGGTGTTGTGTTCTGTAAAGGTGCTGTGTTTGTAAAGGTCCTGTGTTCTGCATAGGTGTCGTGTTCTGTAAAGGTGTTATGATCTGGTGTCTTGTCCTGTAAAGGTGTCTTGTCCTGTAAAGGTGTGTTCTGTAAAGGTGTTGTGATGCTTAAATATGTCGTGATCGTTAAAGGTGTTGTGTTCTGTAAAGGTGTTGTGTTCTGTAAAGGTGTCGTGTTCTGTAAAGGTGTCGTGTTCTGTAAAGGTGTTGTGGTCTAGTGTGGATAAATCTCCGGACTGTGAACTACAAGGAACAGGATTCGAATCCATCCCTGCCGCAACACCCAACATCCTTTGGCAAGACGGTAATCTGCATTTGACACTCTCAACACAGGTGTAGTAAGTGGGTACTGGTAGAATTTATTCCTTGAATGCACTGAGTGCTTCAGCAGGGGTAACAATATCCAAAGTCATTTGGAAGGCATAGAGACATTGTATCATAATGGATGTATATTATATGCGCTAAGCAAGAAGAGAATATTATTTTGATTGTCATTAATTTGGTGGTGTGGCTGAGCCATGTGTATATCATAGTTATGATTATGACTACTGCCGTATATGTCTGGAGCAGCTACTGACACATTAATGTTAAAAACAGATTTACTACCTTAAGTTCGTGATCAATACACATGAATTCTGCCATGAAAGCATCTTAAGAGGTCTGATATTTTACACAGACCTGAAAGTTATAGCCATACTATTACTATTACTATTACTGTTCATCAGAAGACAGTTCATATTCTGATAAAGTCAGAGAAAGATTTTAAAGGAAATCTAAATGAATATTATGGAGAAGGTATAAAGACAAAAAGACTTCTTAAGGAAGTAATTTGTTACAGTATACAGTTGCCAATAAGAGAATATACTGACCATCTTTGTAATTGAGAAGACAATATTCTTTGATGATTTTTCACTTTCTGGATTTTTTTTATCTTCGATAAAGACCTTACTTTTGGTAGACAGAACTTCCCTTTAAAGGGGGTTATATTACACACATGCAAATGTATTCTGTTTGATTATTCATGTTTATAAGCTCATGTGGCAAATTTGGTCAAAATGGGAGAAATGTTATAAGAAGGTAAACAAGGAAAAAAAGGGATTAACTGTTGCAGCTACATGTAGGAATGGAAAAGAGATAAATGAATAGAATAGGGGAGGGAGATTTTAAAAAAAATGAGATGGCAAGAGGCAAAGCAACAGAGAGACAAATTCCGGTGACGAAGAGTCGAAGACACACCATATCAGATGTGGTGCGAAAAGACTTTATAAAAGGCTGTGGAAAACAAGAAAACGGCCCAAAGGAGACAGATTATTCCCATCCCTCACACCAACACAAGTTGTTGTGTCAACTTGTCTGCTAGGCAAAGGGAGGAGAAAGGATGCATGGCCATTGGCTATCTCCAAGAAAGACAAGTACATGTATGCATTTTAGCTACATCTACTGACTTCATCTACAAAGAACTTTCCAGTCCAGGCTTCATCTAAATTGTTAATTGATGGGTTACAACTTTTCTATTAAATAAAAATATTTAATGAAATGAGATGATTTCTACTACAAAATTGAAGAATAGCTTTAAATACACACATACTGAGGCTTTTCGTCTCGTGTTAAATACCTGTAGAATAAAATGGAAGAATGAATAGGATGCCAAAATCCAACGACACATTAAGGAACTAAAAGAGAATAAAGTGTGCAAGAAAGGCAATCTTTCATTGCCTGATGGAGATAATGAGATGTGAGCCTTATCATTTTTGCATGTTTTTTTTTTCTCTCTCTCCATTATTTTGCATTTCATATTGTTTGATTTCGGCCTCCCGTTCACTCTTTCATTTTACTATCAAGGGTGCAAGACTAAGGCTCCAGTATGTCTGTGTTTATTTACTGTTCTTCTGAATCATTTCCTTACCCTTCGATAAAGAACACTAAGGAATTTTGTTTTTTTAATCTAACAAAATTTGTATTCGCGCCCTTCTGCTGGGCACACGAGTTGACATGACAAACTTCGCACATGGGCAAATGAATACAGACGCCGTGTGTCCACAATTTATTTAGCCCCGTTCCTGTTATATCTGTCACAACCGCACCACACACCAATCAGAGGAAAGTAATGAGCTGGTTCTAGCTCGTTTCTCGCTCCACCGCATGTGGCATGGCCGTAATGAGAAAAACTAGCGAGGTGTGAGCTCGATGTGTGGATGTAATGTATATTGTCTCCACGGTCCAATCTGCGATTCATATTTCTTTTCCATGTTGCCCGTCATCATTCAGAAGCAAGAAGTTATTTTGGGATTGAATCTACAGTCGGTACTTCGAATCCCTGAGGCTTTTGACTAGCGTGAAAGTGGATGTGCATTTCAATCGCAAAGGCATTGGCCATAAATTTCTAGAACATACGTGAAAAATTAAAAAAAAACAAGTTTTTCATTAATGTCTGAAATATATACAACTTTTGGGAAAAAACATAAGATGAAACACAGACTCAAAAACAAGTATAGAAACTGCAAAAAACAAGCCCTTATGAAATATCCTGAAAATGCGTTGAGCTCCTATGAAATGATTGATTTTATTCTCTCTCTTTCCCATACTTAATGTTACATGTATTTTTGCAAAGTTTCCTATTCCTTACTACAGTCAACTGTAATAACTACTACATTTATTAAGTTAATGCATATATCAATGTTAACAAGATAATGAACAATCATTAAGATCATTAAGATCATTACCTATTTCCTTTAAAAAGGGGAAAAGGGAATTCATTAATGGATACATTGTACATGGTTATAAGAGTCTACAAGGTAATGTAATAAAAATATCCACTGTACTTTTATTCAGGTATTTGGTGTACCCAGTTGAATCGTTTGACAAAAATTGGGGAAGCTACATGTATCTACTTTAGATGTGAACCCCCCCCCCCCTCTCTCTCTACCTCTCCCTTTTCCCTCCCTCTTCTCTATCTCTCTCTTGTTTCTCTTTTTCTCTTCATTTCTTTCTCCCTCTATTCCCCTAACTCCATCTCCTTCTTGTTTCCCTTTCTCTCTTTCATTCTCCCTCTTTTTCCCTATCTCTTTCTCTATCCCTCTTTCTCTCTACTTTTTTTTCTCTTTTCTTGTCTCTTCCTTTCGCTCTCTCCCATTCTTTTCATATTTCTCTTTTCTTTTCCCCACCCCCCCCCCCCCCCTCATTCTGGTTCTCTCTCTCTCTCTCTCTCTCTCTCTCTCTCTCTCCATCACTCCACTCCCTCTCCTTCCCCCTCTCCAAGATTCTCTCTCTCCCTCTTTCTCCTTCTTTCAACATACATGTAAGGACCAGGAATGTGTTTTTCAAAAGGCCCATGAGGAGCTGAACATGAAAGCAGGTATAATGTCAACAAGGGCTTCTGGGAAAAGGCATGTAGTCGCATTCATTGGGCAGTGTGTCAGATCTCTACATATGTAGAATATAGTTGCTAGGGCTACAGTCTGAGAACTTACTTTTATTCTACAAGAGAGCTTTCTAAGGATTTTCAAAGGAAAAGTTGAGTCTTTTTCAGGGAGATTTTAAAGCAAACAACAATTTTACAGAAAAGGCATACAGTCATATTCAACTGACGGTGTATCATTACTGTAATTGCTTGTACAGGGGGAGCTAGTGGGGAAAGTCTGTTAAGTATGA
Source organism: Heliocidaris tuberculata (assembly GCA_025618425.1). NCBI lineage: Eukaryota > Metazoa > Echinodermata > Echinoidea > Camarodonta > Echinometridae > Heliocidaris > Heliocidaris tuberculata. Next base: position 23,792,005 of record CM046849.1, read on the forward strand.
AAGTTACATCACTATTACAAGAGAGCTTTACAGGCATCTTCTATGGAAAGGTAGAGTCTTTTTCAGGGACATTTTAATGTACAAAACTATTCTACTTAAAAGGCATGTACTTGCAATCAACAAGCAGTATATCATTTCTTTATTGCTTGTAAGGGGGCAGTGTGAATAGTCTGTTTAAGCGTAAAACTCATTTATCTCCTGCAAGAGAGCTTTCTAAGGATTTTCTGAAGAAAAGTTGAAGTCTTTTTCAGGAACATTTTTAAAGCAAAAAAACATATTTGTTGAAAAGATATTAACATATATTCTAAGGGCAAAGTGCCGCAAGTACACGTATATTTGCTTGTTGATGGAACCATTTCATGCTACAAGAAAGCCTTCTATGAATTTCAAACAGAAAAGTTGAGACCTTTTAGGGGCATGTTATGCATTTCTTAATTCTATGCAAAAAATGTTTCCAGTTTACTAGAAACCGCTCTGAGCTTTTCAGATCTACATGTTAATCCCTCTCTTTTCCCCCAAGCTTTCTTCTTTCCTTTTTTTATTATCTTTGGTCTAATGTTAGATTCACGAGGCAGTGTGAACAGCCCATAGTCCTTCAGGAGGCCATGTGAACTGACTTTGGCTCTTCCCATATGCGGAATTAATTTGATCCTTTGATGGATGCGTGGTAGCCATTAGAAGACAGCTTTAGAAATGTCAGGTAAATCGATTCGGTAGGGAGGCGCTTCAAAATTTCATATTTTAGCATGTTATAGTGGGTAGGAAATCAATGCAGAGAAGTGCATGTATCATTCCGGAAAACTTTAAAAGTCGTGTAGACTTTTGACACCCAAATTCACAGCAGGTACAGGTAATGTATAGGCTTTTACTGGGAAGAATCTTTTAAAAAAATGCACATTGAGGGTTTAAGGTTCATATTTTGGAAGTCTAAGGTATTTTTCCCAAATATTACTGACAACAATAATGATTTGATTGATTGATTGATTGATTGATTCGCAGTTTTATCTATACAGGGCAACATTGTCAGTTTCAGAACTGCTTTCCACAACGGCCCCCGTCAGGCTTTACTATGTTCATAACCAATATTTTCAAAGAATGACAAACAGGAAAATGATACTTTCAATGTCGCATTTAGTTCTTTCCATGACAATGGGCAACATATGGGACATGAAATTACCAAATACTGTGAAACCTGTCTGTTTCTTGTCATTTTTCGAATATGAGGGCATTTGAAGAGCAATCCTCTTCAGAGAACCTTTCGTCTGCGATAATCTTCCAAACTAACATCATGAGAAAGAGAACGCTCACAAATTATTTTTCATCCTTTCCTAGAACTCAACCTTCTCTTCAGTGTCCTTGTGGCTCTAAAGGGTGTTAACGCATATAACACAGAGTTAATGCCCTTCTGTCTCTTAAACAGACGGTATTAGTCTACTTCACCAATAGTTCAGACCTTGCATTATGTGGCCTCATTCAGGCCAGACTTCGGTGCCTGCACAGTGAGAGCAGGAGTGAGTGCATCTTTGCCGGGTGTCGGATGTGATTTGGACGGCATCCCTTCAGCCCGGCACAAAGTGATCCAATTTGCCCACTTTGTGCCGGGGCTGAAATTGAGTTAACTGCCTGTGCAATTGCTACTCAGCCGGCAAGGAGCTCCAATTACACACCTTGCAGGCCAGGTTTCCACTCAAGGGGGGAAGAGGGATCTGGATGCGAAGCATCGGGGAGAGGCGCATCGCCCATATGCACAGGTGAACCCGACTAACAAGTTTGTACTACCGGTTTAATGAAGAAGGATGGGGTTGGCACATGTAGTATGGTGAAAAGAGAAAGCTATAAAAAAGTAAAATTGATAGTTTCTACTCAAAACAGCACTTTTACTTCTTGTTCTCCACCTCATGATACCAAGTATTTATCATAACCTCAATGGTGGAATTACTCAGTGTGTATTAATGGTTAATATACATGTAGCAGGATGATGATCACAGCACATGCAGTGTGGTGAAAAGAGAAAGCTTCACATGGTTTCTACACCAAAACAATAATTTATCCCATGACCTAATTTTCTCTTTTCCATCTGATGATACCAAGTACATGTGTCTCTCATAAACCTCTTTCCATCTGTGGAATAACAAGTTTTTACTACAGTACCAGTACGGAAGAATGATAATGGCACATGTAGTGTGGTCATGAATAGAAAAGGCTACACAGAGTGAAGAAAATGATTTCCACTCAAAAGAGATGATTTCTTCTCCAAATCTTCCTCATTCGTAATCCTCCTATTTCTCCATCTCCATCTCCTGATATCAGTATACTGTATAAGCCATAAATTTTCGCGAATAGGACTAACCAGACTATTTCGCGAGTGGTTGAATTCGCGGTCGGAAAATTCTCAAATCTACAAACAGTGGTGATGATATACTTGTGCAAAGCAAAGTGGTGAATTTCTGACCAGGAGACAACAAATTCATCCGACTTCTTAATATGTTTGCAATATTTTGGCGTGTTGTTAAATTCGCGACCCACTCGCAATTCGCGAAATTCGCGAAAATAAAACCCCCACGAAATATATGGCGTATACAACTATCTCATACACCTCTTTCCAACTGTGGACTCTGTCATCATTCTTCAGAGACACTCCCCATCAGACAAAAGACTACAACAAGTCAATAGTGAAGTCATGCAACATCAGGACTTCCAAATGAATTGTACAAACAAAAAATTTTCGGTTCTATTTCAAATAGAACATGTACACGTACATATTGAGCCATCTATCACACAGTTCAATAAGAAATAACCTATTAAAGAGGTATGCTAAAATCCTATGATTTTCCAGAGCCCCGACATTTGCTCCTACAGAAGTACATTGTAGCTCCAGGCTTTATTTTGTCAATTATATGCAATTGCATTTAGGGTGGCCATTGGATTTTATGTTAAGTTAATGGTTAGGGTTACGCGCAGTGTTCAGTCCATATGGTTGAAGTTGGGAACTCGGTTAGTGACAGAAACTGACTGCGGATCAAGCAATTGTCCCCGGAGCCCAGATTTTCCCCCTTCCTGTGGATTAAGATCTCTCCATGTGAACACACCCATATTTAATTTCTTCTGCCCAAATGGGTTGGGGTATTCCTCGAGTAGGTTAATTATCTTCCTGGCCCCCATTAATTGCTTTTGTGCATCTAGATTGAAATATAGGAAGGGAGAGAGTCCAGAAGAGTGTGCCAGAGAGACAGAGAGAGAGAGAGAGAGAGAGATGAAAGGAAGAGAGAGAAAAAGACCAAGAGAGGAAAGGGAGAGTGTGGGTGTGTGTGTGTGTGTGAGAGAGAGAGAGAGAGAGAGAGAATTACATGTACATGTTTTCACTGATGAAGAGTGATAGGCCTATATGGCCAATTTATTTTCTTGATGCAAAGATTACGTTTAATGAAGGCCACTGCAAATTATGATAGACAGCATAATTTCCCTCATACATTTTGCTGCATGTACATGTAAACATGTAATACAAAGTGTGTTTACTTGTTGATGCAATCTAAAATCTTAGTACTTCTCTTTTTATAACTTGGTCTAAGTGGAATCAAAGTTTGTGTAAATCTCGGATTATTTCCTGCATAATGGAGCAACATTCCATTATGTCATCCCTAGCAAACATAATCAAGAGATGTATTTTAAAAAGCAAGAAATGTAGTGCCTCTGGCAAAATACTGTACCTCATCTCAAATTAAACCCAACTTTGAACTTCAGTTAAAGCTTCGGTTAAAGGGAAATCCAACCTTAATAGCAAGTTGCTTTGAAAGAAAGGGGAAAAATCAGAGAAGCAGATTGGTGAAAGTTTGAACGAAATCGGACAAGTAATAAGAAAGTTATGATTTTTTGAAAGTTGTAATCACTATGCATATGGGAATTTCAAATTGGCCGAATAGGTAATGTCACTGTGATGTAGCTGTGGACAACTCCCCCATTCGTTCTAACACAGAAAATGACTAAAATGTCATTTTTTTTCAAAATGCATTACTCAGTAGGATCTTTTCGTTCATGAGGACCTATAACAATATGCTATCTCCAATATATTTTGAGTACTGCCCTGAGGGTAAAGGCGCCTCGAAGAAAACCGCAAATTAATGATATTTTTTTGTACGACAAATGGGAGAGTTGTCCACAAAAATGTCACAATTGACTCACCAAATTGCCAATTTGAGATTCGCATAGATGTAGTGATCTCATTTTTCAAACATCCATAACTTTCTTAGTCCTCGTCCGATTTCTTTCAAACTTTCACCATCCTGTTTTTCTTATTTTTCTGCTTTCATACAAATCATCTTATTACCAAGGTTGGATTGCCCTTTAAAGTTCAAGGCATGTTCTAAATGTACATGTGCGAACTGAAATGCATTCTTGCTGAAATGTACATGTAACCTGTAATCATTTGCATCATAATTTAAAGGGGCCAGCATAACCTACATGTAACCTACATTTGAATCTGTGAATACTAAAAGTGTGATAACATGGGATTAAACTTAAAAGATATGCACCTTACAGAGATGGTTGAGTTCTGAGATAGCTGAAAAAAATTATTTGTGGATTTTCTCATTCTTTAATAATAATCAGTTTGGAAGAACATCATAGGAGAAATGTCCCTTAAAAGGATTGCTCTTCAAATGCCCTCATATTTGAAATATGACAAGAAATAGTTGAAATGTTCGGGAGGAACATTCATGCCATGTGTGCGCAGTCCCATATACCCATTTCTGTGTGCATTGCATGTGCATTCCAGCGAGATTGGATCAATTTCTTATCATTTTGATGATTCCATAACCTCACAGTAGATACCATTTCTTTTATAGACATGATCAACCGTTCCCAATTGGTTTAAGACCGTTTCTTTCACAATGTTATCTCAAGTCCAGAACTCAACTTTATCTTTAAGACTTTGCAACATAAAATTCCACCATCTGTATTCAGATGTACATTCCTTGACATTTGCATTTTTATGGAATTTCCTCTCGAGGGTAGTTTTCCACAATTCATCAAAAAAATCTAAATGTCGGCCTATACTTCCTCTTCACCTGCGACTCGAACACCAAAGGCAATGCATTCTAATTCTAGTATTCAAATTCAAAAGAAAATAAAACATCGCTGAAATGTCAAGCTCATTAGAGGGTAATAATCGAGTATATGTGTGGGTCTCTAACCATATAAATAGGCCCATTCTACGACTGTAAATGTACTCATACATGTTTCCATGTAGCAAAGGATGAGTCTGAAGGCAAGTGTATTTTTCAGCTAACGGCCATAATTCTAGCATTCCACCCCCCCCCCCCCACACACACAAATAAAAATTGAAATATCAAGCTCATTAGAAGCTACATGTATAAGAAAAAGTACCTGACACAGCAGTGAATAGTCCAGAAAAATTGGAAGAGTTTCAGCTCAATAATTCCCACAGGATTAATGCAGACACTTTCTTTTTTTTTAAATCACGAATAAAAGAGAGCACATCCAAGGTACGACATGTACATGTATGTCCCGAAATTGCCAAATGTTAACAATTACATTAAAAAATTAGTACACATACCCGATGAATGCATCAAATTATTTACTAGAATTTGAATCAGACCAAATAGGAAGATACTCTTTCTCCCCCCCCCCCCTCTCTCTCTCTCTCTCTCCCTCTCTCTCTTTCTCCTGCCTACCATCCCTCCCTTTCTCTTTCTTGGAAAAAAAAAAATGAGCTTAAAGGGGAAGTCTACCCTGATTACAAGTTGGTTTTAAAAGAAGCAGAAAAAATGAGAGAAACAGAATAGTAAAATTTGAGCGAAATCTGATAAGAAATAAGAAAGTTATGAATTTTTGAAGTTGTAATCAATAAAACACAAATTGGCAACTCTGTGACATATCTTGCGAGCTCCTCTCCCATTTGCTCAGTACAGAAAATTTCATAAATTTTCATTTTCTTAGTTTCTGGTGAAAGAATAGATTTGTTTCATACAGATTTTGTGTAAAAAGATATGAACAACTATTGTATTTAATATCCATGTATATTTGAATACTTTCTTTAGAGAAAATGGAAGTTAAAGATTTTGGGGGTACAGGACAAATGGGAGAGGAGCTCGCAAGATACATCACAGAGTTGCCGATTCGTGTATGATTGATTACAACTTCAAAAATTTGTAACTTTCTTATTTCTTATCGGATTCTGCTCTTTTAAAACCAACTTGAAATCAGGGTGGACTTTCCCTTTGACTCTGTACTGCATAAAAATTAGACTATTGCTTTCACAGTCCTGCTCTCCTGAGAAAGAGTTAATAGGTAGTAAAATGCGCTGAAATCGGCATCCAGTAAGGACCATAAAAATACTAAGAGATAATTACTCTCTCAGACTCGATTAGTAATTAACCTTAAATAGCCAGACTTGCACGACTATAATTTGTGTGCATTGTAGGTCTATGTTAGGAGAGGGAGAGGGAAAGAGAGAGAGAGAGAGAGAGAGAGAGAGAGGGAGAGATAGAGAGAGAGAGAGAGAGAGGGGGAGAAATTGTGAGTTATTTTACACACGAACACACCCACATTGGCCATACTCAAACTGTAAATACTTTAAGCACTGTAACCAAAATCTGTAGAAAATTGCGATGTAGTACTGTATTTCTGTTTCCCCTGTATTATTTATTTTATTTCATCCTCTTTGTTTGAATAGAATTGCTTTTGTTATACATCCACCTTTAACAATGTTTGTAAGGTATCTGAATGGTCCTGTGGACATTCTTACGGCTGGATTTTCCTTAATCAAGAAATAAAAAAGGCCTTTGAAGTTGCATGTTTGAATAGGACATTTTGAGATCCTATATATTTTCATTATTATACATGCATTATTCAATCATACAATGAAATGTTTTTAAAATTCATATTGGGTAAGTAAACACTTCGGTTATACACATCCCATGGCATGATATTTGCTGTGGGACAGTCCAAACCTCAAACAGGATATCAAACATCACTCGAAATTGCATCCTGAATGTCACTGAGAAATAGCCTTGAAAGGTGTGGGAATCAAGGTTTTGTGTCCTCTTTCTATTAATATTCCTGTTACTTCTTCGAGATAAAGTAGTGTATCCTGTAAAAAAAAATGCCTCATGATACTAGAAATATTGAGAGCTATACTTCAATAACATCAACAACTTTATACACTAAAAAAACAAAACAAAAGAAAACACCCAATTATGTAAACATTTAAAGGGCTGAGGAGTGAAAGTATTTAAAAAGCTGTACTGTAGATTGACCAATTCTTAAGTGCCGGATACAGCCTTTATAATGCTGCTTTGAGCAATGCAACTAAGCAGGCACCCTTTGAAAATGCAAATCACTCCTCTGCCCTTTTAAATGTTGATATACTACATGTACTTTACATTTTAGACTGTTTTTAAATCTCGTTCAACATGCACCTTGTCATATTACAAAGGATGATTATTAAAAGGTATTACAGAATTATAAGATTTGTGGTTTAGTATAGTGGTTCATTCACTAGACTTTCAATGAAGAGGTTAAAAGTTCAAATACAGTACTGGTAGTAACGTCCTTTAGCATGACTTTGGGGGAATATTAAAATGCACATCATAGGTCTAGATCTTCATAAAGCCATTCAAATTACATGTGCTTGGTTGGAAGATTACAATGACAATTATAATATGCTACATTTACATAGCGCGCTACGTGAATACTTCAATGCGCTTGACAATGTTATTTATGATTACCCCTGGTCATTGGATTTCGAGCCCGCGCACAAGTGTGCACCATCTCCACTCCTTAGGGAGCGTTCCTACCGTTTTGCACTGTTCACATGCATGCATGTAGGGCCAATGGCAAAAACAGTCACTGTGACTATAGGCAATCCTCACAGGTACCCATTATTTCCCGAGTACGAATGGCAGTGTAGATTAATGTCTTGCCAGAGGATGTTAGTGCTGCCGCGGGACTCGAACCGCGAATCATGTGATCCACAGTCCCGTGACGTATCCACTAGACTACTACACCTCTGCAATAACAATAATACTGGGACATACATTGTATCCATGTGCATCATGCATGTTGTCTGCAATGAATACGTTTGGCTGTCAATGTAAAGTTTTATGAACACTGATCTTTTACTGGTAGCCAGGATATATGCAGACTTAAGATAATCACTCCCTTTAATTGAGGTCAGTATCCTTTGTGAACCTGTGTAGATTGTGAAGTCATGATGCAGATTTATTCTTTTCCAAGAAAGTCAGTGGATGAAAGTTGAATATCCTACCCCTTCCTTGCAATCCACATTCACTTGTACTGCTCAGTCATAATGAATACTGTAAACGTGGAATATTTCGCGGTGTGGAAATTTTTTGCTCATTTTGAATGAAAAAAAAAAACAAGCGAATATTTTTGTTTAAGTATTCTTTTGTCCATGAGCCTATCTTGTCAGTGAAATTAAAAACACATGAAATTAACCTTACTCGGCCAGCCGAGCGCAAAAAATTAATCATGCGAAAATTTCCACTTTTACAGAAGCCCATATATACGCAGAGTGATTCAGTACATTCTTTGGTTTGGACTTTAATAATTTAAGACAAATAATTTACAACTCTTTACATCCTGTCTGTCACGGAAGAAACCTCAGTTACTTTGAACACGATGGTGTAAGTTACTGTATAAATCTCTGGTTTATATGGAGATGCATGGCTTATATACTATCCTTGTATAATGCTCCAAAGTCTGAAGAAACATATACATGTAAATTATGCAAACTGATGTGAAACATTGGCAATAAAAGGTAATGATGGAGATTAGGAGAATGCACACTAATGGTTATTCAGAAGAAGTTTGTACAACTTAAATTGCATTTCAGGGAAATAATCTTTATTCATATAATGCATAATCACACAGCATCCTATCCCAGTACCAATACAACAGTATATATTCCAGGTATATATTGCTGGTATATTCCTGGTATATTATCCTGAAACATGAGTTCATAGCCGGACAATTTTTTTTAATGTATGAGAAGCAAGGGATATGCTCTCAGACCACTCGAGAGAGCGAGAAGAGCTTTTACATGTACGTTAGAGGCAAACAAACATACTCTCATATTTCACCAGGGATTTTAAAACATTGGTGTTCATGAACTTCTTGAGCCTCATTCACGTACATGTACGGTGTGGGAATTAACCCTTTCAAGACAGAAATTATTTAAGGGCTAAATTGATCACATTTTGTTCTTCAAATTGGCAACAATAATATTTTTTGTTTAGTGCTACATGGTTCTAACAAAATGTAATGTCTTTGAAAACAATATACATCATTAGAAACTTAGTCGAAAGTTGAAAAAATTGCCAATTTTGTTAAAAAACAGTGATTTTGAACCTCTCAATGTCTTGCCAATTTAAGGATTTTGAAGCTTATTCTCCTTTTTAAAATTCCTGGCATCAAACGCAATATGGTCATGCAACAAAAATGGAAACATTGTGAGTAAAAATTTTTTGCTCTTTCTACTCATGCATCTGGTATATTTTTTAGAGCTATGAATCAAAAGTTATTAAGCCAAACCACAAAATGTGGTCATTTGTCTCGAAAGGGTTAAACTGCCATGGTAAACCACCAAAGGCAAAATAAGCATACTCTCCATCCACATTGTTGTCTGCTGAAGGCAGAAGGGCATTAACTCATATACTTACAGAGTTAACACCCTTCTGGCTCTCAACAGACGATATGATGTCATTATTCTATGAACATGTTTTGTGGGGGCGGCCTGATTTTCAAAAAGTGTAAAATATGGAAATGTCTTTCGGGTTCTTTAAGTCTCTTGTAAATAACAGTTGCTAAAGAAAAGGTGTGTAACATATATGCTTTACTTGAGGAACAAATTCACCTTTTGAGAATAAAATAACACAATTTGTTTTGTTTGTTTGTTTGTTTGCACTTAAAAAAAATATTTGTGTTTTGTTGTTTGTGTGTGTCTATGTCTTCCTGTATGTCTTTTTTCCTCTCACCATATCTGTCTCTATCTGTGTTACTTTAGATGCAGGGAAATGGACTCTTTCTCTCTGTTTTTCTCCCCCCCCCAAAAACCGGCCTTCTCTCTCTACCCCCCCCCCCCCCCTCTCTCTTTTATTTTCTCTCTCTCTCTCTCTCTGTTTCCCTCTCTTATACTCATAACAGATGCTTAAAACAATAAAAAGACAAAGGTGCAGAAGATGCACACGCCTTATTTTACCATTCTTTCAAAAACAAACACACTGAAAAAAAAATCCACCTTGTTTTCAAAGATCACACCTTAACCCCTTTTGTGAGACCAAGTTGTTTTTTTAGATTGCCAAATAAACTTTCAAGCATGATGATTTCGTTTCATTGTTAAATTGGACAAAAATATCTTCCATGGATATAAACTTCACAATAAAGTTATCTGTTTCTGATACAGAAAACCAAACATAGACATTCTAAAGTACAAACACAGTATTCAACACTCCATTTTCGTTCCATGCCCTCTGCATGGAAGGTGCTAAACAAACTCTAAAGTTCCACTTACTTGTCATCTTTTATCCTCGTCATAAGAGGTTCCAACCATCCCTCTGTGCATTCTATATGGGCATCTAGGAAGGTCAGCACCTGACCCTTGGCGACCGATGCCCCTCTCAGCCGCGCCCTGATTAGACCACTCCTCGTCCCCATCCTCTCCACGTGGACGGGAACCAATAATTTCTTGACATAATCCTCTAGCTGCTGTCCCAGAAAATCTGTGGTTGACAATGAAAATAACAATGACAAAAATATTGACAATGACAATGACAATGATGTTGAAGAGAGGAATCAGATGAAAAAAAAGATTTTTCCCTTTCAGAGCCATAAGCAGTTTAAAGATAAAGTTGACTTCTGGTCATGAGATTGGATTGTGAAAGAAACTGTCTCAAAGCAATTGGGAAATGTTGATTATATAGCACATAAGAATTGGTGTATGCTGTAAGGTTTAGGAATCACCAAAATGATAAGAAATTGACTCCATTCTGCTGAGAGTCACATGCACTGCACACAGAAATGTGTATATGGGACTACACACAAATGTTCGATCCCAACATTTCCACTTTTTATTGTCATATTTTTAATGTGAGGGCATTTGAAGAGAAATCCTTTTCAGGGAACATTTCTACTATGATAATCTTCCAAACTAACATAAAAAGAATGAGAAAGAATAAGAAAAGTTTCTCCTTTATGAATTCAGAATAGGTTCATATTTTGTCATGTTAGATATCATAGAATAGTATTTCGATCAAATTAAACGATGAAAAGGGTACTGTGATTGCAATCTTGTGTCACAAAATTTTCTTCGTCATACATATTTGTAAACTTTTTTGGAACCATAAGGGTTAAGTCCTGTTGTGATGTTTAAAATAATGCTTTTAACAATCATATACTGATAAGCATTTGAATCTGCATTGCTGAGAAATGGCATGAAAAACTTAAACCAGTGACAGAGCTACTCTTAAAAATTTAAAATTTGCAAAATTAAAAAATATATTTGTCAAAGGACCAGTCTGTCCAATAACTTGTATTTCATTTCATTGAATAAAATATGTGAATGTAAAAAATATAAAATTGAATGTTATATCTTGGGGAATGTGCTATGAACAGCTGCTCCAATGAATCGAAAAAACAGTAGACATAAGGAAATACACATACATGTAGGAGCAAATCCTTTTCAATCCATACTATTCTATTTTTTACATTATTTCTTTGTTCCAAGTGTTCAAAACAGGCAATCGCAAGTACCCATTATCAAAATAATTGCCCCACAATCAAAAGAATACAATGTAATAATAATGTAACAAGGATAGAAACTGCACAAATAACGTACATGTACAGTTTTGTATGTACCCTATGGAATTTCCATTCATACCTCATTTCTGTTTGTAAAATTTTGCATTGAGGATCATGTTTATATTTCATTTGGTTTAGACATCTAATGAAAATTGTGCATTGAATTATCCGTAAGCAAATCACATTCAGTGAAGTACTGCTGGAATGTGTAGTTTCAAAACATCCCTCTTCATACTTCTTGGTGTTGTATTTCCTTCTTTTTCCTTCCCCTTGCCTCTTTCTTTTTTTTTCTCTCCTTTTCTTTCATCTTTCTTCTTCCTGTTCATACTATTCCATTATGTTTTCCCATTTCTTCTTCTTTTCTTCTTCTTCTCCTTCTCCTTCTCCTTCTCCTTCTCCTCCTTCTCCTTCTCCTTCTCCTTCTCCTCCTCCTCCTCCTCCTCCTCCTCCCCCCTCCCCTCCTCCTCCTCCTCCTCCTCCTCCTCCTCCTCTCTCCTCCTCCCTCCTCCTCCTCCTCCTCCCTCCTCCTCCTCCTCCTCCTCCTCCTCCTCCTCCTCCTCCCTCCTCCTCCTCCTCCTCCTCCTCCTCCTCCTCCTCCTCCTCCTCCTCCTCCTCCTCCTCCTCCTCCTCCTCCTCCTTCTTCTTCTTCTTCTTCTTCTTCTTCTTCTTCTTCTTCTTCTTCTAATGCATGTCATTTCAATGAAATTAATTTTTCTCCAACCTTATTTGGGTAATTTGTTTAGGTAATTGGGCAATTACTCATTTTTAATTGTCCAATAAAGGCTATGACATTCATCTAAGGGATGATTTCATAGTTCTAAATTAAAATGTGATAACTATAATATTTAACATCTTTCTTTGATTCTAAACTGCCATGCATTTCTTTGTTTGTTTCTGTTTGTTTGTTTGTTTGTTTGTTTTTTGTTTTTTGTTTGTTGTTCTTTAAGGGTTGCTTTTATTTTATTTTTTTTAAGTGCTAACTTACTGGAGTCCATCATTTTGGAATGCTTAAAATAGATGTCAAAAATATTATACAATGACATCGCAAAATCTTGCCCACAAGCTTTGAGTGTATCCTGAATTGATAAATTAGATCTCTTCAAAGTTGATTTGACATCACTTTCATTTAATATTCAATATAAAGAGAGAAAGAGAAAGAGAGAGAGAGAGAGAGAGAGAAAAAAAAAATCTCAACAAGACTATCATACATGCTTGTGGGAAAAGTAGTTATCAAAGGCCACTTGGCTGATTTATATTTAACCCAACTTGACATCAGGTTAATAAAGAGTGCCATTCAGATACTATCACTAGCCTTTTTTTAACTACCACTGGCCCTTCTTACACAATCACTGACTAATGGGATAAATTCCCTAACGGTCTTTAAAATAAATACATTCCATGATTGCCTAACAAGTTATGATACTCTCTCCCCCCACCCAAGGGAAATCCACGTCCTAAGCCCACCACCGAGGGCCATCGTCACTCTCAAGTCCCTTTTTTTTCGGTGACAGTTTTTGATAGCCCGGCTCGGGTTTCGTACACACCTCGCTCACTGGCGTCGTCAACGAGTATTATCTCGGTGAGGAGCTCCCTCGGCGAGCGGTTGATGATACTGTGTATGCTGCGTAACAGCGTGCTCCACGCTTCGTTGTGAAAGACGATGACGACGCTGGTACTGGGTAGCTCTGCAACAGCGGGATAACGCTTTCTCTTACACCTATGGAATCGAAAGACAGGGGGAAGAAAAGGGGGAAAATTTCAGTACCAACAGATGCAATACTCTCCTTGAACTTTTCAGAAGCAGTGTATCAATGCAAAAATTGCAGGGCTTTATATAGCATAATACCCCACTCACACCAAAAAATAGGCCAACATCAGATCGATTAAAGACCGAACAAGAAATTACATTACTGTAAAACCAGAAACTTTCGTGACATAAAACTTTCACAAATTTTGTTAACGACAGCCAATTTTGCAGCAAGAAATTTTTGCGATTTTGCAATAAATTTATGTTGTTTCAATTGTGATTTCATTATTTCGCGGTATGAAACTTTTGTGAATCTCGACCACTCACAAAATTCGTGAAAGTTTCATGCTTGCGAAAATTCTTGGTTTTACAGTACCACAAATGGCCAAGGTTTTGTTGGTTATCGATCGGTAGGAACTGGTCTGGAGACGTGACTGGGGTATCAGAACTGAGAAGTAATGCACACTGTATAATACAGATTGTTTTTTTATTCCTTTTTGCTTTAATAGAAGAAAAGAAAGCGTTGCTTGATATAGTCAAAAATAGCATTTTAATATTACAAGTACATGTAGCCATTTCATCAGGAGGAAGAGTTCTTCTTCGATAACAAATGTGCTACTTGAACTTACAGCTGGAAAATAAAGTGAAAGTCCTCTGTTCTGACTGCATAATGAGATATTTCAAATGGCCAACAGGTCTTAAAAGGCTTATTCAGTTCACTTGGAATACATATATATGGTCAGTGATAAAACATTTACTGAAGTGTCTGCTAAAAGGAATCTTTATTCATAAAATGGTACATGTAGATGAGCAAAAAACAAGAGTATAAACAAGTACAACTTCAAAGCAGGTGCACCATTAAAGCATCAATTACATTGTATCATGCATTTACTGCATCGTGGAGAAATGCCACAAAAACATTTCCGGGAAATGACAAAAACATATTTAGTGTTTATACATTTTTGGCTCAATATTCTACTTCTTCTCCATTCTCTTCATTTTCATTCTCTCTCTGCTCTTTTCTTTTTGCCATCGTCATAGACATCCTTCCCCTTATGATTTCTTTACTTTGGTGGGGGGGGGGGGGGGGGGGGGGGGGTGAAATCTTGTTTGTCATACACATCTGCAGGGTTCTCCACTAGCGGTTTTACCCGGGGGCTCCGCCCGGGTAAAATTTGAAAAACCAGTTTAGCGCCCGGACAAAATTTCCCCGCCCGGACAAAAACTTGATGCGCCCGGATATGAAAATTGACATATTTTCACGCACAGACAAGACAGCATCAAGACCGCACGACATTTCGCAATCATAAAAACTTTACTCGCATGATCATGTCGGAAACCCGCACGAACGCATTATCTCTTTGCATGAACCACGTCGAATTCTCATTGCGATCACGGCCACATATAATGCACCATCTCGACGCAGTGCACTATAATACTTATGCCGTCACGAAACCGCAAATTTGACGCCGTCGCGAAACCGCAAATTTGACTTCGGAGGCCGACGAACACAAGAGCCCCCGGACAAAATACAGACCAGTGGAGAACCCTGCATCTGGAGTACAATGATCAAGCAAAGTAACTGCAAAACCGGAAATGTTCGCGACATGAAACGACAGCCATTTTCACAGTGCTCAAGATACTTTCGCTTGAAGTGCAAAAATTCAATAATTCCTCAGCATGAATTTTTCGCATACAGTCTAAACATGCGAAATTCACGAACATTAAATGCACGCACAAGTATCTGGTTTTGCAGTAGTGTTGTCAGTACATTAGGAAATTTAGAAAATAATGAGATTTGTGAGCTTCTCAATATGCATTGCTGAATCAAGCTAAGCTGTGTTGAATCTTTGATCTGATTGGGAGTTTACAGGTATTCTTGTAACTGAATTGCAAAAAATGTAATATCCTTTTTCTAATGTCACATGCACATTCATGTGAGTACAAACTACAAGGTATAGAGAACACCTGGAAAAAAAACCTGATGTATCCCGACAGAACCTGTGACCGCAAGCCCATTTAAATGGAAAGTCTGATTGATCAAAACAGCCTAACGACGTATCCCAAATGATTAATTTCCATTCCCTGGGCCAATAGAAAATGGATGATCAATTTGTCTTCATTTGCATGGCATTGTAAAGCCGGCCGTATCATGTATGGAGCTACTGCCCGAATATCAATTATTTTGACGAGGAACTAGGAATGTTTTCTGAATGTTGGAAACGTGCATGTGCATGTACACAAGCACACTTGGAGTGTGAATATCCGGATGAAAAAAAAAATTGAGTATTCACTGCACAAGAAGCCAAGAGTGGAATGCATTTTTCAATTGATTACATACAAGGAATGCATTAGACAGAACAAGGTGAAGGTGGATTTCCTCCTGGAATGTAACATATTTAATCTACAAGTACATATGTACATAAGACTGCTCCTGCAACAATATTGCTTTACTTCGATTTTGTACACTAACAGAATTCTTTATAACTTCCAACCCTTGACCAAGCATTACAACCTTCACCCTAAACACCTAAAAGGGATTCGGTAACTTTATGGAGGCTTGATTTAATAAATTGTTGAATTTTGATATCTGTCTTGTATAATGATGTTCAGAAGGTTAAATAAATAGCCAGGCATAGAAAGGTTTTCAAATATATAATGCTATTATTAAGATATCTATGACTGAATACTCCCATTTACGAAAGTGTATGGTCATACGCTTTAGTCTAACGATGAGTCTATGGGGAAAATGAGTCTGGCATTTCCGGTCACTTGCATATGTTTACTTTTGTGAAGCACATGGTGATTTTGAAGTGCTTTTTCTCCCCCTGGGCTTCATTTTTACACCACATTACATATAGTGATAGCATGTAAGGCCAGTCAGCTCAGATTTTATCAAGACTCTACAAAGTTACCAAATCACTTTAAGCCTACAGTACTTTGATCTTTGATGAAATAAAGCCTGGAACAATAGGCCATTTTCGTAATGTATTCAAACTTATACAGTTTGCCTAGTGACAAACTATTACATTCACCTGTAAAAACCTACACTGTATACTTTTTCAATCTCAGAATGTGCATTGCATGTCTTAGGCATTGTTAGGTTGGACAAACATTTTGGCTTGCCCAACCTAGCAACACTTAATGTATGCAATCTGCATTCTGACTACTGAAATACAATGACTTGTAACAGGTGGATGTAATAGTTCGTTACTAGGAGTTTGACAAAGAGGTAAGCAATAAATTTGAATGCATTGCGAAAATCGCCTATTGGTCCCAGAGCATTTACCGGTATGTCAGAGCATCGCATATATGGATGTGTAATTGTAAATAAAGTAAGGTACCCTCAGAAAAAAGGGGGCTAAATATACTTTGTTTTATTGCCTACTTTAATACAAGTAGCAGTTTAATGAGATAGCATAATTGCTGTAATAGCAAACCTAATTAATTTAAGGTATAGAGTTTCCCGTCAAATGAGTGCCTGAGAGTGATAGGAAGAGGAAGAAAAAAAAAATATAGTAAAAGAACAAGAAAAAGAGTGATAGAAGGACAGAATGATTTCAATGATAAAAAAGAGAGAAGTTGATGATGAATAACATACATATAGAAGAATAAAAGAATAAGAAAAGGAAAGATAGAGGACAGAATGAATCTCAATGAAAGAGAGAAGAGAGAAGTTCATGCTCCCTAACATTCTCCAGATTTATTCAAAAGCAGTCTAAAAACTTTAATTGTTTAATGCTTCCCATTGATTATTACATTCTTCTTCTTGTATTTCTTCTCTCTTATTCCCTTACTGCTCTATCCTACACTGCGTCTAGAGCACTCTACGGATTGGATTCGGTGCATTATAAATCACATGTATTATTATTAACATACAAGATCAAAGGAGCACGAAGATGAGAGATAGAGAGATAGAAAGATAGAATGTCAAAGGAAGAAGAAGAGAAGTTAATGAAACATGACAGACAAGATCAAAGGAAGAATATGAGGAGAGATAGAGAAATAGATAGAACAAATTTCAATGAAAAAGAAAGAAGAGAAGTAAATGATGCATGACAGACAAGATGAAAGGAGTAAGAAGAGAAACAAAAAAGAAGAGAGAAGTTAATGTTCATCACAGGTCAGAAACAACTTCAGTGTGATGACTGACGACACTTCTAATCAACGCTCGCCACATCTGCCTCGAGACGGGGATGCAGATACGAGAATAATTGGTCCAGACAGCATCGCCACACATCGGGCTTCGTTACGCTTTTAATAGCCAAGCGCCTGATCGTCTGTCATTTTTGCCAGCCTGTACTTCAATGTATACATTATGTACACGTACATGGTATCTACTCAAGTTTCATTGCTGCGACCCATTAAAACGTAAACAAACACACTCGCTACATCATTAGACCTAGTGCATGCAAGTGTACTTGCCATGATGTTGGTAAGCACTAATGGATTTACACATGTATACATGTACATCACTTTCAAAATTTATTCTTTGGCAAAAAGCATTTTCAAAAGATATATCAAAGAATCATCTCAGCAGGCATGCATGCTTTTTTGCATTTCCTTAAAATCAAGCAATTACATGTACATAAAATTATCTTAATTCTTTAGTACTTCAGTTCATTATGGTTCTCTTACTGTATACAGTATATACACTGTACATGTATCTATATACATGTATCTATAGGCCCAGTGTATTCACTTATATTTTGAAGAAGTTGAATACCTCCTTGTGCATGTGACTATCATGCCCTGTTACCAATTTAGTCATTTTTTCCCATTTTTCCTAAAAATGTGTTTTCATATTAAAAAAAAATCACTTACAAGTTACAATGCATTTATTTCCCTTAAATATGATTTATCATTCAAGCAGAGGCATTCAAACTGGTTTACAAATCAAAGAACTCATATAGGCTAAAGCAATGCACATACATGTATGCCAGTACCAGCAACAATTACTGATTAACACAAATTGTTGATAATACTTTTAAAATGTGTGCTATTTTACTGGCTATAAATATGACACAAAATCAACCCAAAGTGTAAGTTAAAGAGATCAAGAAAAACATTGAAATGTTTCCTGCACATATGAAATTTGAAGATACTTTAAGCTATTTTTGTCCACATGCTTTTGCTATTACAGCTGTGAAAAGAAATAGAAAGATATGGTTTTCATGTTAGTTTTTTAAATACACTGTACACTCAATATTTACTTTGCCTGAAACTTAACAATTTTTTCCCCCAGCATTTAAAGATGCATTTGTGTACCACTCATATACCACCATCAGGTTTAACTGAAAGTGAAAATGTGAAAATAGCACCTTTAAGGGAATTTATTTCATATGCATATTTTTTCGCTCAAGTTTACCCTAGTACTTGGCTACAATAAATCATTGAGGACGGGGATTGGATGTCAAACAAATTGCGCATTTCAAGTTATCAATCATAGCTGACGAGACAAGAAGGGCATAAAGCATCACAACACATTATTCCTCATTGAATAGCATACTATGTACAGCACATCGTCTGCTGAGAGCCTGAAGGGCGGCCATTAAAGGGAAAGTTCACCCTGAAGATTACGTGAGTTTAAAAATGCAGAAAAAATAAAGAAAAATATTGGCGAAGTTTTGATGAAAATCGGTCAAATAATAAAAGAGTTATGAGTATTTAAAGTTTTGGATTCGTGACGTCACATGCGAGCAGCTGCCCATTGGTCATGTAATAAATATTCCATATATTCGCATTTGTTTTACGTTCCACGATAAATTAATATTGTTTCTTTTCAGAATCTAGTATTGAATAACATTTCTGACAATATATCAAATGCACAGACGAAAATATTTTAAATTTTCTGAGAAAACTGTATTTTATGGAATATTTATCACATTACATAATGGAGGAGCTGCTCGCATGTGACGTCACAAAATCAAAACTTCAAAAGTCCATAACTCCGTTATTCTTTAACGGATTTTGTCCAAACTTTCGCCAATATTTTTCTTTATTTTTTCTGCATTTTTTAAACTCAAGTAATCTTCGGGGTGAACTTCCCCTTTAACTCTTAGCTTTTTACACTTGCAAAATTTGGCAGTCCTGTACTATCGGTGGGGCTAAACGAGGATTTAGCCCCATCGATAGTACGGGACTAAGCTTAGCCCACTTTCTGTTCACATTGCGTTTTACCAAAGTGGGCTAACTCCAAGATAGTACGGTACTATTTTAGCCCTGGAAAAAAGCCGGGTTAGCCCCACCAAAGGTGGGGCTAAACTATCAAAAGATGGAGATAAGCGCTCTGGCTAGGGAGATAGTACAGGACTAAAACTGCCAATGAGAACAGCAAAAATTATAGTCCGGGGTTAAGGATAGTACGGGGTTAAAAAAAATCAAGTGTAAAAAGCCTATTAGAGATAAAGCTTAGTTCTGGTCATGCAATTACATTGTGAAAGAAACTGTCTCAAAGCAACTGGGAAAGGCTGATCATGTCTACATAAAAATTGTTTTATACTGTGAGGTTTGGGAATCATCAAAATGATAAGAAATCGACCCAATCTTGCTGAAAAATTTGTATGTACGGCACACAGAAATGGGTATATGGGACTGCACACACAAGTGGCATGAATGTTCGGCCCGAACATTTCAGCTATTTCTCGTCATGTTCCAAATATGAGGGCATTTTGAAAGGCTTTCCTTTTCAGGGGACATTTCTAATATGATATTCTTCCAAACTGACAAAAAAAGAATGGGAAAGCTCACAAGATCATTTTTCACCTCTCCCAGAACTCAACCTTCTCTTTAAACTATCCCATAACATGTGGTAACGTCCTTCTGGCTCTGAGCAGATGATGTGCTCTCTCTCTCTCTCTCGCTAAAAAAAGATTGAGTTATCACTGACATAACTTCCCGGGGGAGTGAAAATAAAGTGAAAATACATGTACAGTGAAAATTCAGTCTTGGCTTTTAAGAGATTAACTAAAAAATAAATCCACATTCACTCCTCAAAGTGATCACTGATGGGACTATAACTATATATCTCTCTTTCACTCATAGTCATACTCCAACTCTTTCTTTCTCTTTCTGTCTTTCTCTCTCTCTCTCTCTCCCTTTCTTTCCTTTCCCCCAACTCTCTTCTACTTTATCTCTCACTCCTTTTTTTTTTTTTTAGAGAAAGAGAGTTTACACTGTAGCAAAACTACAGCATACGTTGGCGTCCCAGTGTTGATTTAATATCTCAGATGCTTGAGAACGTGATGAATTTGTTCAAGGGAGAAAAACTGGGCTAAAAAAGGAAAATATTTGCAGATGGAGATTCATCCCCAAAGGCTATAAAAGGTCACGGTTCTTGCTCTCTTTAAAGATAAATTTGAGGTCTGGTCATGAGATTGAATTGTGAAAGAAACTGTCTCAAAGCAATCAGGAAAAGTACATAAGAATTGGTGTATGCTGTAAGGTTTTGGAATCACCAAAATGATTTACCAGAAATTGACTCAATCCTGCTGAGAGTCACATGCACTACACACAGAAATGTGCATATGGGACCACACACAAATGTTCGGCCCGAACATTTCAGCTGTTTCTTGTCATATTTTAAATGTTAGAGCACTTGAAGAGCAATCCTTTTCAGGAGACATACATGTATCTACTATGATAATCTTCCAAACTGACATAAAAAGCATGAGAAAGCTCACAAATTATATATTACCTTTCCCAGAACTCAAGCTTCCCTTTAAGGCCTCCTTCACACATGATCAAATAAGGCCAAATAAAATTAATGCCTAGTTTTTCTTCCCCTCCTCCTTCCCTTTATCAACCAGTCACAATTTTGTTTTTGTTATTTTATGTTTTTGTTCTGAAATGGAATAAATAAGAATCTAAGGACATCTAGGAAATGAGGAAACAAAATGCATTTTACTAATAATAATAATAATAATAATAATAATAATAATAATAATAATAATAATTAATAATAATAATAATAACAATAATAATAATAATAATAATAATAATAATAATTCAAGTTTCACATTGTTTTGAAACTCAGAAGTGCATGCAGACTGCAAACAAAATTGAATGAAGAAAATTTCTGTGGAATTTGACCAATTTTTTTTTTGTACAGGAAAAATATCAAACATTAAATAACATGGAACCCCCTCCTCATTTAAAAAAAATCCAGACAAGAAACTAGGAATCAATTTTACTTCGCCAAAACCATCTCAAAATGAAAACTGCCTGGGAAAAAAATCAATCTCTGTTTCTTCTCTTTTTCTTCTCTAAATAATTTCCTTCCTTCGCTCTTTTTTATTTTCTCTCTCGCTTTCATTTATACTCCATCCTTCTTTCTCTTTCTCTCTTTCTCTCTCTCTCTCACTGACTCTCTTTCGCTTTCTCTCTCTCTCCCTTTCTCTCCTTTTCCTCAACTCTTCTCTACTTTATTTCTCACTCTTTCGCCATCTACTATAGATGTCTCTCTTACACACTTCTCTTGTCCTTGCATTTTTTTTTTTGGGGGGGGGGGGGGGGGGGAATTATGAAGAAAATTGATAATAATTGTGAAATTCATTTATCACACAGTTTTGTAGTCTTAAAGCATTTTCATATGGTAGGCCTAGTACCAAATGCAAACAAAAATCTGACAAGCAGAAAAAAATAACCATATTTTTGGTGACTTTGGGGTAAAACAAATTAAAAGGGAACCACATAGCTCTTCTGTTTACTTAAGGCATATCACATTGATTTTCAAAGGAGTGGGCAGATGGGGGGGGGGGGGGGGGGGGCACTTGCAAGCTGTGCCGTAATCTGCCACCAGTGCAGTACAGTGTCTCCTTTTTAGTGATGTTCTTGTAGTATCTTTTGATCCAGAATGCTAGGAATTACACGTTATACATTGGCAGAAAGATTTTTTTAAATCACAGAAAATTTTGAGTCTATTTCCAATGCAGTATACATTGTGCCATTCACAAATACTGTTACTAATCATTACATTCTCTGAAATTGGCAACACAGTGTAAAATACTTAATCACCATGTACGTGTACAAATTGGCAATTTTTCTGTTAAATTTTGCCATTTTCGTTCACACTGGTTCATTGAATAAACATTTTTGTTTTGTTCTCAAAAAATCTCAAACCATGTAGGTGTGGAAAGTAAGAATGACTTTTGCCAATTTGACAAGGGAAAGCTGATTAATTGTGACCCTAAGAAAACTCTGAACTGCCATGAGATAAACAAGACCTGAAGAGCTGAATGTTTGAACAACATGTTAGTGTCTAGCCCTGCCAGAGGCAGAGTAACGGTTGTCAGAAGCCCTTATCGCTAAGGTCAATGCCATTTCGCTCTTTCAATGACCACTTAGTACTCCTCACCAAAGATAATAAGTGTCTAGCCAATCCATGTTCGGAGACATATGCTGGAAGAGTAACGGCTGATTGTAGATGCATGGTGTATACACAAATAGCCAGGCAAATGAGAAAAAAACTGAAAATTGTAGGCCCAGTTAGCTATTTCATGAAAGATGCAAAATCAATTCTAAGTATTTGGATGTCAAGATAAAGAAAAGAAACAAATACCATGTCTGATATTGGTATTTCTTTTGAAAAAATAACCACAGCCATATTTGTCTCCTGAAATTTGCAATAAGGAGGTAGAAATTTAAAGTGATTTGGTAACTTTGTAGAGGCTTGACAAAATCTGAGCTGCCTGGCCTTACATGCTATCAGTGTATGTAATATGGTGTAAAAATGAAGCCCAGGAAAAAAAAGCACTTAAAAATCATCATGTGCTTCAAAAAAGTAAACATATGCAAGTGACAGGAAATGCAAGACTCATTTTCCCCCATAGACTCAGTGTTATACTAAAGCATATGACCATACGCTTTCGTAAATGAGAGTATTCAGTCACAGATATCTTAATAATAGCATTATATATTTGAAAACCTTTCTATACCTGGCTATCTATTTATCCTTCTGAACATCATTATACAAGACAAATATCAAAATTCAACGATTTATGAAATCAAGCCTCCACAAAGTTACCGAATCCCTTTAACAAATGAACATGACAGATACATGTACAAAGAGTTCCTCTTAATCTGAAACAGGCATCAGTTAATGGGACAGCACCCATCTCCCAAGAGGGGCTCCTGAGCATACAAAATACAACAGCTGGTTGAAGTAACATTTGCGGGCAAACTAATCTGATGCATCTATTGTGAAGGAAAATTACCCAGAAAGCTATTTCTTAAAATTTACTGATCAAGTTTGAAAATCTGAATTACTATTTTAGCCAAAAAGTTGGAAATCTGATAAAGTTATGGGTTTTTTTAAAGAGTCTGTTTCTTTCAATTTAAAAGATCTTTATGGAACTTTATGCTTTCCAAAGTGCTTTAAGGTACATTCCAGATCAATACATGTGCATGTTTGCAAATTAAGCCACTTTTATTTTTGAGAATGTTCACTGTATAACTTCAAAGATTCATGTACATGTAGATATCAATGTGAAGTGTAGCCATGCAGCAAATGACACAAAGTAAAAACTGCCTTTGTGTGGAGAACCAAGGAGTTATCTGTGATAACTCCTTGGGAAAGCAAGCAGGAGATGTCACTGCACACCCATAACTCATTTGTCATAACAGATTTATGAGTAAAGCATCAGCTTGCTCATAAAATCCAGGTATCTCTTTCACCTTCTTCACACCACACTCTCCTCCTCACTTTCATTTTTTTTCTCCTGCCTTTGTTCTGCTATCTCTATCGTCCTTCTTTATTTCTCTTTCTACAGCTCTCCCTCATTACCTTCATTACCCTCCTCCAGTCTTACGATCTTTTCTCCAACATTATAATTTACTGCTGCAAAACTGTAAAATCTATACTTGTTTCTCAACTCTCACTTTCTGTCTCCTTGTTTATCTTCATCCCTCTCTCTTTCTCTTTCCTTCTTTTTCTCCACCCCTCCAATGTCTGTCTATGGATTTCCCTCCCTATTTCTGTCTTCTTTTCCATCTGCATCTTTCTCTCTCTTGCTCTCTTTCTTCACCTCCATCCATCCATCCATCCACCCTCTCTCTCTCTCCCTCACTCTCTTCCTCCCTTACTTCATCACTTCCTCCTTCACTTCCTCCCTCCCTCCCTCCCTTCCTCCCTCCCTCCTTCCTTCCTTCTCTCCCTCTGTCCATCTATATATCTCCCTCTCTGTATCATAGACCTACATGTAATCTGTCACTTGCTCACTATCCCTTTCCTTGAGTGAAAAGAATAAAGGGTTTGCCACATAGAGAAACATCATCTTGGCGAAGCTTGGAGAGATTTACAACCAATCTATCCAGAGTCCCTTTCAATCTCAAGGTATTCTTGAGGCTTGGAACAGTGCAATCCACACGCTCATTATAAAAAACCAAGGTCTGGTGCGACCTGTATGCACTTGTACTTGTACTTGTGCATCACATAAAGGCCTAGTCTCACCTACATGTTA
Source organism: Heliocidaris tuberculata (assembly GCA_025618425.1). NCBI lineage: Eukaryota > Metazoa > Echinodermata > Echinoidea > Camarodonta > Echinometridae > Heliocidaris > Heliocidaris tuberculata. The sequence continues at coordinate 23,817,046 of CM046849.1, forward strand.
ACTGATAATGTTAACTGATAATGTTAATTTATAACTACAATTACATGTACAGGTATATGTATATTTATGACTAAAGCTGGGCCTACATGTATGAGAAAAAAAATCAAAGTGGATGACTTATCAATACGTAGGGCTCAATCAACACTAACAGGGGTCAGATCTGGGGGGCGTTTTATCAAGTGTCTTGTCGGTGATTTTTAGTGACATATTTGCTCGCAGCCAATCAGATGCAAGGATTTCAGTAGCTTATAACAGTTATTGCATCTTGTCATTGATGACAAGTTTTATGAAACAGGGCCCAGGTGCACATGTCACATGTAGACTCCAAATTTTACCCCCAGAACCCCTAAGTATTGAAATTTAAGCAGGAGGCATACTGACCCTTAAAATATCAATCCAGACCCCCCTGTGTGGAGTCCTAATCTATCTAAATAAACTGCTTAAAAACCTGAAGAAACATTAAAAAATAATAAAAATAAAAACAAAAGGAATGTAAGGACAGGTAAAATGCAGTTTTTGTACTCGTAATTATTGATACCAGTTAACCTGACAAGCCATATACTGTAGCAACTAACGTTATAACGTTACCCGTTCTTACATACACTGTACATGTACTATCGTGACTCTACAAATGCTGCAACTCAATCCCACAAAAAATTATATCCAATGATCATTGGCAATACAATCGGTCAAACACACATCGTTGCTAAGGAGTCATCATAATTACTTAGGGACTGCATTTGTTGCTATGAATATGCTTTTAGTTGCTAAGGGATTAGATCTACATGTAACTGTCACTTGCTTAAATGAGAAGGAAATGGTCAGCATGAGTCTAATTAATGACACCCCCTCCCCTTTCTGAATACATTCCCTAATTTTTTTTTCTCTCTCTCTCTCACTCTCTCTCCCCCCCCCCCCCCCCCCCTTATTTGTCTCTTAATGAACTCTACAGTGAACTGATTGTTTTTTAATGAATTTCCAATTTCTGCTTCTACAGCTGTAGGTGACTAAAATCTCTTAAAAGAAATACATATATACATGTAGCCTTCATGTCTACATAGTAAATGTACATGTACTGATGGGTCAAAATGATGTACAACTGTACATTACATTCTGCATTTTATGGGGCTGAAAATTACATGATTACTTAATTTTTTTCTAAGTTTTACAACAAAATAACTCACTTCTTATACACTGTAAAAAAAAAAAAAATAATGGGTAAGAAATTGCCCAACGTGAGGGTACATGTAATGTATGTAATTATGAGTCAGATTAACTTTGGGCATACAAATTTTTATGCATAAATTAGGTAATATTTTCCCAATCATGATCACTTTTTACTACAATTTTCCTCACCAATTGTTATAGTTTATACATGTAGGTCACTAACCATCACAAGAAAGATGTGACTCACGTTCATTTTTCGCACCACCAAATTAACCGACATTGCCTTGACGCTTTTTCTAGCATCAGCTGCATGCAAATCACTCAACCCGTTGGAGCTATAGACAGACAATTTTAGCCAAATTGAAGCCTTGGGCTCTAGATGTTTTCTCTTTTGTTTTGCTTTTAAGTACAGATGAATTGAAGGGGGGGGGGTTAAATTTTCAATATGAATAGATGAATGGAGAAAGAGATGGTGCTTGTGTTGGTACAAAGTAGGAAATGGGTCGTTAAATGGAGAATGTAAAAATGTTTTGATGGAAGATTAAAAGCGCTGGCTGGATCATAATTGATTGAGACTTGACAAGTAACGACTGATGTGATTGATATAGATGATGACAATAGATAATGAATTTTAAGAGTTGATAGTGGTACATGTATCGTGTATGCAGATATATGACTAATGTCAAGAAACTCGCCATTCACTAGAAATGAATGCTACACATGTACTAAGTAATAAAAATCAATTATACAAATCAGTACTGCTATTCTTCTTTTTTTTAATGTGTTTTGTTTATGTTAATGTCTATGTTTGTGTCTATGTTTGTATTTACATACATCTCTACATATATGTTTATGTTTATATTTGTGTTTACAGGTATGTCTATGTTTATGTTTACGTTTATGAATTTATGTTTGCATTTATGTATGTGTTTACAGGTATGTCTGTGTTTATGTTTATGTTTACATGTACATGTATATTATGAATTTGTGTTTATGTTTATGTTTGTGTGTATATACTATACATGTATGTCTATGTTGATGTCTATATTAGTTTTCTGTTTGGTTTTATGCTTTGTTCGGTTTGTCTGAAATTGCTAACCCTGGTCGGAAGTTATCCTTTCTTTGGAAACAAAATTTCAAGCAACTATGATCATGATTCTATTAAATACAGAATTCAGCAAAAATGACACCATACACACATACTTTGAATGCTACAATGTGCATTTAGGACCTTCATGTACATTACATGTTCATGTACAGTACATCATTGAAAGAGGTCGTTTCAAATGTACCACGGGGAGCATACATTACCCTAAAGACCTAATGGAAGGGGATTATGTACGAAGTAGAAAGCACAATGGAAGTTCCGTGTTACATTATACCTAGATTATCCTACTATAAATATCAATCAGTGGGACTGAATGATGGGGAATGTGACTGGGCCAGCCAGGGCAAAAATTTTGGGGTGATTTTTTTTTTTTTTTTTTTTTTCCAGGTGCAGTGGCTGGCAAAAGGTAAGTCATGTTTGCAATTACATTTTTACGGAGATGTCATGAACAAAAGCATTACATTTGCAGACTGCAGAATAATGAAATGAAGGCCTACATTGTACAATGTACAGTGTACATGTACATTGAAATATATCGTAAATAACCTTGTATAAACCGCACATATTTGCCTGGCGGGAAATGTGAAAGGTCAGTGAAAAAACATATATGCACACAAATGTATATGTACAGTACATGATTATTATGTTTATGTTGTTGAATACTCAACCAGAACACCAAGAAAACAAGCATAATATGCTTACAAACAGATAAGTCAGGATTGCCAGTTAGAATTCATTAGCTGGCCTAAAAATCATTGACAATGATCCAGTTTGTACACAAAAAAGCCTGAAATATGGCTTAAAAATGAATTTCTACATGTAGGGCTTGAATTCAGGCTTTTGCCAGAGAACTGGCATCTCTGATACATGTAAGTGCAATCGGGGGAACCCAAGGCTTTACGTCCTGTCCAATGGACTTGGAAAGGAATTAGGGCAGAAGCTTATAGACTTGGTTTTGAACCCAAGACCTTCCCAAGAGACCCTACCACTAAGCCATCATGCCTTTGTATATATGCACCGAACTAAAATAAGAGCTAACATCTCTAAAAATACCCATCCTGAAAGTTATTCACATTCAACAAGAAACAATTGAAGACAAATCAAACTACATTTTACATGTGTATACATACAAGTACATGTACATACATGTACATGTTAGAGTGCCGGTTTAGTTAATATCTCATAGAAACCATTCAGGCTTCGGAACGTACATGTACTACAGATGAAGATCAGTCCGAATTCAAAACCAATAATATTGACAATGTACTTGAGTCCCTGGGGATTCATGAATACACTGTACATAAAAGAAACTGTCATATGCACGAAACTTTCATGTAGTCCTTGAGTGGTTGAGATTAGCTATGTTTTTGTGCTGCATAGTATTTCAATCACAACACTGAATTTTTACAATTTGAGAAAGTTCTTTGTTGCATGGCCATCTGTAATGATTCACATAAATTCTAGATTTTGCAAAAATGTCTGGTTTTGACGCACATTATAAATCAGAGTATGTCTGAGAAGGAGAAATCAAGGGTAAAATGAATTTGTGAACATTAAAGTATTGGTTTTAAGTTCACTGTATAACAGTGATCTACAATACAGCTGTTATACATCGACACTTACATGGTATCGATGTTAACATTGACACATCAGTGTTATTGTCAGTTTACATTTAGCGTTAGAAGACAAGCTCAAGTCCTGCTGGTTCAATAATATCTTCAATTCCTTCTAGAATGGTTTCACCTTAGAAGCATTTATGACTGCATGAAAACATCCATCGTTAACGAGTCATCAACTTAGGTTTTATGTTACAAGAGTATCTGGTTTTACATTACATCATGAAGCAGAGTGTGGAAAGGAGAAATGCAGAGTATTTTTTTAATCTTTGAACGTAAACACAATGTATCATCACCGTGCTCTGTAATAGCTTTAGTACATTTTTTTGTCAAGGTACATGTATGGTTGTATGTAGCAGAAGGTGACAGTCTCAAATCCTTAATCCCTTTGAGACAATTGATCACATTTTGTGGTTTACATGTAGCTCAATAACATTTGCTTCAGATATCTAAAAAAATATTCCAGATGCATGAGTAGAAAGAGCAAAGATTTCTGCACAAACTACCAGTACGTGTATGTCCATTTTTGTTGCATGACCATATTGTATTTCATACCAGGAATTTTAGAAACGAGAATAAGCTGTAAAATCCTTGAATTGGTAACACATTGAGAGGTTCGAAATCATTGTTTTTTTTGTCAAAGTTGGCAATTTTTAAAACTTTTCGACAAAATTTGTAATCATGTTTGTTGTTTTCAAAGACATTACACCTTATTAGAACCATGTGGCACTAAAAGAAAAATATTATTGTTGCCAATTTGAAGAACAAAATGTGATCAATACGATTCTATTGTGAAAGAAATTATCTCAAAGCAATTGGGAAAGGTTGATCATGTCTACATAAGAATTGATGGATACTTTGATGGAGGTTTTGAAATCATCAAAATGATAAGAAATTGACCCAATCTCGAGGAAAAGCACATGCACTGCACACAGAAATCAGAATATGGGATTGCACACACATGTTGCATGAATGTTCGGCTGAACACTTCAGCTACATGTATTTCTCATCATATTTTGAATATGAGGTGATTTGAAGAGCAATCCTTTTCAGGAGACATTTCTATTATGTACTTCCAAACTTAACTGACATATTTAAGGAATGAGAAAGCTCACAAATTATTTTTCACCTTTCCCAGAACTCAACCTTCTCTTAAACCTGAAGCCCGTCACATACATGTACTAGCGTATCAAGCCAACGTGTGCCCAACGTTTTTTAAAATTTGGGTGCACATTCGTGATTAAAGTTGCCATTCGTTCGCGACACGTTTGATGTACGTCAAATTGGTCAGCTGTTCTTAGGGGTTCGTAGAGGTACGCTGGGGTCGATTTTGAATTTTGGACATGTTCAAAATTTTGAGCGTATGACAACGTACTGATCAATATGCTAGGCAAAGTTTGGGCATTCGCAGGTCATTCGTTGGGTACGCTCAGCATTCGTTGGATGGACGTTACACATGCGCTGCCATTCGTTACTGGACGCTAGTTATACAAGAAGCATTTTTTCCTCATTCGTTTGGCATTTGTCTTATATGTACGCCAAGGAGTTTGTTAAGAAACATATTTTGGCAGACAATTTGAGCGTATTTGAGCGTATCTGGACTTTGCCAAATTTTGTGAAGAAAATGTTGTAGCCTTGGCATAAGTTAGCTCTATACGCTAACTATGTGACAGGGGCTTGAAACCTAAAGTTTGCAACCTTAACCATAACCCTACAAGTATAAATCTTTGATGAAATAAAGTCAGGAGCAATTGTTGCGGAAGCAAAGGTCGGATCAACTTAGCAGTAGCTGACAGGCAGAAATTCTTTGAGGATAGTTTTATTTCATTTGCATCTCATGCTTTACAATAGGCAATTAGCCCAGAGTTCTCAGTATATCCTCTTAATTCTGACTAGGGGAAACCCGGGAAAGTAGGCATGAGCTAATTCACAGTGAAGTTGCACACAGCGGGCTATTTCACTGGCCATTAAGCTTGGTTATTAGCTCAAGTTAATATCCAAAGCAAACTACTCTTTGTTGGTGAAAAAGCCTGCTATTTGGCCAATTAGCAGACTAATCCACCGATGAAGATGCACTCAGGCTATGAATCCAATGCTCATGCTCTGTAATATTATGGAATAACATGCTCTTCGTCAGTGGGGGATTTAGGGGAAGACACAAGTGGCTTATGCACATACACAACTCCAAGTGGTGCCCCCTCCCTCTTTTGAAGTGATAACTTTTATTCTTTTTCAAATTTTTTTTGCTTGTCAGAGAATTTTGGAGTAAAAGGGCAAGCAAAAAATGTGATGATGAATCTTGTTTGTTTGGTTGTCAGGAAATTTTCAAAATATTGTGCCCCCTGAAAAATATCCCTGATCCGCCCCCTGCTCTTCATAATTGAGTCCCCGAGCTGTCTAAGAGTGGAAGAAGAGTAATCTTTTTGAAGTGAAGAAAGACAATGACTGGATGCATCTACGTGCACAAAGCCAAACCGTCTCACCACCGACTCCAAACCGACCAGTTCCTGGCCTTTGGGGGTGATGTTAAGTTTTGTTCAGTCTGTTGTCGATCTTGTTGGTGTGACTCGAGTATTAGCATAAAATATGGAAAAGTTACTCACCCATCCATGCGTACGTCGGGCAGTGAGCGGTTCACTGAAATCATATCGCTGGCTAACAAATTGAACTGATTAATCCGAAACATCTCATTTTTGAGAGACTCCTTGTCTTGGGGTATGACGACAGCTTTCCCCATCTCACCGGGCCCGTTGGGGTCGTGCTTGGGCCTGGCGGGCTGGTGCTTGGGAGGGGCATGTTCATGTCCCCCTGGAACAAAAATTTGAAACAAGAACATAGATAGTGATAAGAGTGAAATAGTGTAATACAATACTATCATTGTCTGCAATGTTTGCCTAGCAGAAGGGCACAAACAGATAATCAGAAAACAGATGTACATTTCAAAAAGAACACACATCCAAATTTTTTTACCGTTCTCCAACAACTATTACGCAACGTACATTCAATCCTCACGTTATCCAAATTAGTTCAAATTGAACTCATAATTAAAAATGCTTTCATTGAAAACCAAATAAAACTTTGATTCATTAAAAAAATAATAAAATACTACATCTAGCTATTCCTGATGGGAATTACATTGTGTAATGTACATCATAGAATTGTCATTCATTCTACAGTACATGTACATGTACATTGTAGAATTATAATCTTTATATTTTGTACAGTTTGTAAAATGTACATGTTTACCAACACACAGGAATGTACATGTATGTACTAACACACAGAAAATGACAAGGTCATTTTGCTCATGGTTACATGACGCTTGATTCCATAGTTACTGCTATAGATAATGTAAACAGACGTCAGGGGCAGATGGGGGGGGGGGGGGGAGCGGTACATGTACACGTATGTACATGTAGGGGATACCTACCCCACCCCCTTCTTTTTCTGCTTGTCAGAGATTTATAAATTTGATGCCACCCCTTTCCTGTTTGTCAAGAGATTTGGGAATGGACCCCCTCCCCCCCTTTAACAAAATCCTGGAGACACCTCTGGATTAAAATCAACAAAGACTTCCGTGGGGGAAACTTGGTGTGTATTGCCACACATTTCTGAAACATACTGTAAATATTTGGCTGTCCATCTCATTCCTCCAAGAGCGGAACAATTCGGGGAAAAATACCTAACCTCATAACTACATTGTCCAACTTTCATTTTCAGCTACATGTACATGTACAGTGTGCAGACTGATCACAAGTTGTCCTTTTTGTGGTGGCACACGTGGGCAAATGACAAACCACTTACTAAATTGAACTGACATTATTTGCCAGTGAATAAATGAATTGCACAGATGTGTACATAGAGGCCTATATCAGCTGTTCTAAAACACATTTGAAGAGGGTCGATGGGGGGGGAAAATCATCTGAATGCGTCTGCACTTTTTCAAGTCTGTGCGTAAAGCACATGTAATTCAAGTCTCTCTACATGTACATTGTACACTTACGCAGAGCAAATAAAGACTGTGTATTACTGTACTGTACTACTGTACATGTACATGCAGTTATTTATGGCAAATGCCTGTACACAGGCCCAAACAATACTACATTGTAAATATGTAAATACAGGTAAGAAACATTAAGATTAAAGGGCAAGTCCACCCTGATTTATACAAGTTGGTTTTAAATGAAACAGAAATTTTTTAAACAGAACAGGGAAGGTATGAGCAAAATATGATAAGAAATAAGAAAGTTATCAATTTTTGAAGTTGTTATCAATCAAACACAAATTGGTAGCTCCATGATGTATCCCTGCACCCCAAAAATCAGTAATTTACATTTTCTCTAAAGAAAATAGTCAATCATACATGCACCTTAGATACATGTAATCATTGCTCATACATGTACATATATGTTTTTACACATACCGTACCTGTATGAAGCAAATTAATACCTTCATCAAAAACTAAGAAATTTAAAAATTTCAAACATTTTCTGTACTGAGCAAATGGGAGAGGAGCTTGCAGGATACGTTACAGAGTTGCCAATTTGTGTTTTATTGATTGCAACTTTACAAAATAATAACTTTCTTATTTCTTATCGGATTTCTGCTCAAACTTTCACTAATCTGTTTCTCTCATTTTCCTTCTTTTATTCAAATCAACTTGATACCAGGACTTTCCTTTTAAGAGACTATTTTAATTTTATTTCTTCTTCCCATGGCTTACATTTGTAGTTCAGTCTACATGTACATTGTAGTCTATTCTGTTTACTTTATATCATAACTTACAGTTCTGACCATTCACTTCATTTAGCGATTCTTAGCAAATACATGTACATGTGCAGGTCATTTTTTTTCCCTCCCATACATGTATAAACTTTTGAAAATTAAATTGAAATGAATAATTTCTCTGATCACAACTTTGGTTTTACAGGTAATCAATCCCATTTAGAATCAATGCAACTTAAAAGCAAGTTTAGAATAGTGGATACCTTAATACCAGGAATTGTTTTTTAAAAAAAGGGGGGGGGGGAATAAGCTTTAAAATCAATTGGCAACACATTGGGAGGTTCAAAGTCATTGTTTTTTATAAAAAGTGTCAATTTTTTTTATAAAAATTGGCAATTTTTTCAATTTTTCAATAAATTTTGTAACCATATTTTCAAAGACATTGCACCTAATAACTAAAAACTGAAAACCCTGTAGCACTAAAAGAAAAATATTATTGTTGCCAATTTGAGGAACAAAATGTGATCCCACACCCTAGTCACACCGACAAGACCAACAACAGACCAAACAAAAAATTACATTATTCCCTATGACCATGAATCTGTCGGTTTGGAGTTGGTGTGACAGTATGACTGAGGTAGCAAGATAGATAAAATGGGCTTTCAAATTGTTCTAGGACTCACCCTCTAGTTCTCTGGGCACGCCGTGGTCTAAGGCCTGGTTATTACACCTGGAGTCACTGTTGCATTCACTATAGTACATAATCAGCATAACATCCAATAGAAACCATACCATGGAGGTGGCAAGCACCACCTTACAATACACCAGCCTCCGAGCCATGCTTTCCTCGATGAACGATCACGCTGTCCGGTCGTTCCCTGCTATAGTCCGCTTCCTTGTTCGGGCAACTTCCAGCGACGGTGCAAAAATGTCGCTAGGATTGCATATTCCAGGATGTGCTCAGTGAGCTTTGAGCTGCAGAGATCTGTATTTTGCAGGGGAAAGTATTCCTTGAAATCAGGTTGTCCCCTCTTTAATCCGCTTCCTCGTTCAGACGACACTTCCAACGACGGCGCTAGGATTGCATATTCCAAGATGTGCTTCGTGGCAGAGGAAGGTAATCGAGGGAACCAGCGAGCTTTGGATCGTATCTGTATTTGTGGGGGAAAGTATTCCTTGATATCCACTAGGGATTGAAAGTGACACAATCAATCACTTCATTCTCGTGTCAGAGATTTAATATATCCAGGCTTTTCCTTTCTACCTTTATCTTTTATTCCGCAGGATTTGGGTCATTGCGTAATACCTAGAAATGCCACTAATCCAAACTACAGTATCATCCTAATACATGTACATCACGAAAAATTCATCATCGTCTGCAAGGCTCTAAACTGGAGTGCTGTTTTCCAATTCCATGCAGAGAATAAGGAAAGATCATTAAAAGAAGAAATAAAAACCACACTTTGGTGGTAATCAATCAAATGTGAAGATGTACAAAGTCCATGAATCTAGTACTGGTACTTGTGATTTTGATAGTACTTGATAATCGGACAAACAGAGCATGCAGTCTACACTAATAATAATGCATTAAGTGAGGAAGCGTTTCATAGACTCAGTAGCTGATGAATGAGGAAATGTGCTCGATGTGACTCACGCTAATTGCGGCGCCACGCTACGCCTTAATCCCGCTAGTACCATTGGGGAGCTACTCCGTGAAGGCGGACAACTTGGTGGAGTATTGACAGAGGCGATGAACTTGTCGTGACGAAAATCCTACAAGTACTGGTGGGGCTCCCTCTACATGAGGTAGGAGGGGGTCAGCATCTTCTGTTGGCCGGATGGCAGTCACATGATCAAGGGAATCCTCGGGAGTAGAGTCATATTTCTGAGATCACGTCTACATGGGATACCCCTTTTCCTCCTTTTTTAGATTCCAGACAGAAAGCTGTCAGCTGCACCTGTATGTCGGAGAGAAGACGAGAAGAGAATCAGATTTTGTCAACAAATGCCGGAGAGACTCGGTGGGGTTTGGGCTTAATTCCTTGTCTGCGCACACCCATCACATTCCTGCATGTACACGGCATGGATTGTTCAGTGCTGAGTGAGATTCTCATTCTCTCTCCCTCCCTCTCCCCTCTCCCCTCTCTTTCTCTCTCACTTCCTGACTCATTCTCTCTCTCTCTCTCTCTCTCTCTCTTTTCTCTCTTTCTCTCTCCTACATGTACATGTACAGTGTATCTCTCTCTCTTCTCTTTCTCTCTCCACCTCTCTCTCTATCTCTCTCTTCTATCCACCTCTCTCTTCCTCTTTTCTTGCTATCTCTCCCTGTCCCTCCCCATCTGCCTTTATCAACAATTTACAACATCCTCTGTTTCCCTTGAATTGTAGCATTACCAGGAAATTGTAACACAGAGACAGACAGCATGTACATGTACACATGTACAGTAGATGTACATGTACATGTACAATGTACAGTGTATGATAAAACAATCTTACTATAGTTTGCACATTAACAGAATTAACAGAATTACATGTATGGCAATTGATGAAACACTATGGACCTATCAGTCATACAACATCTACAGTACACATACATTGTGTAGGCCTACATCTTGTCGAAATTATGGTCTTGCTACTAATCAAAAGTGAGGTTCTCACACCATCTCACATAATTGACATACAGTGTATAAAATCAAAGACTGTGAATACATGATATCTGCCAGAGGAATATTTGTAGAAATGTAGCTGAGTATAATTAAGCATCTACATGTAGGATGATGCAGGAAAATCAAACAGCAGATGAATAACAATTATGTCCTTGAAATGTGCTTTCTCGCGGAAAGACTTATTGTATGTCTACTGTGTGTTAAAACAAAAATTAGACCCCTATGTATCCCTTGTTTTCTGAACATGTTTTGTATGCACTAGAGAGAATATATTAAAAAATATTTAGAAAAACAAAGTCATTTTTTGACAGAGAAAAAAAATTTCACTATTAGGCTTTTTACACTTGATTTTTTTTAACCCTGTACTATCCTTAAACCCGGACTATAATTTTTGCTGTTCTCATTGGCAGTTTTAGTCCCGTACTATCTCCCTAGCCAGAGTGCTTATCCCCATCTTTTGATATTTAGCCCCACCTTTGGTGGGGCTAACCCGGCTTTTTTCCAGGGCTAAAATAGTACCGTACTATCTTGGAGTTAGCCCACTTTGGTAAAACGCAATGTTTTAGCCCCACCAATAGTATGGGATTAAGCAAAAGTTTGCAAGGGTAAAAAGCCTATATAGGTACCAGTAACATTGTTAATGAAAACACTCTACATGCACAATTCATCACGACCCTTCAAAATGTTTTGTTCTGTAACAAGCAGGCCTACATGTACATAGACATTTTACATCACCGTACAATGTACAAATTAAAAATGTTATTTTCTATCTGTATTTGCACTTTGGCATACAGTCTGTTTCTATCTCTCCCCCACTAACAGGTTCTTTATTTCATTTCCAGACAATCGAGTGCATAAACATAATGAATTTATGAACTCAAAGAAAATGATTTCATTTCAAATGTGTATCTGGGTCACTGCACAGTGCAAGTACACAGTCGATGATATTCTTGTTTCATCACCATTCTTAAAAACTGTGAATGTCTGATTTATGAAATGAACATATGTGTACATGTAGTCTAGAATGCATAAAAGAAACAAAAATTGTTTTATGTGCCAAAACATCTATACATGTACCTACATGTAGAGAATGCTTTTGACATCAATATTCAGGTTGGTAGTGGTGCTTCCATTTTTTGCCCTTCAAATAGAATTTAATACTAATGTATTTCAATTTATGTATGTTTCTCTCCAGAATCCTTAGTTACAGTGTACCAACTATTTAGTGCACCTGCTACGCATAATGGCATCTCTATGGATGGAATCCATTTTGAATACATTAGATGTTGCTATGTCAGGAAAGCCTCTGGCAAGCTTTTGAGACGTCAAGAGAAACTTTTGTTCAAGAAGTATGCACAAATAGTAAACAGGTCTATTGAACCAAACATGATCTGCATGATTACATGCAATTAATAATACACTATACAGATAATGAACCACAAATTTAAGCTACATGTAAGACTCAAAATATTGTATGTACCTGTACAGTAAGTTCTAAGACAATCGGCAGCATAAGTCTAATTTTCAAATAAATCATTATTTCTTTATGTCACTGCAAGTAAATTGTACATGTCTGTTTTTTGTTGTTGGTTTTTTCTTTTTTTTTGTTATAAAATGTCACCAACTTCATTTACATGTATCTCAATCATTAAAGGGCCAGTCTAATGAGAACTCACGGGGAAATGAAATTGTGCGGAATTTGCAAAAGGCTCGTTTACTTGTACACATAGCACGCCCGTTGTGCGAGGCCGTCGCACTAATGCCATAAATGATCGGACAGCACGAAGTTGACCGAACTGGAGCTAGGCGAATACTTCGGGTTTAACCGGTCCCAGGCCCTTAGTCTTGTAACTGGTCGTAACCTCGTTCACCCAAACAAGTTTAGTGTAATGCTGAAATATTTCCAAATACAAAACACGGTTTACTTCTGGTTGATTAGTCTAGCCATCGCTTCTGCACTGCCCCACCGCGACGCGTTGTCGCCACGATTACGTAACTACCCCCAGGCTCTATCAGAGAGCTGGCTCTGTAATTACTTTTCCATATGTTTGATTACTTTCCCATCGCGCGAAATTTAAAACACAAGCCAGTCTTCACCGAACTATCTCAGAGGTGATCCAATATGAATCAATGTTTTAGCACGTGTGATCATAGTCCTTGTATCGAAAGTGACACGAAGCTCCGAGTATATTTTCCTCTCTCATCGGAAATCGCCCATGTAGGCCCACCAAAGTATCCCTTTAACATTTTTTGCAAAAATGCTTTTAAATGTACATTGCAGTCGGACATTACAAGAAACCAGAGGCAAAATCTCATAATCTTCTTTTTACATCAGTACATGTACTTTTCAAACAAACATTCTGCCATGAAGATTTCAATCATTCAAAAAGAAATCATGGGAATAACGATCAATTTCGGTCTCCACGCTAGAGGACCACCTCAACACTGGACAGAAAGTGTAAGATTATAAAAATACAAGTACAGGTGCATGTAAATTTGCACTATGATATGTCAGGGGTGGATCCAGGGGGGAGGCCGAATCGGCCGCCCACCCCCCCCCCCCCCCTTTTGAAACCCAACTGGCATACCTTAAGTACACCATTTAAAAAAAAAAATGCCTCCTTAATTGTGTATTTTTCCTGCTCTGTGCCCCCTCTTTTACAAAATCCTGGATCCACCCCTGTACATGTACATGTACATTTATCGCTAGATCTTATACACCTTGACCTACGCCCAAATGTACCTTAACATACCCCATGAAAGGCCTGTTGCCTCCATAAAAAATGTAAAACTGAGAACTATCACAGTTTGAAGTATATTTTTTCAAAGAATTGATGGGTGTCTGTTCAAATAACTACAAGTATGTAAATAGCTAGCCAGGATCAAAGTTCATGACTTATTCCACTATTACTTTTCCACAAGTTCTTGTTTAACTTTGGGGTTGCCAGCAAAGCAACCAATTGCTGTATAATGTAGCCAAAATCAACTTTGGGTGGTCAAATAGATTTATGGGGGAACCAATCTCAAAATGTTTCAAAAAAACAACAACAAAAAAACTGTCTTATTCTGTAATATCTTTAAGGTTCCATGATAAGCTAAGTGTTTTAAAAGCAGCTACAAATACTACCATTGTCAAGAGATTTGGTAAGTTTAAATACACTACAAATAAAGGGTAAAGCAACTTGTAAGAAGACTTGTCAATTTATCCGTACACATACGTATATATATATAAATGCTCATTTAAAGGGAAATCCAACCTTAATAGCAAGTTGCTTTGAAAGAAAGAGGAAAAATCAGAGAAGCAGATTGGTGAAAATTTGAACGAAATCGGACAAGCAATAAGAAAGTTATGGATTTTTGAAAGTTGTAATCACTATACATATGGGAATTTCAAATTGGCCGAATAGGTAATGTCACTGTGATGTAGCTGTGGACAACTCCCCCATTCACTCCAACACACAGAATGACTAAAATGTCACTTTTTTTCAAAATGTATTACTCAGTAGGATCTCTTTCTTTCATGAGGACCTATAACAATATGCTATATTCAATATATTTTGAGTACTCCCCCGAGGGTAAAAGCGCCTCGAAGAAAACCGCAAATTAATGATATTTTTGTGTACGACAAATGGGAGAGTTATCCACAAACATGTCACAATTGAATCACCAAATTGCCAATTTGAGATTCACATAGATGTAGTGATCTCATTTTTCAAACATCCATAACTTTTTTATTCCTTGTCCGATTTCTTTCAAACTTTTACCATCCAGTTTTTCTTATTTTTCTGCTTTCACACAAATCATCTCATTACCAAGGTTGGATTGCCCTTTAACCATTTGAATGTCTCATACAGGTTTTGCGTGTAAGGTTGTTGTTTAATAACCGACATTTTGTAAAAAAAATGACATTGGCATATTCATCTTTTTGTTAAGGGTGTACTCACTTCTGTTGGATACTGTATATTAAAGTACATTGTAAATGATGACCTGCATAAACAGGGGGGGGGGGGGGGGGGGGGGAATGGTTGACAAAAAAATCAGCACAAACATAATTTAAATCAGAATAATGAAATGTAATGATTAATGATATATTTCCATAACAAACAATATTTCTGACACATTTCATGATCGTGTTTGAGCAAAAAAGATCAGGCCAAAAAAATAATCTCTGTTTTATTCTGCCACTTAAAGTAAGGCTAAATGTTGCAGCAGACTGTTGAATAGAAGTTTAACACAACGAGAAGCAGAATATCCAAAATATTGTGAAAATTAGACAAACAATAATTGTGCATTGTTAACAAAATTTATGCGGAATTAATCATCAGAAATGGTGTTCACAGTACATGTGCATAATACAACAAAAACACTGACGAGGATGACGATGACAACAACAACAACAATACTGATAATTAATGATGGTAATGATGAGAATGATCATGATAATAATAATATCATTATCAAATAAGATAGTATTAGTTAGTAGTAATAATAATAATAATAGTTTGAACACAAATACATTATTAATAACAGTAACACTCCATGAGCTACATGTACATGTATATAATTTCAAATTCAAAGTAGTACCCAGATTTCAGGCTTGCAAGAGTCTGGCCAAACAATTGAAATTAAGATGTACAGTACATGAAAGAAGTTCTAAGCCTATTTCAAGGAATAAATCCTACATGTACGAGGTACAGATCGCCTATTAAAATATACATGTACATGTACATGTAAGTACCCACTTACAGTGTACAGTACATGTAACTACACATGGGTCAAAGTGGCAAATGTTGTCATTGTCATCCAGACCATACATGTACATGTATGTACACGTATGCAAGTTCATGGACAGGACACCTGAACAAATTAAGACATATGTTTCATCCAGGAGTTACTGTGATAACTCCTTGGTTTCATTCATCAAAGCTCCTTGTAATAGTGATATCTTTCCATCTCAAAGGGAAATGAGACCTCACGATCTACCCAATGACAACTTCCTTCTTAAAACATCAGCAAGTGTCATGAGGTAAAATGTATACACAGTACTTGTACAATGGAGGGGAGAGGTTTCATCTGGACCACTTTTGATTCAAAGCAATTAAATTCTCAATAGTTGAGCATATATTAATGTACATGTACATGTAGGTATGTAAGTTCGTGGAACACTAAAGGCGCTTTCACACCTACCCGATCAGAAAATACCAGGTATTTTCTGATCGGGTATTCACCCCTACCCGATCAGAAAATACCAGGTATTTTGCCAGTGTGAAACGAAAGTACTCGTAATATCCCCGCAAGAAAATACCCGGAATTTAGTAGGTACTTTCTCAAAACTACGCGTACTTTCTCCAAGGTCGCGGGGATATTTGCAGTGTGAAAGCGAATTACGAGAACTAGCTATTATGGCCATCTCTCCCATCGCACGTCCACCGCTGCAGAAGCAGTGAATTTGAAAGCGCGCCTCGTCTGCAAAATAAACCGTACTGCGCATGCTCATAACTTCGAGAACTTTCCTCGAAGAGCTCTGGTTCGGGGAGGTGTGAAAGCGCGAAATAATTATCGGGTATTTTGGGGCCTGAACAAGTTCTCGTAATTTACGGGTATTTTTCCTGATCGGGTAGGTGTGAAAGCGCCTAGATTTAGTTTGTTTATTTTTGGAGATCAAAGTCCAACTGTCTTCTGATAATACTGACACACATGCAGGAGTGAGAGCCTAGAACTTTAATTTTGATAGAAATTTGATTTGTCTATGTTTTCTTAGAAATATTAAATAAAGTTAAGAGAGGCTTAAAAGCAAACAAAATACTTTATCACATGATGTAGAAAATATAAGTATGTTGGCTTTGAATTCACCAAACTGTACAGATATTTTTAAAAATCTTACACCAACAGGGTAAAAGTTACATGTATGGTCAAATTAAAGTGAAAATTTTCATTGATATTGAAACTGCTTGAAAAAAAAGAAGTAATGAATATTTGGAATGCTTGGGTATTTACCATTCTAAATACACATGCATAGAGTAGATGCTCTGGTGTGCAGACACTTAAAGGAAACCAAAACCCAAGGAGAGAATCAATGTTATTGGAAAGTGAGAATTCAGAGAAGCACTTTTCAAAAAGTTTCATTAAAATTGGTTAAAAAATGAGAGAGTTATGGAAGTTTGAAAAGTCTCGTTTTACTTTCTATGGGGATCCTCAAATTGGCAAAATTGCTTCAAAATGGCTGATTTTGTGAACAACTCTCCATTTGTTTTGTACACAGATTTTCAGATTTTCCCTATTATCTTTCAAGGTGCAGTTAATCTCCTTCTGAGCTCAACATATATAATGGGAAAATGTATTTTACACCACATACATGTATGTCGAGTTCAGGAGGAGACAAGGAGCACCCTGAGAGATAATGGGGAAAATCTGAAAATCTGTGTACAAAACAAATGGAGAGTTGTTCACAAAATCAGCCATTTTGAAGCAATTTTGCCAATTTGAGGATCCCCATAGAAAGTAAAACGAGACTTTTCAAACTTCCATAACTCTCTCATTTTTTAACCAATTTTAATGAAACTTTTTGTAAAGTGCTTCTCTGAATTCTCACTTTCCAATAACATTGATTCTCTCCTTGGGTTTTGGTTTCCTTTAAAGTAGATATTCAAAGCAAATCACAAATATGCTCAATAATGTATCTCTAGAAACTAGAAAGCTTGCAGATGGTAATCGTATAAGTTTTACGTTAACTGCGTGTTTGATGATTAAAAAATGGCACAAATAAAAACTCTTCTCAGCATCTGGGATATCCGAGCGATTCGCCAGAAATATACCCATGTTTTCATGACGTCACATCAGGTACCAATCCTGCCTAAGCAGACGACGTCCTATATCAAGTGAACGTAACTGCAATGCAATTATTTTTAAATTATAAAGAGTTTGGTGTGTTTCACCATGACCGTATTTCACATCATTCTAAAAGGGAAGTGAAACCGTTTCTAGTAACTAAAATCTTTTGTTTGTAAAAAGTCATGATAAGGGTCAATGATCAATCAAAGAAATCACACTTTCGAATTGTAAAGCCCGCTGAATTATAGCATGGATGGTATTCGTTCCCTCTTGAAACGCCGACATGCCGCGGTGCATGCAGCTGAAAATACAATGGCATCTTATTTTGTTTACAAGCGATTGATTCCTTTATTTTTTTAACGCTGCATTTTTCATCAAAACAATACCATGCAGGAAATTTAGAGTGAGGCAACAAATAAACATTTATACTGACGCTAGCGAAGTAAGAGAAATAAGTGAAGATGAGATGACAAAACAGGCACTGAAAATGTGTAAGATGTTATGGGGCATCGTCTGCTTAGGAAGGATTGCTCCCCGGTATGACGTCACATATCTCAGCAGCGTTCAAAGAGCTCTATACATGTAGGTGCTATAGCGGGGCTGTGTTATATCATTTTATAATTGATAATAATCATTACTTCAAATGTTTCCAAGCGTTGAATTTTGATGAACCTTGTTCAATCTAAGCTTCACCTATGCAATAATAAAAATTAAATCAATATTCAAAATCAATGAAATTCTACTTTAAGACAAAATCCAATTTTAGAACTCTTTATTCCAGAATTATTTTCACTTTTTACCCAAATAATGGAAGTTCATAATACATGTATACTTACTGTTTGAGCAAAAATATAATCCCGAAAAAGATATGCATGTAGAGTTGCTTTAAACCAGATGGTAATATTAATTTTTCATTTTCCCTGTTTTGGAGCTGGTTTGCGGCATACCTGCACCGGTTTGCGGCCTCATGTACAAACTCAATGGAGAGTTTGCGCGAACACATGATGCGCTGAGCAAAATCCCATCGGCAATATGACGATGTACAGTGTAGCAACAAATTTGGGCTACAGAGATGGATCACAATGATTTTTAAAGGTTGAAGCCTGTGTCCACTGTGGCCAAAATCACAAACAGGGTGTATCAAAGTGCTCATGGGAACCATTTGGCTGACTTGGTTGAACAGATCTTCAAACTAGAAGCCTACACCAGACAGCCAACACCATACAGCCAACACCAATTATCTTAGAATATATGTATCTGCAATGCTGCAGATTTTCATTTATCAGAAAATATGAGGACATAATACACTTCTGAATTTTTTTCACATTTTTGTTAAATGTACAATGTACTGTACCTAGCTTAAACTTTGCACCATTTTATTTCTTTACATGTACATATTTTACACATACATGTAATCTCGAAAATGGGAGTTTGAAGACGTCTGTACTTAATGCAAAATACGTCAAAATGTATTACTGTTTAAGCTAATATTTTTGTGTGCAGATACATGTATTTACGCGAATGAGAGACTCCAAGACATATTCACGCGCCGTTGCTTTCGCGAATGGCCGACCTAGGCCCAGGCCTGCGATCTGTCTATCTAGCGATAAACAATACACACCGGCACCGCCACTCTAGTCAGTCACACAGCACTGCATGTGAACTGTACTTCACACTGCTACTACACGTATACCAGTAAATCATACACACCAATGTTGATGTGGCATTATTATATTCGCGTGGTGTTACTCGCGAAATTCGCGAAAATAAAACCCTCGTGAAAATTTCAGCTTAAATACAGTACTCAGTAGGACATTTTTCTCCTTAAGAAGAAATATGACAACATGCTATCTACAATACTTGAGTACAGCCCTGAGGAAAAAGGCCCTTATATTAGAAGATACCAGAAGTTAATGACATTTCAAATTTTGATGTACGGCAAATGGGAGGGTTGACCATGAAAACATACACGTCACGCCATTAGAAATTTGTATAGAATTAATGATCTCATTATTCAAACATTCATAACTTTCTTATCATTTGTCCGATTTCTTTCATACTTTCACCATTCCGATTAGAACTCTTATTTTTCTGCAGTGAAAAGCTCCATAAATTGAGCTTCGAGCGTGCACTTGTACATTGTACAGTGTCACAACTACATTGTATCTCTCTCGATAGGCTCCGACTCAAAATCTTGGTCAATCGCGCTCTCACACACATGTATGCAAGGTTATTACAGATAACCCTCACAATCCATGTACCTTTGTACCGCAAAGAATGGCCTCCCATAGCAAGTGTGTAATTTCTAGCACATATGTGTGCTGGAAAGGAGCAAGATCGCCGGCCAAACACAGCTCGAAAATTTCACTTGATCAAGATGATCAAGATCCTATTGAAGAATCTGGCATGAAATCAGATATTCTATCATCCTAAAATGTAGAAGGAAGTATTTTCTCAAAATTTTGTTGATTATACATGTATCTGTGTTTTTACCTCTTCAACTTAGAGGTCATGACCGCCACCGAAATTGACACAGCCCGCATACGCCATTTTGATTCTGAATCTGAAGACTGGACCAGTCCTCGCTACCGTAAAACTAAAGGCGAGGAGCGAGAAAAAGCCGTACAAAATACCATTTTCTACATTTGGAATTACAAGTCAACAGTCAAGGAATAATAAGCGAATAAAGGAGCCTAACGTTAGGAGTAACAAGTTAGGAGGATCCCTCCCAAACTTTGAGTAATCGTGCTTGGGGGGTGTTTCATAAAGCTGTTCATAAAGTTACGGATGACTTTACAAACGACTTGAATATGAAGTGCCAGATAGGATGCCAAAAGTTTCTACTGATGTTTTAACAAAGTGTGACTGTATTTCCAATAACCTCAATTAAATTATGGCAAAAAATATACTTTGCATCAAAAATGTTTGTTATAACAGAGTCTAAGAATGTTAATCTACATCTGCACAGGTCAACTATACATGTAGTTGATGCAGTTAAAAATGAGTGAGCATCCCATTTGGCTTGTCACATTTAAGTCATTCGCAAAGTCCTGCGTAACTTTACGAACAGCTTTATGAAACACCCCCTCAGATTTTTTTTGACAGGGATGTGCCTCAGACTGAGTCAACCCCGAAATGGGGGTCTAAGGAACTGACTAAAACTAAAAGTGAAAAACATAGGGTCTTTGGAATGGTGGATCTATAACCAGCTGAGCGAAAAAACATGGTCTAAGGAACTACGGCACTTAGTGTGGGGATTCTACAGTGCGTCTCAAAAAAAATTTACACTTTTGAAATAGCTGCCAAATATAAAATATATGATTCTGGGGGGAAAGGTTTATATGTATGGAAAGCTCATAGACTCAACTTTCATATGACACCAAAAAGTCCGAAAATAATTCATGATTGGGTGAGCACTGCTCACTTTTGTAAAGGGTATGGAAATTAGGTTGCGCAGGAATGGGCCTTCCAATTTGTGAGAGGAAAGTCCTTTGGAGCTTACGGAATTGAGGATGATATGAAAAATTTATGATCAATTGTGATGAGTTTGGGTTTGCTGAGTGAAATTTGTGGTTTATGGGATTAACATTTTATGCATGAGTGAACAGTAATTGCATTTATTATTGTAGCATTGTAACTTTCCCTGGTAGACTCAGTGGTGTGTGAGTCAGGATGGGGTGATGGTACATGGTGCAGGGGAGGTGAGATGTACATGTAGGGTAGGACTTTGTTGGGTAGATGGGATAAGGGTCAAGAGGACATGTATGTCCCTCCCCCCCCCCCCCCCCCCCCCCTCTCTCTCTTTCTCTCTCTCTCTTCCTGGGTGTGCTTGTGCATATCTTAACAATTCATATTCGTTGGTCTCCACTCCAAAATATCCAGACCACCTTCCCTTATCCCGAATTCTACCTACATTTCCCAAATTGGACTGGTTGCTATTACCCATTGACACCTGAAGTCAATCACAATCTATCAGTCAATCAATCAATACTGTAAATTACCAATCAACATTCAGCTATCAATCACTTAATCAACAATGTATCAGTCAATCAATTAATCAATCAAGCATTCAATCACCATTCAGCTATTTCAATTAATTATTCAATAAATCAATAACTAATCAATAACTCAGTCAATCACTCAATCAATCAACCAACCCAACCCAACAAAGTCCTACCCTATCTCACCTCCCCTGCAACATGTACCATCACCCCATCCTGACTCCCATGAACACACCACTAAGTCTACCAGGGAAAGTTACAATGCTACAATAATAAATGCAATTCCTGTTCACTCATGTATAAAATTTTGATTTTATAAACCATAAAATTCTCTCAGCAAACCCAAACTGATCGCAATCGATCATGAATTTATCATATTACCCTCAATTTTATAAGCTCCAAAGGACTCGCCTCTCACAAATTGGAAGGCTAATTCCTGCGCAACCTAATTTTCATACCCTTTACAAAAGTGAGCAGTGCTCACCCAAGTATGAATTATTTTCGGACTTTTTGGTGTCATATGAAAGTTGAGTCCATGAGCTATCCATACATATAAACCTTTTCCTCCAGAATCATATATTTTTTCATTTGGCAGCTATTTCAAAAGTGTAAAGTTGTTTTGAGACGCACGGTATAGTGCATGCATATATGCAATTGCGCACGCAAGTGAATCGACTACGTACGCGAGAGCTAGAGAACAGGGCACGCCGGGGGAAACTGAGAGAATCGAGAGATGAGCATCTTTGTTCTGGCCAGTTATCTTGAGAACACATACATGTGTAGGGTCTATGTGTGTGAGTGGGTGAGAACGGCAGTTTATGGAAATTCGGGTATCTTGAGAACAGCGATTGGCCGTTGAAAAAGGGGGTCGTCAAAGCGGCACATACCAGTCTGTCCAATACTGAGTGCTCCCCCCCCCCCCCCCCCCCCCCCGGGAATATAATGGTCATGATGAGTAGAGTCTAGAATCTATTTCTCAACAATCAGAATAACATGTCTAAAGGCTGACACTACATTTGTCAAATTGACGATGTAGTAAAGGGCACGTATGGGCCTAAGGCTATGACTTATGAGTACTAATCAGTGTCCGAAACAGTCTGACACTCTGTCTCTGTCGTCACGGCCCGAATGGTTCAGTGATCGTGAGCGAGTGAGTCAGTGCAGCCGCGCTAGCGAGCCCGGCGTTGCCGCTATCCCTGTGGCTGTGTCCTGCACTGCACTACCGTCGTAAGTAGGTGCGCCCGGGTCAGTGTTGCAATGCAGTGCATTTTCAGCATCGAATCTAGTCATTATTTATACCCAAAATAAACTGTATGATCACTATCATACATTCACAAATTATATTTCAAACACTTCCACATGTCCATGGCTTGCATTTAAGCTAAAAACTCACCTTAAAGGCTGGAATATACCGAACAAGATCACTTGCTTTTTGCTTAGAAGTCCTACGTGGCTGCTGCACAATCACAGTCAAGGACGTGTTTTCGCAATCGAATCGCTTCCGCGATTTTGCTTTTCATTTTTGCAATACCTACCGTATATCTATGGAAAGCCAATTGTACAATGTATGAAGTTCATCTAAGTATCAACGGGCTTTCGATAACGGACCCTGCCTACCGCCCCCCCCCCCCCCCCCTCGATCTCTGATGCCCCCTTTTTTCTCTCTCTCTCTCTCCCTCTATCTTTCTATCTCCCTGTTATCACCCAAGGGTATGTATATGGTGGTGTTTTAACAAAAGCGAAAATCAATTCCCTTTAAAGGGCAATCCAACCTTAATTGGTAATAAGATGATTTGTGTGAAAGCAGATAAATAAGAAAAACAGGATGGTGAATGTTTGAGAGAAATCGGACAAGGAATAAGAAAGTAATGGATGTTTGAAAAATGAGATAACTACATCTATGTGAATCTCAGATTGGCAAAAATAGCCCGTGTATTGTACTTTTGTTCAACATCATACTTATCAATATTCTGTTCATAGACATATAAATCATATAAATCATATACCTAAAAATAATTTTTATAATATAGGTCTATATAACTATCGATAATGGTATAAATATTCAACAAATGTAGATGAACATAAGGTTTTCAGGTTTCTCATGATTTTTTTCTTCATATAACATATCACATACACATAAGTATAACATATAACAAAACAATAATGGGTACAAACATTCATCAAAAAGGGGGGTGGTATTTCAATCACAACATATAAAAGAAATAGGTTAAAATATTCACATAAATTGACATTTGTGTTAAGAGGTGAAGTATAGGCCTATAAAACTATAATTTGCTAGGGCGTTTTCGTTTTGGTAAGTCAATTTAAAAAAAAATTCTCCCGAAGTCATCCATCACTACTAAAATAGAGTATTCTTTGAAATGGAAACAATTTGCTTTGCGTTGGGTTTTTCACAAATCATCCCCTCGTCTCTCTTTCCCTTCTCTCTCTCTCTCTCTCTCTCTCTATGTCTCTCTCTCTCTCTCTCTCTCTCTCTCTCTCTCTCTCTCTCTCCCTCTCTCTTCCTCCTGCAATGGCAAAGACTTTCTTTAAAAATCAACTCACGGGCAAAAATTCTATACAATATTTTCAGTCGTTTGGATGATGTAACATGTCATTGTGATGTCCGCACATTTCAAAGTTTTTAAGTGAAAAAAAATAAATTTTGTGATCGTCTTCTCTCCATGGCCTACTATGGGGTGGGGCAAGGAAATCATAATCCTGAAGGACTGTTCCCCCAATCAGCAGGGGATGTTGCATTAGAAATACAGTTTTTGAGGGTTTCTAAAACTCGGTCGCTTTGTTCCCTTGCATAACCATTTTGTTGCAGGATCTTGTAATTTTGCGCCCCTAGTGTACAATGTACATGTAGTTTTTAATTAATTTTTTTAAGGTTTCAAAATGTGAAAAATGAAGATGTAATTTTCGTTGCTTTGCTAGCTATCATGTAAGTTTCTTCCGCCTCTTGCTAAATATTACGCCCCAAATATAGGATGAAGTGATAAAATAACATTTGCAAAGGTTCAACTTTTTTTTTTATCTCAACTTTCCGTCGCCTTGCTAAATTCCTTGACTATTTCTCAAGAGTTTTCGTTAGCTCCCAATTTTAGAGGTAAGTGAATAGAAAATAGTTTATCAATTTACAAATTCGAACTTCTATACCGCTCAATTGCAGTGGTCAATTTTAAAATTTCCTCGGTAAAATGGGCAAGAAATTGCGTATTTTTAGGATTAAAATGAGAGAGAAAAAAATGCAGCTCGGTCGATTTGTTCCCTCGCTTGTACAATAACGCAGATAAGTTTGGGCACCCTTGGGGGGGGGGGGCGCAACTTCATTGTTTGCACCTGGCGTCATAATCCCTAGATACACCATTGCTTCTTTTATCATGTTTCTGTCATATAACGATTTAAGTTCTGTAAATTCGGTGGCTCAGCGATGCCACCCTCTGACATCTTACGCCGATGCCAGCAAAGAGAAGATGGGCAACGTCAGATTCCGACAAGCCACTAGCTTCAATAGATAGAGAAATTCAGTCGAAATGCGACGCCAAAGAAGAGTCAAGTCTCTGAAATGTATACTGGTACTGCATTAAATGCAAGTTGTAATATCATCAATCAGTTATCATAGACTAATCTTAATCTAGATAAAGTCCCCTTAATTTCGAAAAGAACAAATTATGGATACGCTCACAAATTCGGATCTAAAACTTAAAACTGTTTGTCGCCCTCTTACATTAAAAACATTCTAGGATTACTGTGTTGTCGAGCAGCAGCAAGATATAGCCCTGGGCTGAATGATTTATGTATGAGCTATGATAATTCCTCAGTATGACTATGAAAGCATACGAGTCTAGACAACTATATACCCCGGACAAATATACCTCCCTAGGACGACTATTCTTCATTACAATTAACTCCGGTAACTATTGCCCGGATAACTACCCTCTAATTCAATTTCCCTCGAGATAGATGTCTAATGGTAATTATTTTAAAAATATAAAAGGTGACGCCGGGGGTAGCTGTCGGTTATACACGGTAAAATGCTGTTTAAAAGGTTATTCAAAACTTACACAACCTGTTTAATAAACAGCGTTTTCTCTGTGTAGTTATCGGGGTAAATTATCCAAATATGTACCGGTAATAATAAGAAACTCAACTTTATACCTTTAAAGCTATAGGCTTCATGAATGCAAATGATGAATGCATATGCCCCCCCCAAAAAAAAAAATAAATAAATAAATAAATAAATAAATAAAAATTAATAAAATAAAATTAAATTAAATTAAATTAAATTTAAAAAAAATAAATAAATAAAAAATAAAAAATGAATGTGTATCGCCTTTAATGGTGGGTAGAGATGTGAGGAAAATGTGCTCGATCGTGTGTCGTATCCTTCACCCCTCCCCTCCTTCCATGGCCAAAGTTTGTGATTTTTATTTTGCTTGACAGAATCTTTTTAGAGATTTTCTCTCCCAACGGTAAGAATGTGATACCCCCCCCCCCCCCCCATGCCAGTGCACCGATGGCACAAGCAGTGGCGTAGACAGGTTCCAAATTGTGAGAGGGTATGATTTCATGAACTTCGGGCCTCCGTGTCTAGTAGTGGCGTATCTCTGGATTGTGGCGCCCGGGACAAACAATAAAATTGCGCCCCCCTCCCCACGCCTAAACTTATCAGCTCAAAAGAACAAAGCATATATGTACCGCTGTGAAATAAGAAATAACAGGACTACGGTAAAAAAATATATATATATGTATGTATTATGCACTTAACCCGGGGTTGGTAGCCAAAGTTTGATGAAAAACAAGCGAGGGAGCAAAGCGACCGAGCGGTAGAAACTTTTGCATTTTCACCCCTCAAGAAAACGCGATTTCTTATGCATTTCACCCTTAGAACAAAGACGCAAGAGAGCACAGCAACTGAGGGATGGAGTTTCTTTTAAAATAATGAACAGTAGAAAACGCTATATATTCCATTAAATTCTTCCTTTATTCGGAGCGCAGAATTAACAAAAAAGCGAAAATACATTCGAGAAATTTATTTAGGTAAACGACATATTGGATTTTTTGTCCAACTTTGAAAAAAATGCTACCTTATGTACTTTATTCAATTTTGGGGCGCAGAATTTAACAAGAGTACAAGACCCTATATATCAAACTTATATTATGCTAGATCAAGCAAAGAAAAGGGACTTAAAACTTTTCGAATTTTGAACCCTTATTAACGCAATATATTCAATTCAATTCAAATTAACATTTATTTTCTTCCATCGTTTTTGTGGACATTTAACATTTGTTCACATAGTATAAGTAACATATTTAGAATGAAATAACTTTAAATACAAGGAAGAAGAAGCGAATCCCAGTAAGATTACACACGTAACGTGTATACGCCTGAAAACACACACACTGTACAATAAAAAAGAAGAGAGGGACAAACAAAGAAAGGGAGAGAAAAGGATGGGGAACTAGAATGAAAGAGGAATGAAGAGAACTGCAACATACATGTAGTAGCAATGAAGTCGTATAGCATGCATGTGTAACAATACAATGGCAAGATATATTACAGTGAAGATTATAATATGCAAATATTTACAGGTATTCTTTATAAAGAATGATACTGGAAGCAGGTTCAGATCTATAGTAAGACATTGTAACGGTTCAGCCCCAGCCAGAAGATATAATGATGAGGATAAGAAAGTTTTGATTTTTTCTCCTCCCTATTCTGTATGTAGGTATACAATATACTAGTAACTAGTCAAAAAAAAAAAAAAAAAAAAAAAAAAAAACACTTGATAACTATTTTTCAGTTCCAAGAGTAACATTTGTGAGGAATAGTTCGATTATTTGAGACAAGCGACAAAAAGAGACCCCTTTTCCTTCATTCATAATTTTAGACGATAAAGATGAATTTTCTCAATAGGTTTTTACAATAATACTAGTAGTTAAAATTTACACGATATTGGGGGCGCGAAATTACGAGATCCTGAAGAAACATATGAGAGGAGGCAAAGCGACCCAGCTTTAGAATTATTTCATTTCCCGAACACTTCCTGGAAAAAGTCCAAATTCCTGAAA
Source organism: Heliocidaris tuberculata (assembly GCA_025618425.1). NCBI lineage: Eukaryota > Metazoa > Echinodermata > Echinoidea > Camarodonta > Echinometridae > Heliocidaris > Heliocidaris tuberculata. The sequence continues at coordinate 23,845,238 of CM046849.1, forward strand.
TTTCCCGAATTTCGGGAGAAGTGGAAACACTGTGCATCATGCTATGCTATAGATCCCCTCGATTCTAGGACAACTACCCCCTAGACAACTACCCCCCGGACAACTACCCCCCGGAAAACCACCCCTGGACGACTACCCCCCTAGGACATCTACCCCCAGGACAACTACCCCCCAGGACAACTACCCCCCAGGACAATTACCCCCAGGACAATTACCCCCCAGGACAACTACCCCCCAGGACAACTACCCCCCAGGACAATTACCCCCAGGACAATTTTTCCGGGGGTAGCTGTCCAGGGGGGTAGTTGTTCAGGGGTAGTTGTCCGGGGGGTAATTGTCCTGGGGGTAGTTGTCCTGGGGGGTAATTGTCCTGGGGGGGTAGTTGTCCTAGGGGGTAGTTGTCCTGGGAGGTAATTGTCCTGGGGGGTAGTTGTCCTGGGGGGTAGTTGTCCTAGGGGGTAGTTGTCCTGGGGGTAGTTGTCCTAGGGGGGTAGTCGTCCAGGGGGTGGTTTTCCGGGGGGTGGTTGTCCGGGGGTAATTGTCCAGGGGGTAGTTGTCCGGTAGTTGTCCCTCTCATGACAACAAGTACCTCGCCGCGCGCGCCGGCCTAGCGCCTTGAAGTTAGGCTAGTCGGGTGCCATGGTTGAATGTAAACAAGTTGATATGAAGTTCTATCCGAAATGGCAGCTTCTGGTACACGGAATCCGAAGGAATTGAAAAATATGATTTCTGCAAGCAAGCAGGTAACAGTGCCATGAATTGATTAGTCTGTTTTCCACCTATTCCATTTTATAGAAATCATGTCTATTTTGTGATCTGTGTGAATCCTTTTTTGCTAGTAGACCTACTTGCGTGTTTAGTCTCTGTGACTGTGTAGTCCCATTCGCTCTCAGACATGTATGCCTTATGCCTGGCAGTCGCTCATTTTACTTAGCTGAGCTTCTTCTTCTTCTTCTTCTTCTTCCAGTAGTGTGCATAAACCTCCAAGGAGTATTGTCGCACAGCAGTTGGTTGTCTATCAGCCGATCAAACGTGTTGCTCGAAAACTTTTTTTTTTTTTTTTTTAAATTCCAAAAACGAACGCATCTAGAATGATTTACACTAGGCCTATATACAAATTGTTCTCATATTTTGGGTTAGTGAATGGCGACATCTTTGACTCGTGTCTTGAAGATGTCGATTGATGGTGAGATGACCACGTTCTCGGGTAGACCGTTCCACAAACGGATGGTGTTTGGGAAGAACGTATCCTTCAGTAGTGATGTGCGTGAACGTGGGATGAGAAATCTCTTGCTGTGACCTCTGGTCGTCAGCACTCATAGCGACATTACTATACTTCGTGTGTAGACTCTAGGCAGTCATCCACCTCGACACTTTCAAAACACCACTGCAGAAAAGTCACCAACATTCACTCATAATCGGCATTTAATTTACAAGAAACGACAACAACATATTCTTGAAATACAATAAATTCAACTCACCGATGTTGGAAAAGATAATTCCGAAAATGAAATCTGTAATTTACTGTCACTTCTGGCGAAACGGGGTATCGCAAGTTATGATGTACATTTCCTGATCGCCGCGAGCGCTGACATCTCCCGCTAAAAAATTCGGTCGTTAAAAGTTCGGTTCCTATCGCGCACACGTAAGTCCCGATTTTCCGTGTGTGCGATCGTAGAGATCGATGTGCACGCGATACCGAGTTTCGTTGTGGACAAAATTTTATTGGCCGATTTAGTCTAAAAACATCGGCACCATGAAAACAACATGCGATCGCAAAAAAAATTGGCGGGGATTTCTTAGGTTTTGGACATGATTTTGACTTTGGATTTTGCTGGAAATATCAGAAGTTTTTCCTAACGGCCATTTACGGTAGGAAAGAGATTTTAAAGCGCTGAATTTGAAAGGAAGTATTTAAAATATTTATCTTACTTTTCCTCCCATACCTTAAGTACATGCGATAGAAAATGACTAGTATTTTTGCATTCGTCCCGCGTAGTGGTCAGTATGACCACTATACGTGGTGTGGTCGTCAGGGATGTCAATCAGATGGTTGGTGATTCGGTACATCATAGTAACTTTTGACATGGCTCTACGATGTTGAAGAGTCTTCCACTGAAGCTCATTATGCACTTGTCAATGTAAAGTCCCACCCTGCTACCCCCGGACTTGGGTGCGTCATTTCCTGGTTTGGTCAGTCAAATTTGTGACCCAGGTGTGCATCATTTAACAAAGGTTTGTCGGTCAAATTTGTGACCGAGGTGTGCGTCATAATCCTATCCTTGTCAGTCAAAAAAATGACTTGGTGTCAGTCATGGTACGTCATTTGGCTATGGAAAAAACAGTGAAGTTTCGCACGCATGCCGCGCGCGTGAAATGCATGAAATTTCGCGCCGTGGCTACTGTATATCACAACCAACCCGATCATGGATCTGATATTGACAAGTCAGTCCTCTAAACACACCGTGTGTATTTCTATACGTGGGGGTTTAATAAATTTAGGTGAATTTGGGGAGTTGGGTGCTATTCGCAAACACACAAGAATATTTACCTTCGATACAGCCCAACGCGATGCCCCGGACCAAAATACACGGGGGCGACAGGCGATTCGCCTACGTAGCGTACAAAATCGCATCCGTGAAATAAATCACGAGGGTGATTTTTTCATGAGCAACTAAAAAAACGCCCCCGTCAAAATTTTCTGTAGGTTAACACCAGAAACCACAACTTCGGTTTTGCAACTTTTAATTATGAAATCACTTATTCTCCGTAAGTAAATGATTTTGATAAATGAGATTGAGAATATCAATCAAAGACAATACCAATCAAACTTGCGGCCGGCCAGGTCCGGCTCGGCCCGAGGTACGCGACGATCACTGAAATAACACTGCATGTATTGTTGATATTAGTACCGGTACGGTACACATGTAACTTGTACTTGCTTGCTGCAAAGATGTGACGCCTGTCAAATAGAAGTTTGTATCTTAAAATGAAAGAAAATATCACAAAACACACAGTAACGATACAGATAAAGGCAAAGTGATACCTTGCTTGAGAAAATATTCCTAAATAAATCCAAGAACTATCACAGAAGTTACATGTTAGAAGAGCTGTGGCCCAAGCAGTGGCGGCACCAAGGGGGGGCATGGGGGGGCATTTGCCCCCCCAGTCAGAAGCTTTGCCCCCCCAGTTGCCCCCCCAATAATTTTCGGAGTGAAAAAAAATAAAAGGGTGGAAAATGAAAAAGAAAAGGAAAGAAAAAAGTGAAAAAGGAATGGAGAAAAGAAGGAAAAAGAAAGAAAACGGAAACTTGGAAAGCAGTGGCGGCATCAAGGTGGGGGGGGGGCAAATATGTTCGCTCAGCTCGTGTAAATATCCTCATATTTGGGTAGTTTTATAGCCGAATAATTTCTGTACATTTCCACTATAATAGTGTCAAAATTTTTGGTCGCTCGCTTCGCTCGCTCGCAATACAGGCCTATAACTCCCACCACATAATCAGGCTGCGAGATGATCAAATGTCCTCATATTGGGGTAGTTTTATAGCCAAATAATCATTTCTGTACATTTTCACCACAAAAAGTTTCAAAATTTTTGCCCGTTCGCAATGTATAACTACCACCTTATTATCGGGCAGCAAGATGCTCAAATGTCCTCATATCTGGGTAGTTTCATAGCCGAATATAATTTCTGTACATTTTCACGACAAAAAGTGTTCGCAATAAATAACTACCACCTCATAATCGGGCAGCAAGATGCTCAAATGTCCTCATGCATATTGGGGTAGTTTTATAGCCGAATATGTAATTTCTGTACATTTTTACTACAAAAAATGTCAAAATTTTTGCTCGCTCGCTTCGCTCGCTCGCAGTATATAACTAACACCTCTTTATAATCGGGCAGTTCAGCTAGATGCTCAAAATGTCCTCATATCTGGGTAGGTTTATAGCCGACTATTCTGTACATTTTCACTACAAAAAGTGTCAAAAAATTTTTTGTCCGCCCTTGCCCCCCCAACATTTTCTTTTGCCCCCCATTTGCCCCCCCACTTTAGAAATCCTGGTGCCGCCACTGGGCCCAAGGTTTTTCAACAACTCCAAAACGTTTGAAGTTTCCCCCATTTCATACCCATGCATAGGGAGGATCACTCCCCTGCTCTAGCTCTAGCTGGCCAGCAAGTCTGCACGTTCTGCTAAAATAAGAAGAGCTCTCTCTCTCTCCACATGGCTTGTGCATAATTTGCATACTAAGCTCAACCAAATGCGCATTGGTTGAGCTAGTACCGTATGCAAATTGATTACTCAGCCAATGCGCATTGGTAGAGCTAGTAGTATGCAAATTATGCACAAGCCATGTGGAGAGAGAGAGAGCTCTTCTTATTTTAGCAGAACGTGCAGACTTGCTGGGCGGCTAGAGCAGGGGAGCGAACCTCCCTGCATGGGTATGAAATGGGGGAAACTTCAAACGTTTTGGAGTTGTTGAAAAACTTTGGGCCACAGCTCTTCTAACATGGAACTTCTGTGATAGTTCTTGGATTTATTTAGGAATATTTTCTCAAGCAAGGTATCACTTTGCCTTAATCTGTATCGTTACTGTGTGTTTTGTGATGTTTTCTTTCATTTTAAGATATGAACTTCTATTTGACATGCGTCACATCTTTGCAGCAAAGTGCAAGCAAGTACAAGTTACATGTATCGTACTGGTACATAACAATACGTAGACGTAGTGCAGTGTTATTTCAGTGATCGTACCTCGGGCCGAGCCGGACCTGGCCGCAGCCGCAAGTTTGATTGGTATTGATTGATATTCTCAATCTCATTTATCAAAATCATTTACTTACAGAGAATAAGTGATTTCATAATTTAAAAGTTGCAAAACTGAACTTGTGGTTTCTGGTGTTTAATAACCTACAGGAAATTTTGACAGGGGCAATTTTTTTAGTTGCTCATAAAAAAATCGCCCTCGTGATTTTTTCCACGGATTCGATTTTGAATGTGACGCTACAGAGGCGAATCGCCCGTTGCCCCTGTGTATTTTGAGCGCTGTCAGTTTTTTTTTTTTTCATTCTCAAGTCGTTTCCGTAATTTTACAGATGTGCGTCATATTTCCACCTTTTGTCCGTCAAAATTTTGACTCTAGTGTGAGTCAATTTACCAAGGATGTCCGTCATTATTGTGACTGAGGTGTGGGTCATTTTCAATGTTTTGTCAGTCAAAAAAGTGTCTGAGGGGTGCGTCAAAAACCATGTATGGTCGTCCAAAAAATGACCATGACGCACCCATGTCCGGGGGTAGTAGGGTGGGACATTACATTGACAAGTGCATTAATCATGGTTGTGAGTTGTGATGCTACTTCGTCTTGAGTAATTGTTCATCACATAGCGAGCTGCACTCCGTTGCACAGATTCCGCCTTTGAAATGGCTTTGCTGGTGTGGGGATCCCACACGCAACTTGCATACTCTACTATAGGTCGAACAAGTGTGTTGTAACAAGCGGTTTTGGTTTCCCTGGAGCATGACCTACCAGGCAAGTTTCTCCTTAAGAAGCCCAGTGTCTTCATTCCAGCTGAGGGGGGCTGGCGCCGTTTAATAGGTTTTATTGATAAAGATGATGATAATGATGGTGGTGGTGTTGATGATGATGATGATGATGATGCTAATAATGATAATTTATAATAATGATAATCATAACAATATTTACTAATAATTGATGTCTGATCTGCATCTGCTGATGATCACTTATACATTTACAAGCTTATCTAAAGATAACCTTGTACTCCAGACTAGCTTTTATGGGTGAATAGGCTTCAATAGCTTTTGTGTGTATTAGCAGGCCTTTTTCCATTCTAGACAATTCATACATGAGAGGAAAATAATTATTTAAAATTTCACTATCAATTCTGAATCCCCAAATTTGTGGCACAGTAAGAGTTGAAGAGTCCCTGAATCAGGTAATCTAGCCAATTTAAGAAAATTAGATCTTACTTAGAGCAATTTTGTTGTCTGTTTGTGACTGCTGCAACAGTGAATGTTGGACACAGTCCCACATAGGCAAGGGCCTATGAGTGGCTGATGATGGATGATGTCTTTGATGATCATGATGATGGATATTTATTGGGGTGCTAAAAAAACCCCAAAAAAACAACAACAAAAGACCATAATGCTCTCAAAATTGGGAAAGAAAACAAAATATGAAATATTGTATCAAAATCAAATGATAAAAGCTTGTCCAAATTAAAAGTTACAAATTTGCGTGTGATATGTATTCGCATCCCAGGATGTCGAGGTCATGAATGCCAATCTGGACAAACTCAAGCGTCTGTCGCATGAGGACAAGACGGAAGCCGCCATGTTGCGGTCACGCATCGATGAGCAGGCACAACTGATCTGCATCCTGAAGCAGCGGGCGGACGAGTCGGTGGTCAAGGCCCAGACGCTGGAGCGGGTCAATCGAGAGCTGGAGAAGTTCCGGGAGCATGCGCAGGAGATGCTGGAAGAGGAGATCAAGAAGTTTAACATGGTGGAGCGGAGGTTTCAAGAGTTGGCGGAGAACCATGAGGAAATGATCAGGTATGAAAAAGTAAAGGTGATCCAACATTTGCCCCAGCTCATTTGCTTTTGGCTTTATGTCCTAAAAATATAGGGGTAGGGTTAGGGCTGCATTTGGGTTTTACAGTGAAAATATAAAGACCGCTCAAGGGAGACAAGAAGAGCAGTCTTTATTAGCAGATGGTCTTTATGTGGTTCCTATAACACACGTTTCCATGGGAAACATTTTTCAAGGGAAACAAAAATTGTGGTCTTTATAGACAGGTTGTCTTTCTATACAGGCGGTCGCTAGAGTAGGTTTGCAGAAATGTGCATGGATATTGAATGTCACTGGACACTTGTTATACAAAGGGAAATGTTTCTGTAACATGCAATGCAGTTCTTGCTCAGTACAGATGGAGGATATACTATCAATTATTTTTCTTTTGGTTCGAAGTGTGCAAATCTTTTCTGGCAACCTCCTGGTGCAGGGGGCTACAAAACCATTTTCTTTCACCAACCCAAATGGGCAACTGAACCATTGAATTGCCTGCCCAAGCAAATTCACTTGCCCATCTTTATGAACAAATAATAAATATGTCAAATGTGTGTCCAAATAGGTGATCAGCGTGGATTTACAAACGCACATGGTCTGTTTTCCATAATACAGGGCCTCTTGCATACAGAGTTGTGTTTAAAACACAGCTTAATCACAATCATAATCACAAATTCAGTTGCCCATCTGACAAATTTAGTTGCCCGGGGACCGTTTGGTGTATTAAGAGTTCTAGGCCGTTTCTTAAAACTTGTTATCAATAACAACTGCCCCCATTTCTATGAGAAATTTTCTCTCAGCCAATAGATTTCAGTAGCTTATAACAATTTTTGGAACTTGTTTACAATTAAGTTTTATGAAACGGGGCCCTGTCATCATTCTCTTTGGCTGCAGGTTTAAAGACGAGTATAAGAGACAGAACGACATCCTGAGGGCAGAGAACCAACAGCTCCGGGAAGACAACGCCAATCTCTTCTCGGGGGCGATAGAGGAGCGTGATCAGAAGATCAAGGAACAGCAGAAGGACATTAAGGTCCTCAAAGGACAGTGTGGAGATATGCAAAGAAGATGCAGGTAAGTGAAGGTTAGGAACTGGTAGTGAGAAATATATATATCCAAATTGGAACTTGATGAATACTGTTTTCATGTAATGAAAACAATGATGTTAAGAAAGGTTCTTATTTTGTTCAAGATTTTGCGCGGATGATAATGTAATAATCATTTGTAATGTTTGCTGTGCCAAGCCACGCATTTGTCGCCACATATCACTCCACGTATAGTATATTATACTGAGGAGACACAATCCCCATAAAAGCAGTGATGTATACTCCTATAATTACCAGTGAATTCGACCAGAGTCCAGAGGCAAGCAAGACCTTGGAATAAAAGTTTCTGAAATCACTGATATCATTTACTTATTATGTAAAATCTTGATTATGTTGAGGCCTACCAAATAAAGATATTATCCCTCGATAACTGTGATGATGAAATGGTTTCTTTCAACATTTTTTGACAGCTTGCTACAAGAAGAAATGGATGAGAAGGAAAGACAACACAAAGAGATTGCAGAAAGGTTGGAAAAGGAGCTGAAATCTGCTAAGAACCAAATCAAAGGTGAGACGATATATTCTTAGCAGGGTGCTACAAAGCCACTTGCCCAGTGTCCAGGGGCAATCAGAATTGTCATAATGATGGACAACTAATTGCCTGATACAGCAAGTTGACTATGAATTCATTAGCGAAACATTTTTAAGGAAAACCATAGACCAACACTGTGTCTGTATGATTCACACTGATCCCTTATTTGAACATGTAATTTACAAATCTACTTGTTTTAGGGGAAAATTCTTTTGAGTATAAAGATAGGGCAAGCTAGTGAATTTGGTGCTTGGGCACGGAATTTTTATGATTCACTGCCACGTTTGGGCTGGTGGAAACAAATATTTTTGTAGCACCCTGTACTCTTTTTAATATCTCTATAAGACAGTTCATCTCTTGAAGCCAAGAGAAAATTCTTGAATAGTTTGATCATTGTAATAGCAGTCGGACTGAAGATTGTAAGACCTATGTTCAGCATTGAATGCCCCGCAATCTATTTGTAACACCAATCAAATTCCAAACTACAACTCTGGCCCCACCACTACCCCTAACACTAACCCTAATTATATCCAAAAGGTCAATCGCAATCTGGGGGGCGTTTCATTAAGTGTCTTGTCAGTGATTTTTATCGACAAATTTGCTCTCAGCCAATCAGATGCAAGGATTTCAGTAGCTTATAACAGTTACTGCAACTTGTCATTGATGACAAGTTTTATGAAACAGCCCTAATATCTTTGATGAAATACAGCCCAGAACAAATGTCGGATCAACATGCAGCCTAAAATCATGAAAGGGGAGTGTAAGTGTTGTACCGGAGCACCGTATGTCACGAAGAAAAGACGGTGATTACTTTTAATTTGAAGTTGCGATCAATTTTAATCAATCACATCTCATTATAAGACGGGAATATATTGAGAATTCCACAATGTAACCAGCATAATGGACTCCTGCATCTCTTTTTCTTTTTCTTTGTTTTTGTCCCCGCCGAACGAAGTTCGCGAGGGGACTATGAAACGGGCTCCGTTCGTGTGTGCGTGTGTGTGTGTGTGTCCGTCCGTCCGTCCGTCCGTCCGTCCGTCTGTCCGTGTGTGCTCAAATGTTAGAAAATGCTACTTCTCCGTCATTTCTTGGCCGATTTTGATTCCGATTGTTTTATCTGATAGGGCTGGGTGGGGGCTTCCAAACTTCTACACAGAATTTTGAAATTCATTAATTATGCAAATTTATGCAAATTTATTCAAAATTGACGAAAAATGCTACTTCTCCTCTATTTCACATCGGATTATGATTCCGATTGTTTTATCTGATAGGGCTGGGTGGGGGCTTCCAAACTGCTACACAGAATTTTGAAATTCATTAATTATGCAAATTTATGCAAATTTATTCAAAATTGACGAAAAATGCTACTTCTCCTCTATTTCACATCGGATTTTGATTCCAATTGTTTTATCTGATAGGGCTGGGTGGGGGCTTCCAAACTTCTACACAGAATTTTGAAATTCATTAATTATGCAAATTTATGTAAATTTATTCAAAATTGACGAAAAATGCTACTTCTCCTCTATTTCACGTCGGATTTTGATTCCGATTGTTTTATCTGATAGGGCTGGGTGGGGGCTTCCAAACTTCTACACAGAATTTTGAAATTCATTATTCATGCAAATTTATGCAAATTTATTCAAAATGGCTGAAGGTTCATAATGTTTTCATGTTTTATATTTCAGTTGTATACATGCATTGTTGGTATTCTCTTCTTTTGCATGCAGTAACATTATTATTTTATTCACTAAAGTTTTTCACTGAAGTTTTAAGATTCAGGCTAGTTAATTTCCACAGATCTGCACTTCCGGCGGGGACATTTATTACGCATTGCGTAATTTACTCATTCACTTGTTTGTAGTTTCAAGTCTTATCTATTCTTGCTCATGATGTATTCACAATTATGTATTATTATCTTGCTCATGATCAAAACCACTACACTGGTATTTTGTGTTTTTTAGAGGTGCTGACACAACTCAAGCAAGAGAGGGACAGTAAGACGGCTGTGGAATCCACGAATAGCATGAAGTTGGAGAAACTCAGCAAGGAGAGACAAGAGTTCTTAGATCTTTCGATGCAGAGAGGGAAATTAATTCAGGTAAGTGAAATTAATGTGTGAGGCAAAGGGTAACGTAGCGTAATGAGAACTTCATTGAATTTCAACACTAATTAGTATAACGTAGCTGCTCCTGTGTTGTGATGGATTCCCACATCATATGCTGCCTGTCGGCTCAAAATCACCAACATGTCACTGGAATTAGTTTTTTTTGTTTCATATATTTTCAGAAACTAGAGATTCCAAGCTTTAAAGTGATATTTAACACTTGAAGTTTCCTTAGGTAGCTTAACGAAACACAATGCTGCATAAAGACGCTGGAAAGACGCAAAGAGGACAATTGCCAGTTTTGTCTGTGCTTCTAAAATTAGAATCAGACATATCTGAATAAAAGTTTTCATATTACTTCGCTTAAAAGTGTTCAAAGAGGTAAATACTAATTCTACATCCTATTATTTGGGTTCCATCTCTATAGAATAAAACTTTGATTTTGAATAATTTTTGTCGTAAGCGTCTTTCCCGCGTTCTTACGCGCACAACGTTTGGCTAAGCTACCTTAGGTAGAACCCGCTATATGTAGATAAGCATGTTAAATCAGTAACATCTGACCCAGAGAAATGACCCCATTTTCCCATTTTGGTTTGTTGTGGGAATTGTGTCTAATTGTTGATTTTGAACCGTCGGGTCAGATGTGATACATATGATACATGGCTACTGAAAAATTCATTTGAGATTGAAAGAGAAGTACCCCCAAAAAATAAAAAAATGAGAAGACTATTCTTTACCTTGAAGTTATAATTCTTGTCTCAATTTTTGAATTATGAAGGAGAAAACATATCCCTATTGAACACTCAGTTGGCATCATGTTACCAAATTTTTGTTTAACCTTTTAGTACCCAAGGATTACGCGTATTGTAGCCATTAACTCACTGAACTCAGTCTCAGTAAACCATCTTGTGACATAGACTCTCTGCTGTACTCAAAATCTTTCCGTAGTTAACACATCGCTTCAATGCGGATTCTAAATGGCTTATGTGTACAGACAGAACACACAAAATTTCAGTGTCCAATATCCCCTACAATACATTTGCGGTAGTGTTAGACATGTCAAAGTCCGTGGGCAGTCCCGGGCGGTTCAGTGAGTAATAAGAAGGGCGGTCCCAGGCGGTTTATGACTAAAAGGTTAAAAAGGTTTTATTTGACCTGTAAATTTAGGATCATGTTTGAAGAAAACTAAAAGTTAGAATAAATTCACAATGAACTTATTTTTGTATTCATGTCATAGGACAAACAACGAGAGATTAAACAGATGCTGGACAAAGTCAAAGAAGCTGAGAAAGCTCTTCATAAAATGGAGGAGAAATTTGAGTGAGTATCTTGAAAACGCTATGCTGTATACATAATTGTGAATAAATCAAAAGATGACTAGATAAGAATTTAAACTACAAATAAAGAAAAAGAGATGTAACAGCCCGGTATACTGGTTACATGATATAGTGGAAATATTTCAATATTTTGAGACCAGGGCCCCGTCTTATAATGAGTTGTGATTGATTGAAATCAATTGCAACTTCAAATTAAAAGCAACTGTCTACTTTAGAGATAGAAGATTGTAAATACGGGATTGATCGTAGGACTTGCGATCTATTTGGATGAATCGTAACTCTTTATAAGACAGGGCCAAGTAGTCTACAAATATATTTTTCATTAGTATGCATTTATCCTAGAGTTCCAAATTTGTGTGAGAATTGAGAAGGTCCCTGGTTATTCCATATTAAAGGAATTCATAGCTTCATACATGTAAGTGGGACCTACCAGTTATGGGCCCTCTTGCTTAAAAAGTTGCGATTAAACGCAACTCAAAAAAATTAAACTTGATTTTCAACCAATCAGGATCACGTATTTCGGACTTGCGTTTAATTTTTTGAGTTGCGATTAAACGCAACTTTTTATGCAAGAGGGCCCTGGTTACAGTTCTGTAGAACAACAACAAATTTGAGGCAGGTCAATTACCAATTGTGACCTGCCAGCTCAAGACCACCGATGCATGTATGTCACAAACGACCAGGAGGTGTATTTCATAAAGCTGTTCGTAATGTTACGCATGACTTTACGAATGACTTGAATATGAAGTGCCAGATAGGATGCCCAAAGTTTTTCTTGATGTTTTAACAAAGTGTGACTGTATTTCCAGTAACCTCAATTAAATTATGGCAAAAAATATACTTTGCATTAAAAATGCTTGTTATAATAAGAATGTTTATCTACATCTGCACAGTTCAACTTTAGTTGATGCACTAAATAATGATTGAGCATTCCATTTGGCTTGTCATATTTAAGTCATTCCTAAAGTCGTGCGTAACTTTACGAACAGCTTTATGAAACACCCCCCAGGTCACATTTTTAAGACGATAGCAAATTTGATTTCTTTTCTAATATATCTTCTCTCAATTTGATTGCTATGATAGGAGAGAGGCTGCTCTTGTGTCCACCAATCTACAAGTGATTAGATTAAAAGAAGAGAGGGATGGAGCAGAAAGGGAGCTCTCGGGGCTTAAAATGGTAAGCTTGTGTGCTCCTTTATTTGTTTTTCTCAATGTTATGACCCGACTATGACTGGATTTTTGGATAAATTTATACAGTATATGATTAGCTTTTGAATTTCAGATCTGTAAAGTCTTCCTGACTGAGGTCCCGCATTGTCATGTGAGTCAGAGGAAAGTCGAGATCAGCTGCAAATCATAGTGCTGTCACACCAGTCGCACGATAGGCCAATGACTAGTAGACAATTTGACCTATACCATTGTATTTTTTAAAAAGAAAAATGTGCACACTTTTCGCCTTTCTCTATGTGCACATTTTTTAACAACCATCAACACTTCTGCTTCTCTCCATACAGGAGTATGCAGCGTATAAGAAGCACAGTGCGAACTTATTAGCCAAAGAGAAGACGCTCAACTCACAACTCAGGAATCTAGTCTCATGATCAATAGCACTGAAGAGCACTTTCACACGAGAGGAAAAATTTGTATAATGAAAGGAGAAGGTTGAGTTCTGGTCAAGGTAAAATAAAATGATATGTGAGCTTTCTCATTCTTTTTATTGCTGTGTGGAAGGATATCATAGTAGAAATGACACATGAGAAGCATTGCTCGTAAAAGGCCCTCATATTCCACTTGTAATGTAAAAAAATTTACAACTTTTGAATGAGATTTTGATGCCAAATGTTGTCCTATGTATTGTTTTTTTTTTTTTTCAGTTTTCACTGTGTGCGATTTAAAGCAAGAGTGAGTCAATTTGTTGTCATTTTGATGATTCACCTAATGCACTATGATTCTTACGTTCAACATAATAGTTCATAATTACTTCTAGACAGTTTCTTTCACCGTGCAATCTCATGACCAGAACTCAACTAAGTCAACTTTGTCTTTCAGAAGCACATACCATAACTTTTTAGTGAAAATGGTGTACACTTAAAGGAGAATGTAACCCTGGGGAAAAATCAGTTTTAATGAAAATAGAAGATAGAGAGAAGCAATTTAAAAAAAGTTTCATCAAAATTGGTTACGAAATGAGAAAGTTATGAAAGTTTAAAAAGTCTCAATTTACTTTCTATGGCAATCCTCAAATTGGCAATGTTGCTCCAAAGTGACAGTGAGAGTAGGACAACTCTCCATATGTTTTGTACACAAAATTTCATAATTTTCCCCCATTATCTTTCAAGGTGCAGCTTGTATCCTTCTTAGCTCAAGATATATCAAGGGAAAATGTATTTGACACCACATATGTTGAGTTCACAAAAAGACAAGCAGCTTCTTTAGAGATAATGGAGAAAATATGAAATTTTGTGTACAAAACATATGGAGAGTTGTCCTACTCTCACTGTCACTTTGAAGCAACAGTGCCAATTTGAGGATCGCCATAGAAAGTAAATTGAGACTTATCAAACTTTCATAACTTTCTCATTTCATAGCTGATTTTAATGGAACTTTTTAAAAATTGCTTCTCTCTATCCTCTCTTTTCATTGAAACCGATTTTTCCCCAGGGTTTCATTCTCCTTTAAGAAACATGTACATATATCATATAAACAATCAGTGTATAAAGAAACTTGAGTCAGAGAGGATTTCATGGTTTTGTACAATTCCTACACCATGCGACTTTCACACGATGAATAGACCCTTTCTCTTTATAAAGTCCTCATTCAAGATATTTCCCAAACCTCCTAATTTGCCATACAATGTTTTCTTGTACGATTCACTGGTATCCTTTAGTTAACAACTGTGACTTCTTGCCAGGCCTCCAGTCTTCCTACAATTTAAATTATTGATGTGGCACATGTGACTTATTGGCAGTATTTATGTATTATTCAAACCACCGTTTTTAAGTTCCAGCAACCAGTTACTAATTTTATCTACCTGGTTTAATTTTTTTTTTACTGATATTTTATATATTATTTCAATGGATAAACATGTTTCATGATGTGTGTCAAATAACTAATACATGTATTAGCAGTAACCTGATAACTCATCTGTATGCATAATGTGATTTGTGGGGAATAATGATCTAAATTTAATTTAGTCTTTTCCCCAGCTTTTAATGATGGTGACTCTAATATTGATAGACTTTTTCTTATTTGGTGCTGAATGACCGGTGCATGACAAAGAAATTCAGCTTAGGTCAGTTTCTAGGTTTTGTATTCTTAAAATGCACCACACTGAAATTTGACAAGCTGGACTCTGATTTGTCATCTAATATATATACAACACCAAAGATTGTAACCAATGAAAGCGTACTGGTTTTTCTAACTTGTACTAATAATATTCCATCCACATTCCAGCTTGTAACAATGGTTTCCAGTAGGTCTTGATTGGTGCTGAATGACAGGTACATTTAATTTACTGAGAAATGCCACTCTGATCTATTGATCTATTTCAGTTTTACTTCCTAAGAATGCACTACACATTTGACTAGCTGGAGTTATCACAACACCAAAGATTATCAGCCATAAAATCTTCAGTATTTTGTTTAACTTACACAGATTCCGTCAAATTTTCTTCAGCCTTCAAAAATAATTATTTATTGCCTTAATCAGGATCAAGACAAGTTCTGCAATCATTTTTTAACCCTTTCGATACAATGGACCACATTTGGTGGTTTGGCTCAATAACTTTTGATTCAGAGCCCTAAAATATACACCAAACACACAAGTAGAAAGAGTAAAATTTCTACATATACTGTGTCCATTTTTGTTGCATGACCATATTGCATTTGATGCCAGGAATTTTGAAAAGGAGAATAAGCTTTAAAATCCTTAAATTGGCAACACATTCAGAGGTTCAGAATCCCTTTATTTTTTAAAAATTGGCAATTTTCTCAACTTTTTGTCAAAGTTCTTAACCATGTATATTTTTTTTCTAATATATTACATTTTATCAGAACCATGTAGCATTAAAAGAATAAAATTATTGTTGCCAATTTGAAGAACAAAATGTGATCAATTTAACCCTTAAATAATTCCTGTCCTGAAAGGGTTGATAAGAGATCACTAAAGCTGGTGAGACTAGTCAGGAACATGAAATCTATTATCAGCTTGTATTTTCATTGATTACCCATTTTTACAAAATACATGTATTTGATTATTTATTTGTACAACAATGAATTGTATATGTACATGAACCTGTCAATCAAAATGGTTTTCTTAAGATTATTAGATATTGTATCATTATTTATTATATGTATCATTAGTATTTTTATATATATTGTAATATTTATGAACATACATGTAACTATATGAATGGATTTTTAGTTTTGATATATATATACATATAAATATGTAAATGGTCTAGAAAAAAACATTCTTTCCCAAACTGGCAAGCCACCTAAATTCAAATTTTGAAGCTGAACCCATGAAAGATGGTTTAATTTTCATTTAACAGACATTTTGAGTGGGTTCCATTCTAAATTGTGTACACAGGGCTCCACATGAATATTTTTTGTAGGGGGGTCTGGACAGAAACATTTAAGGTCTGTATGCACAAGCCCCCCATGTTAAAAATTTTGAAAATTTTGGGGTCCGGGGGTACATGTAGATTTGTGTGCCC
Source organism: Heliocidaris tuberculata (assembly GCA_025618425.1). NCBI lineage: Eukaryota > Metazoa > Echinodermata > Echinoidea > Camarodonta > Echinometridae > Heliocidaris > Heliocidaris tuberculata. Next base: position 23,861,616 of record CM046849.1, read on the forward strand.
ATGTTGTCCCAAGCACGGTGACACGACATTTGCTCCTGCGATATTTGCTCCTCCGTCCATATCTCGAAAGGTCAAAGGTTAAGGTCAAGGTCATGATTTGGTCTTTTGTTAAGGACAATGTGAAGATTATGATTAGGGTTAGGGTTAGGTTTAGGTTTAGGTTTAGGATTAACATTGCAAAATTTAGACCGGAGCAATTGTCGCAGAAGCAAATGTCATATGGAACTCCCAGGCACCTGTTAGTGTTGAGCCCTGGGCCCTGTTTCATAAAACTTGTTATCAATAACAAGTCACAATAACTGTTGTAAGCTACTGAAATCCTTCCATCTGATTGGCTAAGAGCAAATTTGTCATAGAAATGAGGCAGTTGTTATTGATAACAAGTTTTATGAAACAGGGCCCTGGTGTACATGTACATTGTACATGTATGTTATCTTAGGCTTCTAATTTCAGAAGGTTTCTTCATATTTATTCAAGGTTCTAGCGTTTCAAAATTCCAGCACCATTACATATACAGCTAACTTTGCATGAGTGGAATCTGTTGGGACCACAAGAAATAGTTCAACTTAGGCAAAATTTGACTGAGGAAATTCAAATAACACTTGTTTTGCATCGTTTTGTAAAAAGAAAAAGATGCGATTTAGGGAAAGTTCGATTTATGTGACTTTGAGTGATGCAAGTTTAACTGTATTTGAGTCCATTTCCTCTATTGCCAGTTCAAAATGAGGCAAAGTAGAAGAGACTATTAAACTACAGTTAACCTTGCATAACTCGAATTCGCATAAATCAAACTTTACCTATTAAAGGGCAATCCAACCTTGGTAATAAGATGATTTGTATGAAAGCAGAAAAATAAGAAAAACAGGATGGTGAAAGTTTGAAAGAAATCGGACAAGGACTAAGAAAGTTATGGATGTTTGAAAAATGAGATCACTACATCTATGCGAATCTCAAATTGGCAATTTGGGGAGTCGATTGTGACATTTTTGTGGACAACTCTCCCATTTGTCGTACACAAAAATATCATTAATTTGCGGTTTTCTTCGAGGCGCCTTTATCCTCGAGGCAGTACTCAAAATATATTGGAGATAGCATATTGTTATAGGTCCGCATGAACGAAAAGATCCTACTGAATAATGCATTTTGAAAAAAGTGACATTTTAGTCATTTTGTGTGTTGGAGCGAATGGGGGGAGTTGTCCACAGCTACATCACAGTGACATTACCTATTTGGCCAATTTGAAATTCCCATATGCATAGTGATTACAACTTTCAAAAAATCATAACTTTCTTATTATTTGTCCTATTTCAATCAAACTTTCACCAATCTGCTTCTCTGATTTTTCCTCTTTCTTTCAAAGCAACTTGCTATTAAGGTTGGATTTCCCTTTAAAGTCGAATTAATTATTTTGACCAAACTATGCAAAATGTCCAATTTACATTTCCTAAGTCAAATTTTGCATAAGTCAAACTATTTTTTGTGGTCCCAACATATCAACTTATGTAAAGCTAACTGTACTTTCTCTTGGGGCCAATGAAATTTCTTAATTTTTTTCCTGATTTGAGTGATTTTTTCTCAAATTCCCTGATTTTTCCCTAACTGAAAAAAAGGGTACATAGCTATTCATCTATCAGTCTCACAAAATATGAAACTGAAATAATAACTGGGAGGCATTTCATCAAGTGTCTTGTCAGTGATTTTTACCAACAAATTCGCTCTCAGCCAATCAGATTTCAGTAGCTTATAACAGTTATTGCAACTTGTCATTGATGACAAGTTTTATGAAACAGGGCCCTGAGTTACTTAACCCTTTCAGGACAGGAATTATTTAAGAGCTCAATTGATCACATTTTGTTCTGCAAATTGGCAACAATAATATTTTTCTTTTAGTGCTACATGGTTCTAGGAAGATGTAATGTCTTGAAAATAATATACATGATTAGGAACTTTGTCGAAAAGTAGAAAAAGTTGCCAATTTGGACAAAAAACAATGATTTTGAATCTCTCAATGTGTTGCCAATTTAAGGATGTTCAATCTTATTCTCCTTTTTAAAATTCCTGGCATCAAACGCAATATGATCATGCAACAAAAATGGACACGGTATGTGCAGAATTTTTTGCTCTTTCTGCTCATGCATCTGGTATATTTTTTAAGGCTCTAAAATCAAAAGTTATTGAGCCAAACCACAAAATGTGGTCAATTGTCTTGAAAGGGTTAATAGCTTTTGTTTTACTTTCAATAAGATGAATATTATTTCTAACTCTTTTGATTGAGAGAAGAAAAAAAATGTCTGAAATAGTAGATACATGTATATATACTTGGGTGTATTCTATTATATTCTAAATGAGCTTGCTAATTGCCAATGAGCTTATTCATTTTTAATTGAAGAGGAAAATTATTTATGTTATATGTGAAATTATTGTACATATATTAGTAGTGCTTTCTGTATATTTGGATGCTACATCAAAAGGATTGAACATTTCGTATGAAAATATCTTAATAAATCTACGTGCAAATTCATAAAGACAATTTGTAATGATGATTTCTAAATAAAAAATTTCAACAATATTTATGTGCCTGTTGTTTTTTGTGGTTAATTTTTTATAAAGAATGAATTAAGAAATAAGAAATTATGTATTTTTGAAGTTGTAAGCAATCGAACACAAATTGGCAACTCCGTGTCGTATCTTACAAGTTCCTCTCCCATGTGCCCTGTAGTGAAAAAAATCATATATTTTCATTTTCTCTCAAGAAAATATTTGATCATACATGCACCCAAGATATAATCATTTCACGTACATATGCTTTTTTGAAGTTGTAATCAATCAAACACAAACTGGCAACTCTGTGACAAATCTATTCCCTCATCAAAAACAAAGAAAATGAATATTGAACCATTTTTGTGTATGGAGCAAATGGGAGAGGAGCTCGCAAAATATGTCAAGGAGTTGCCAATTGGTTTTTGATTGATTACAGCTTTAAAAAATCATTATTTCTTATTGGATTTTGCTCAAACTTTCATCGATCTGTTTCTTTGATTGTTCTACTTCGTTTAAAACCAACTTAATATCAGGGTGGACTTTCCCTTTAATACAGGGTCAACCAAGTTTCAATAGGCAATAGGCTAATTTCCAACCCCATAGTTCTTGTCAACTAAAAATGGATAGCAAGCACTGCCTAGAGTTAAAAATAATGAAATTAGTCCTAAATTCATAGTCATCACTCCTGATGATGAAGAGGCAACCTGTCTGAAACATCGAGCCTTCTCCACTCTCATCTTTCTCATCTGGTTTACAGTCCTTTTCAGGACTTCACTCTTTCAAGAAAGATTACTTTTACATTCTCTTACTTTCCATCTCGCCTTCCCATTTCTTCTCCTCTTAACTTTCTCCACTTTCTTTTTCTAACTCAACAGTCCTTTTCAGGACTAACCACATGGTGAACCGTAAGCCTCCTTAACGTTAAATCAGTCCTTTTACTGTCAAATTGCTTCCCACACTCCAATTTTTTTAAAATAGGAAAACGGAGGTCTTTAAAATTCAAACAGTTAAAAAAAGACATTTCAGCCATTTCTTGGATACTGATTGGGGAGTCTTCTACTGGACGGCTAAGAATATGCAACCAGGAGAACCTACTGTTTTGAGTCCTATCTGTGAGACGAAGTTATGAGCATTTACTCGCTTTGAACCTGGGACCTCTAGTTTAACCCTTTCAAGACAATTGACCACATTTTGTGGTTTGGCTCAGTAAGTTTTGATTCAGAGCTCTAAAAAATATACCACATGCTTGAGTGGAAAGAGCAAAATTTTCTGCACATACTATGTCCATTTTAATTGCATGACCATATTGCCTTTGATGCCAGGAATTTTAAAACGAAAATAAGTTTTGAGATTCTTAAATTGGTAAAACATTGAGAGGTTCAAAGTCATTGTTTTTTTATCAAAATTGGCAATTTTTTCAACTTTTTGACAAATTCCTAACCATACAAATATTGTTTTAAGGACATTACACCTTATTAGAACCATGTAGCACTAAAAGGAAAATATTATTGTTGCCAATTTGAAGAACAAAATGTGATCAATTTAGCCCTTAATTAATTCCTGTCCTGAAAGGGTTAACGAGACCAGTGATCTACCAGAAACCCACAATGCCTCCTTTGAAATGAAAGAAAGTACAGTGGACACTCGCTATAAAGAGCTCCGATGTAACGAGATTCCTGATATAACAAGGTAATTTTGCAAGTCCCAGGTCTTTGTGTTCTTTTGTTTTTTCACCCTGATATAAAGAGATTCCTGATATAACAAGGTAATTTTGCAAGTCCCAGGTCTTTGTGTTCTTTTGTTTTTTCACCCTGATATAAAGAGATTCCGGATATAACATGATAATTGTCATGGTCCTAAGGTCCTTGCTATAGTGGGTTTCCACTTTATACATTTGGTTGGGGCATACAAGGTTTATGTTATCCAGTTTCAGAAACACACACACACACACACACGCACGCACACCCACGCCTACACACATACAAAATATTGTTTACAAATACTGCACAGTAGACTTCTTCACTTGCCAGAAAATGGTTATCCTATTTTACTAGCTTTCCCAATGTATAATAGCTGGACAAAAAATGGGAGTGCAAAAAGTCAGAAAAGTCACAATGATGTAAAATCGTTAAATAGAAAAAAAATAGATACTTCAGCCATTTCTTGATGAGTATGTACATCAGAATAGCACATCTGAAAACTTTCAGGCAAGGGCATTACTACGGTCGGGAAGAGTTGTGGCATTACTACGGTCGGGAAGAGTTGTGGCATTCCTTTTTCAAAATATCTGTCAGACAGCAAATTCAGTAAATTTATCACTTCCTCCATTCAAAATGTTTTACTAGCTTTCCCAAGGTATAGCAGCTGGGCAAAAAAATGGAGTGCAGAAGGACAGAAAAGTAACAATGTTTTAAATTCTTTAAATGAAAAATATAGATATTTCAGCCATTTCTAATTCTTGACCAGCATGTACATCAGAGTAGCACATCTGAAAACTTTCAGGCAAGGTCATTACTAGGGTCAGGAAGATTTGTGGCATTCTTTTTCAAAATATCTGTCAGACAGCAAATTCAGTAAATTTATCACTTCCTCCATTCAAAATGTTTTACCCATACTGTTTTTTGAAAAACCCATTAGCATGATCAAGTTGACAGATTTCCATAAAATAATCAACTAGTCTTGAGTAGTTCATCTGTAATTATCAAGCTGGATAGAGCTATACTATGATGGTGCACAGCACAGGTGATGTCGCACAAAAGGTTACAAAGAAATAAGAATGTAGAGAGTATAAGTGGCCACAAGACAGTGCCTCCAAAGTAGAACAAGATGAATTTGACTGTGTCTCCTACATGTATATGCCTCTGCCCAAATTTAGTTGATGGCTCAAACCGTTGAAATATTGTGATAACCAGAATAAAAAGCGTACAATTACATGTTTATTGACCTCTTTGCCATTTGGACCTTACACCTTATAGCCCCAAAGTCTGATCACTTTATCTCCTCCTAATCATGAATACAAAATAGTTGAGATAGGGTAATAACAAAGCCCAAAGAACATTAATTTCACAAATAATGACTGCCTTCAACATACATGAACAAATCTAATCAGTTTGTCTCACTATGGAGGTGCATACTAGTTCCAATTTTGAAGTTCATGGATCAGATGGTTCTTGAGGTATTGCATTAACAAGGATAAAACCTGCAATTTCAGAATTGACCTTTATGACCTCTGACAAAAGGTGCACTATGAAAATTGTACTCCTTGTAGACGTAAGAGAGGATCGAAGCACACAAGTAGCCTCATCTGTTTGAATACCACATAATATAAAATCATATTCAGCTTCATGACATGATTTAATTTGATACAAATCTTGGGGTGTAATGGTCTTTGAATGCTTGTTCGTGGAATTAAAGATTCTATTCCCTGAAGAGTCTTCAGGGGCTGTCTGAGAGGGATGGGAAGCTGGGTTTAATCAAACGTGATTGGCCTGACGTCCTCCTCAAAGAAGTTCATCAGCGCTCTCTTGGAGAAGAACTTGCCCTGGAGGTCGGTCGTCCCGTCCGGTAGGAGGGACAGGTAGACCGGGGTGTCCGCCCCCTGGTCTGGACTGATCCTAAGCTTGGCATACTCGCTGGTATGGTGTGCCGTCATGTTTGACATGACATAGCCAGGACAACACTGCAAGATGACAAAAACATGAACACATTAATACGCTAAGGGCATGAGAACAGGTGATCTGACATTTGACTATGCAACATGAGCTCTAGACATTATTTTGTCAACCATATTGGCATCTTTTCATTAAAGTGGACTAAGTCAGACCTGGTTTAAATTAGTCAAGTGTCTTATAGAGCTCCAAACGTCAAGCTATTCATTCTGTACAAATTACTGTAATTCTGTGACAATAATGAATACATGAAAATTAATCCAGTCATGAAATAAAAATGAGAAATTGATTTCACAATGACATGAGTTTTGTTTGTTCAGTTATGTTGAGTACATGCAGTACCTATAATTTGGAGTTTAAATAACAAATGTCTTGTAGCAAAGACCAATAATTATAAGCAAGTTTTGAAATTCTTCTACGTATCTACCGGTATCCATGCGACGCTGCTTACGGTTAGATATCTTGGAATTAAGAGTAACTTACACTGGTTATGAGAACATCTTTCTTGCTTGAATCCTTGCTCATGTTTTCACCTTGGACTCTGGTGAGGGCAACTACACCAAGTTTGCTGGTCCCATATGCCCAGTCTCTCCATCCCTTTTGCACATGGTCGCCTACCTTTGTTGCCCTGCAAAATATGCAAATCATACACATATTGTGAGTATGCAAATAATATTTGAATACTCATGTTTCGATCTGAGGAATGTGATACAGTTGGCATGATGATGCAAGATAATAAAACTAGGAAGGTAACTTTTGCCTGGTGTACAGATAATTATAGATAATTTTCCCTTTTTTTTGGGGGGGGGGTTAAATGACATAATATAACCATGCGATCATCCCTATCCGATAATACCACGGTAAGATGACTGACTTTGTCTAAAGATAATATCTACTTCTGGTAGCAAAAAGGAAAATGGAATGAAAATTGTGGAATAATTATCTCCACTCACTGTTCCGTGTACAAAAAGATTATGAAAATGGAAATGATTCTCTACCATCACAAACATGATTGATTAAAAATGACTAATTCACATCAAAAAAAGTGCTTTGTTTTTCTCATGATTGGTAATATGAATTTCTATTTTGAGCAATCTAACAAAGCCTGGAAATGATGAATTCCCCCAAAGAAAATCAGCTTTTATACAGTGAGAATATAATTCAATAACCCTTTCGAGACATGCATATTTTGATGTTTGGCTCAATAACTTCTGATTCAGAGCCCTTAAAAAGTATACCAGATGCAGGAGTACAAAGTGCAAAAATTTCTACACACACTGTGTCTATATTTGTTGCATGACCATATTGTGTTTTATGCCAGGAATTTTATAGTTGAGAAGAAGCTTTAAAATCCTAAAATTAGCAACATATTGAGAAGTTCAAAATCATTGCTTTTAATCAAATTTGGCAATTTGTTCAATCTTTCAACAAAAAACCATGTAGCACTAAAAGAAAAATATTATTGTTGCCAATTTGAAGAACAAAATGTGATCAACTTAGCCCTTAAATAATTCATGTCCTGAAAGGGTTACAATTTATTACACCCCACCATTCCACCAACAGGCTTACTCACTCAATGAATTCATTCATGAGGTCTGTCACACCTTGCTCTGTCGAGACTTCCTTGAATCGCTTCTGGAGCTCTTCACTCATCTGGTAGTATGCCATAGGGGCCACTTTGCTGGCCACTTGGACAATCCTATTGTACAAAACAATACATATACATATAACATGGCCAACACACAAAATTGTCCTTTGTTTTCCTTTGCCATTCTAACTGGAATGTCAAATCATCACCCATTAGATTTCAAGTACATGCTTTTTTGTAGAAGTTATCTCTTCAAAAGACAAAAAAGAAAGACCTGTATTCTTTACCAATGAGAAAATTGACATGAATGTTTTTTTTTTAAAGTACACATTCAAAGAAAATCACAAATATGATAAATAATGTATCACTAGAAACTGGCAAGTTAACAGATAGCAATCGTATCAGTTTAAAGTCAACTACATATCAGGTAATTAAACAATAATACAAATAAAACTACCTCCCAGCATCTGCGATATACAAGCGCTTCGCCCAAAAAATAACAATGTTTCAATGACGTCAATAAAGGGAACAATCCTGTCCAAGCAGACGACGTCCCATAAAGAATGAACATAAGTGCAGTGCAGTTATTTCTCAAATTATAAAGAATTTAGTGTATTCAAACGTGCCCATATTTCACACCATTCTAAAATGGGAATGAAACAGATTCTGATTACTGAAATCTTTTGTTTGTAAATATATAGGATGAGGGTTAATGAACAATCAAAGAAACCACACTTTCAAATTGAAAAGCCCGCTGAATGATTGCAAGGACGGTATTTATCCCTCATTCAACGCCGAACGTCCAGCGGTGTATGCAGCTGTGAATGAAATGGCGTCTATTTTGTTTACAAGCAACTGATTCCTTTATTCTTGTAATGCTTCATTTTCCATCCAAATAAACCCATGCACGGGGTTTAGAGTGAGGCAATATGTGGATTAAACATAATAGACTGATGCTAGTGAAGTGAAATAACTGAGGAGAAGATGACAAAACAGGCACTGAAAATATGTGAGATGTTATGGGACATCGTCTGCTTGTGCAATTAACGTCCTCCCTTTGACGTCACACATTTCAGCGGCTTTCGGAGAGCTGTTCAGGTGCTATGTCGGGGCTGTATTTTAGCAATTTGTAATTGATAATAATCATTACTTCGAATGTTTGCAAGCGTCGAATTTTGACAAACTTGTCCGGTCTAAGCTTCACCTACGCAAAAATGAAAATTAAGTCAGTTTTAAAAATCAATGAATATCTACTTTAAATTTGTATGAGAGTTTGTTAAAAGAATGTTCTTTATAACGAGGGTTTCTACTGTACCTAGAGTAAAATGAAAGGTAGGTGAAAAGTATTTATCTGACATTTATGAAAGCATAGGTTCTTTTTTCTGTGTTATTGTGAAATCAATCGTCATATGAATCGAAGTAATTCATCTACATACTTAGTTCTCTTTTCAAAAGATGACCAACATTTACTGCATGATTTTTCCTGTGACACTTTTCTGTGTCACAAGAAAAGTGGCCTGTGTGACATCAAGCGTTTTGGGGCTCTGACTTATGCTCTTCACATTTTAATAGGTAATTTAACAGGGTGCTCGGCATGTAGGTCTTGTATATATGTGGTGGTAGTGTAACTGCTCAGTTATCGCTTACTCACATTCTGATTTCCATTGCTCAACACGCCGGGTACCACAAAGCTTGATTTTCTCTTTCAGCTCTCAATTTTAGAGCACAAAAAGACCGTTGGCTGTACTTCTAAATGTTTTGTTTTTATTCTGAAATGTTATTTATCCAAGGGAAAGCATTGTTTTGTTGATTTGGAGACGGTAATTGCGCTCAACGTGGCATGATTAGTTTAGTATCTTTTTGCCTTGACTCCCGTCACTACATAGACTCAATTTTCTGTTGTGCGGGAATTCACATTCAGGTACCTCGTACCCGCGCGAAAATTTAGAGTCAAACCAGGGTTTTTTTAAAAACCTGTGATGAATCAGCCCTAGCTCTGGCGACATTTACTGCGGGCTTTATTTCGCCAGGGTAGCAATTGGGCTTCAGGTTAAGTTTAGGATTAGTGTTAGGGCTAGGTATATTGTTTTGTCCAGGGTTGAAGTTTTGATAATTTTATTTAGAGTTTGAAATTGAAGATGAGGAATTGTCGCCAGAGAATGTGTCGTACGTACGCAGCATTTCAGGAAAGATATGTTTCATCTGCATCTCACCTTCCACCATCCCTGATAAGGGGTAGGAACGTGTTGGTCATTAGAAGCACTCCATGGTAGTTGGTCTTGATACTTCCTACCGCCTGTTCAGACATCGGGGTGTCATTACCCTGTTCAGATAGAGAAAAGGAAAACTTTTCACAATCATCTTGCTTTAACTGCACGTGAGCAATGAAATTACTAACCCATGGTAAAGATAAAATTTGGATTACAGATGTACTATTTCCAGGGGTTTTTCTTCCATTTTGCAGTACTCGATCATACATGTACAAGCAAATTTCAGAGTTGGCACTTTGTGTTTCATTGACTGCGACTCGAAAACTTCATAATTATCTCATCCTTTATTAGATTTTCCTCATACTATCACTGAGCTATTTCTCTCATTTTCATGCTTTTAGATTTATGTGTAGATCTAAGCCAACCTTATAACTGAGTGGACTTTTCCTTTAGAAACGATTTGTTGCCCAGTCTAGGAGCATCCAGCCATATTCAGATTCTTATTCACCTTGTAAGCAATGCCTGCGTTGTTAACCAGGATGTCCAATCCGCCATGTTCAGATTTGATGTCATCTCTAAGTTTTTCCATGCTCGTCACGTCATCAACATCAAGAAGGTGGAATCTAGGATTGAGTCCCTCTTTCTTCAGGACTTCCACGGCCTGCATCCCTCGCTCCTCATTCCTGGCAGTCAAGTACACCACCCCATTCTCGCCAAAGTGCTTGCAGAGAGCTCGCACGATGGCAAGACCAATTCCAGTGTTACTCCCACTTACCTGTAAAATTGAACAAAAAAGAAGGGGAACAATGATATTACTAAATTTTATAACACTCATTTGGGATCTGTCAACAGCAATTTTCAGACTTTCATGTAGCACGGTATAATTAATTTGCATACATGTGTGAAAAATGAATTTTATGAAAATAGACCCTTGAGTCACACATAGCAACTTTACTATACTTCATGTGTAGACACTTGGACGGTCACACAGCTCAACCCTTTCAAACAACGTCCTGCACAAGAGTCACCAACATTCACTCAAAATCTGCATTTGATTTCCAAATACTAACACCAACATGTCCATGAAATACAATGAATTTAACTCACCGATGTTGGAAAAGATAATTCCAAAAATAAAACCCATAATTTACTGTAAGTTCTGGCGAAATGGTGTATCTGAGTCATTGTGCACATTTCTTGGTTGCCGCTGACGCCGCAAGCACTGAATCTTGGAAAAGAAATCTGGTCGTCAAAAATTTGGTCCTTATTGCACACACGTAGAAGTCCCGATTTTCTGTGTGCTCGATTGTAGAGATCGATGTGCGTGCGCCAGTGGCGGATCCAGGGGGGGGGCAATCCCGGCCCGTGCCCCCCCTTTTGAGGGAAAACAATGCAATGTGCCCCCCCTATTTTTTGCGATTGTGCCCCCCCCCTTTTTTTTTTTTTTTTGCTTGTCAGAGAATTATGGAGGGGAACTGGACCCCATAACCCCCCCCCCCCCCACTGAGCGACTTTTGGAGGGCTGGCAAAAATTTTTTTTTGCTCGCCACCCCCCCCCCCCAAAGTTTTCCAAAGTTGACAATCCTGCATTTGTGTGCCCCCCCCCCCCTTATACGAAATCCTGGATCCGCCCCTGGCGTGCGCAATACCAAATTTCTTTGTTGCTAAAAATTTTATCGGCCGAGTTTAGTCTAAAACATCAGCGGAATGAAAACAACATGCGATGGGGAAAAAAATCGGCAGGGATTTCTTCGGTTTTGGACATGATTTTGACTTCGGATTTTGCTGGAAATATCAGAAGTTCTTCCTAACGGCCATTTAAGGTAAGCTAAAAGTAAGATTTTTAAAAACTGAATTTGAAAGGAAGTATTTGAAATATTTACCAGATATCTTATTTCCCCCCTCCCCATGCATTTAGTATATATCTACATGCGATAGAAAATATGTAGTATTTTTTGGATTAGTTGCTTGGTGGTCAATACAACCACTTGGTGTGCCTTGTTCATTGGATAAGTGGGTGAGCCTAACTTAGACTGAGTCTCACTCACACTTATGCGAGGTTATTTAATTGAGATAACCTCGCACTCTGTACCTTCATACTATACCGTGAGCAATTGCCTCCCATAGCAAGTGTGTGATATCTTGCACATATGTGTGCGGCAGAGGAGCAAGATCACCGACCAAAAACAGCTTGAAAATTTCACTTGATCAAGATGATAAAGATCATATCGAAGGATCTGGCATGAAATTAGATATTCTATCATTCTAAAATATAGATGGAAGTATTTTCTCAAAATTGTGCCGATTATATTGGTGTTTTTACCTCTTTAACTTTGTGACAGGCTGAAATTGACACAGGCCCATATAGTGATGGTCCAGTGACTGAGTGAGTGACTGAGTCTGAGACTGAGAGTTTGACCCAAAAAAATCTGCAAATTTGTTAAATAAAGAGGACCAGTCACAAAAAATGTTCTGCTTTGTGTTAGAGGTCAACTGTGGCTGAAATTCACACAGCACTGCACACAGATGGTTTCATGAGTATTTATAAAATAGTGCATAAATTGCCAGTTTGCAGCCATTGTAAAACACGTACGTAGAACAGCTCTAAGTGCGGGAGCGGACCGCAGTCCCGCTCCTGATCCTGCCGGAGCTGAGCAGGCCATCGATCTCATCTCAGCGATGGCACAATGCAGTGACTGAATGAGGCGATCCCCAAATGCCAATGGCCCAGCAAGCCCACTCACACTTATGCGAGCCAGGCCAGCCAACGAAGGTCGTAAAGTGACAATTGTTTACAGCATTATAAAACAGCTCATATGAATAATTATGAGGTACAAAATTTTCATCAGATGAAATATTAATTTGCCCTTGTGCAGGCAGACAAATTATGATAGCAATACTTACAACAGCTACTTTCTGAGACATTTTGTTTGAATAACGAAAGTTTGATTCCACAATTAACAACAACACCGCGCCGACAAACTATGACATGCCGAAGAGTACTCCCATTTCTAAAAATATATTTTTGATTTTGCAATAATGATGCGATAATTAGATTTTTTAAAAATAAAGAGGTGTTTTTGGATGAAAATGTGATAAGATCTTTATATACAATAATTTTCTACTTTGTTTATTTAATCATTCTTTAGTCTATATTACAGCGAAAAAATAATGAAATGGAAAATAAAATATACCCAGAACATGTGCTTTCCATACATAGTGAAAGTGGGCGTGGCCATGCTAAATGTTGTTCTCATCTCTATACCAACCTACCTTTAGAAAACAAAACTTTTTTTTACCTCTTTGCAACCATGCATGAAGATGAGTTATGTTCTACGTGAAATGCTCTGTGCAGCAGTGAAAGAACATGGGCAGTAGAAAAACAACACGATAAAAACTATTCAACCTCAGGCAATTTCAACAATGAATAGCCCTGTCTAATGTCTATATCACCTTTAAACATGCGAACATTATACAATGGCGGGCGTATTACGTAATCCTGGCGAGGAACATGATTTCTATGGGCAGTACAGTAGGCATTTGGAAATGCACTTGAGTCGATTTTTCGAAAGTAGTTTTTATCATTTAAAAATCACTTGGTGTCAAATTTGTCCTTTATATGGATGCCCCAGATTTCTTAAAGTTTGACTTGACAACTAATTTTTTTTATATCAAGGAGATATCACAGGTCCAGTGAGGGGCGGGCTCCTTACTACATGAGATACTTCCAGTCGAATTTTGAAAAAGTGGGTACATGTGTACGTAGGCTATCAAAATCATATCGCCGCGTGGGATCAACGTCTTCTCCAATATCTAGCCCAAACTGCAAAACACAATTATAGAATAGACCCCCCCCCACTCTCTCTCTCTCTCTCTCGCTCCCACTATCTCAATCTCGTTCTGAGGAAGAAAAATGACAGAAAATATAAAAACAAAGAATAACAAGGGAAAGTATAGAGAGAGAAGAAAAGAGAAAATCAAAACAATGAATAACATAAGGAAATATATAATGAAGGAAAAATGATAGAAACATTAAAAAAAAAATATATATATAAGGGAATTAACTTGAGACAGAAAGCGAAGAGAAAGGATGATCAAATCATCAAAACAAAGAATAACAAGGAAATAGACAATATACATAGCATGGATAGAGGAGAAGATTAAAGAAGGAAAAGAATAGAGAAAATATAAGAAAAAAAAGAAAAGGAAGTTGAAAGAAGGAAAAATACAAAGAATAACATAAGGAAAGACAGCAAAGAAGAAGATAGAGAGATTTAAAAAAAAGAATATCATAAGAAATGACTGAAAGAGAAGAAAGATCAAAACAAAGAAAAGCACGAGAAAGGACAGAAAGAAAAAAAACGATTGAAGAATAAAGACATGATAATAACATAAGAAAGGACAGAAAGAGAAGATGAAAGAGCTATCAAACAAAGCATAGCATAAGGAAAGATAAACAAAAAAGAGAAAGAAGAAAATAAGGAGATGCAATTGGAACATTAAACATGACTGAAGAAATGATGAAGGAAGGAAAGAATGAAAAGAAACAAGAAAAAAAGAGGATATAGAAGTATAAAAACAAAGAATAACAGGAAAGACAGAAAGAGAATCTACAGTAAGAAAGATAGAGAAATACAAAGTTAATGACAGAAGAACATGTGAAAGAAGAAAAATATGGAAAAACAAGGAAAAGAGGAGAAACTGATGATAGAAGAAGCAAAGAATAACATAAGGAAAGATGGAAAGAGAAAAAAGGAATTACATAAGGAGAGATAGACAGAGAAGATGAAAGAAAAAAATTAGAATGATAGAAAAAGAAAATGATAGAGGCTAAAAACAAAGAATAACACAAAGAAAGATTTTAGATAGATGAAAGAAGAAAAAGGAAGGAAATGTATAACGAAGAAGGAAAAGGTCATGCAGCAGTTGACCTTTACTTCTTAGGTCAAACTGCGCACAACGCTGCGCAATGGCAGAGCTTGAATTGAGCTAGAATCAGCGTTGATGAAAAGTTGAAACCGTGTTTTAAAACGTCGTTTTGATTTGTGATTCATGTTTGTGATTCTAGCTCCAAAATTTGCATGAACGCATCCATAGCTGCTCCGACGAATTCGTAAAATTATGGTTAAATAGGAATAGGGTTGCAATCATTGTTAATTTACGGTTAGGGCCTGGTTAGGGCAAGTAATTATAGTGGCCAGGGTTGAAGTTTGTATGAATTAGGTTAGTCATCAAAATAATATACCTTGCACTGAGAGGCTCCAGTAGAAATTATGGATTCTCTGAGATCACTGGCATATTACTCCATTACTATTACTAATCATGCCAGTCACCGCGAATCCGTAATTTAATTCAACTGGTGCTTCAAAAAGAGTGCATAGTATATTTGATTTATATATCCCACCAGTGGCGTATCTACGGGGCGGGGTGGGGGGGGGGGGGGGCGAGGGGGTATGTGCCCCGGGCGTAAGAAATGATGTTTATAGGGTTTGAAATGCAAAAAATGTATAAAGCTCGGTCGCTTTGCTCCCTCGTATAATTATTTTCAAGATCTAGCTATTTCGCACCCAAATGGCGTTTTTAACGTGTTAACCATTAATTGACTCTAGTTACTCCCCCCCCCCCCCCTCGCATAAGGCAGGAGCTTATTAAACTTTGTGTCCCCAGATGGGATATAAGTGCATATAAAAAGCACTTTCAAAGTATAGAACATGTAAAAGAAATCACAAATTTGCCTTGCAATTGCTTTACTAAATTCCTCAAATATATTTCTTCAGGGTTTTCATTTATTTTGCGCCCCCAAAATAGGAATGCTAAAAAAAAATTAAAAATCTATAGCTAGGTCGCTGTATTCCCTTGGATTTTTTAAAAAAAGGTAAAATACATAGAAATTTCAATTTGAGGGGTGAATTTAACATGGAACGATCACATTAATCATATTATACTATGCATTTACCGAGGTGTGGGAATCATTCATAAGTTGAAATTTATGTTGCCACGAACAACTATGCTTTTACTGTATAACGCATTGATACTTCCTTACATAACATACTGTAATATTGTTTGGGCTAACTGTGGTATTACCAAACTCAATCCTATTCTTTCCCTACAAAGCGGGCACTTCGTATTTGTACAGGATTGTCTTACTTTTCTCATTCTGATCCACTATTTTTCAGCTTAAAACATTGAAGGTCACTGATTTAAATATTTTTCAAGTTGCAGTTTTATGTATTTAAATATAAAAATAACCAATTTCCTTCCTCATTTCAAAATTTATTTAATCTAAACAATACAATTCACACATACCCTACCCGTATTTCAGAAAATTTTCATCTAACAAACCCAAAATTATTAATAATGCAATAAATCAACAAGACACCATGGCTCTGACTTGTGGAATAATCTACCCACAACAGTTTTTTGTTGTTGTTGTATTTATGTTTTTATTAAACAATCTGCAGGTCAAATTACAATATTTACAATCATTCAAAGTGATAAGGCACATAATTACTGACAATTACAAAAACTACCAAAGATTAACTTGATGGGGGAAAAAATAAAAAATAAAAAAAATAAGTGGCAGAAATAAAAAATGTTCCTAAAAATAATTTGTACAAATGCAAACATGAAACATGAACTGGGGTTCATAAAGGCACATAAATTGGAAATAGCAGTTTGCAAAAGATTTCAGTTATAGTGTTCCCACATCACGATATAAAATAACTGCTTGAATCAACTATCTTTTCAGAAATGTTCTTTTCAATATTAAGTTTCATATCTACATACAAACATGTTTTGAAGAAGATTGGATATAGTCTGATCCTTGATAGAAAGGTTATCATATTTCAAATTTCCATTTTGTGAAATGAAAAGGCAACTTATTTCTTTTTTTGGCCAAAAAATATTCGGTTTCTTTTGTTTCTGAGCAAATGATTTATATGCAGTAATGGATGGTGCACTATTTTGGAATTTACACAGATATATATATATATATATACATAATTCCTACTTAAGGCGATTTTTTTTGCCTCCTAACGTAGGGGTAGGAGGCATTCTATCTATATATACCTCTATATATATATATACCTAGATTCAACTAAAAGGCGAATTTAAAAAAAAAATGTATATACGTATATCAGCGCGAAATGACGTTACAGAGAATTAATGGATTCAAAATGTTAGTATGTGTTTAGAATTAATTTGATTCACTTTGCATTTATGGCAAAAAGAATCGTATAATAACTACCTTTTGTGTGCGATAAGGTATTTTTAGTAAATCCCCAAGCTATCAATATAATCAAGAAAAACAGACATTGCCCTTAGTCCAACCTCAGGACGTTTGGTCCCCAAGCGTTATACATATATAGATTTTCCACGTTATATTATACGAAAATGAGTTCTCCCTCACTGAACAAAACTTTGTAGTAATATAAGTAATTTGGCGCCCTCTACGTTAATATTGATAGAATGCCTCCTATGGAAATGGGAAAAAACAGTGCCGAAAACGTTAAGGCGAATCGAAAAAATTCGCCTTAACGTCGGCTTCCCCCATATATATATATATATATATATATATATAAAACTTCAACAAGAGGAACAAATAAGATACAAATCTATTCGTACATGTACCCAAAATTTTGTCACAATTCTTCACTGTGGTAGCTAAGTGCTACAATTCTAGTTGCGAAATATTTCAGGAAGAGTTTGGTTTTTCACAACTCAAGGAGTTTTGGGGGAAGGTGCAGGGAAACAACTTCCTGAGTATTTCAACTGTTTGTGACACCAACGAAAGTTGTAAGTTTCAATATCTTTTTATCTGATTCTTCTAAACATTGTATAGTTTTTGTTCATTATTAAAACATATTTGCTTTCATATGCTTTAATAGTTCGCTCTCTACATATTCAATACTCTAATATATTTAATGGGGAGTATATCATGTGTATCCTTTGAGCTAGTTGATTCAAATATATCCATTTCGTGTTTTATCAAAAAATAGGTAATTTATTATACAATCATCATCAACTGAATCATAGCGATAGTTGATGTTTTGAGATAATTTCAGTTCAAAATTCTAATGAGGGTCATTACTCATTTAAATTAACAGGGTGTTTAGCTTCGTGCTTAAGCTTTGTGCTAGGATTGGCGTTTAGTTTGGAGTTAAGCTGTGTGCTAAGCTTCGGGATAGAGATTGGAGTAAGGACAGAGAGACTGTTCTGCACTTCTTCATTGTAACAGAGGGTCTGGCTGAGCAAAGACTAGACAACCAAGGGACAGGGCCAAGCAAGCTCAAGTCAAGACAGATTTGATACAAGATAGATTATACTCTGTAAAGAATCGCATGCTTCTATTTAAGTTGATGCTAAGACATCTTATTTCTGTAAACACTTCTTTTGTGATAATTCTCAACATTTTTTATGTCCACTTGCTTATTTATACTGTAATACCAGAAGCTTTGGGTGTAGTTTAATAAATATGTGTACTCATATTTAAACTTCTATTATTTTCTGGTGTCTGCATTTGTTATTTCTTCTGGAAGAAGCCTTGATCCTGTTATCAGGTAGAGCTCTGGCCCTACCCTGTGACAGAGGGATGGGAAGCTGGGTTTAATCTAACGTGATTGGCCTGACGTCCTCCTCAAAGAAGTTCATCACTGCTCTCTTGGAGAAGAACTTGCCCTGGAGGTCGGTCGTCCCGGCCGGTAGGAGGGACAGGTAGACCGGGGTGTCCGCCCCCTGGTCTGGACTGATCCTAAGCTTGGCATACTCGCTGGTATGGTGTGCCGTCATGTTTGACATGACGTAGCCAGGACAACACTGCAAGATGACAAAAACGTGAACACATTAAAACGCTAAGGGCATGAGAACAGGTGATCTGACATTTGACTACGCAACATGAGCTCTGGACATTATTTCGTCAAGGATATTGGCATCTTGTCATAAAAGTGGACTATTTTCAGCTATTTCTAGTCATATTTTGAATAGAGCATTTAGAGAGCAATCCTTTTCAGGGGACATTTCTACTATGATTTTCTTTCAAACTGACATGAAACGAATGAGAAAACTCACAAACTATTTCTTACCTTTGCCAGAACTCAACCTTCTCTTTAAAATTGGTCTAAAGTAAGTACAATTTTTATGAACACCGCCCTTAAGGTTAAGACTTGGGTTGTGATTGGGTTTTGGGCTAGATCTAGGGTAAGGGTGGGTATAATGCTGGTTCCTGTGTTCAAGTAAGGAATTTAGGAGAAGACTGCTGAGGGATTGTCCCGATGCCTTTGATGTACAATTCTTTTCTTGCCTAGTTGGACAGATATAATTATGTAATGAGGGCTGGGGTAGGTGGAAAGTAGGTTTAGTTTGAACGTTGCAAATTTCTTGTTCAAAAGATTAATTTATGATTAATTTCATGATATGTTTAATACCGATCATTCATAATTACAAATTACAGGAATGGTGCCACAAAATTGTTGAAATCAGTCCATAAGCTTATGGGAAGCAAGATTATACATGAGAGAAATAGTTCAGTGACAGTATGAGGAAAATCTGATAAAGACAATTATGAAGTTTTAGAGTTGCAGCCCCCCCCCCCCCCCAAAGTTCCACACTGAAAAAAAAGGAGGATTTTTTTTGTGCTCCCTCGCAAGTATTCAAAAATTGTGCACTGTATGCCTATGCACAGTCCCCTCAAAAATTATGGCTCACTACGCCACTGATGTTTACCCCTCTAGTCGTAAAATATACTAAGTATATGATTTCAGAGTTATTTGTGGTGCAGTATGAAAAGAAATCTCACCGAAAAAGTCTTTGTACTTTTTTCCTTCACATAACAATTATTTTCAAAACTTTTAGGGATTTTGTTCTGACATTTTTAAACAAAATAATATGATCTGTTTTCATGACCATGTCAGAAGGTTGAGTACATGAAGTACATATAATTTGGAGTTTAACAAACATCTTGTAGCAGAGACTAATAATCATTAGCAATTTTTGAAATTCTTCTTATATCTACCGGTATCCATGCAACACTTCTTTACAGTTAGATATCTTGGAATTGAGAGCAACTTACACTGGTTATGAGAACATCTTTCTTGCTTGAATCCTTGCTCACGTTTTCACCTTGGACTCTGGTGAGGGCAACTACACCAAGTTTGCTGGTCCCATATGCCCAGTCTCTCCATCCCTTTTGCACATGGTCGCCTACCTTTGTTGCCCTGCAAAATACGCAAATCAGACGGATATCATGAGTATGCAAATGACATATTGAATATTCATATTTTGGCATGACGATGCAAGATAATAAAACTAGGAAGGTAACTTTTGCCTGGTGTTTAGATAATTTTCCCTTTTTTTTTCCCCAGGGGGGGGGGGGGGGGATGGTTAAATGACATAATATAACCATGCAATCACCCCCTTTCCAAATTAAACCACAGTAATATATTAACCAACTCTGTTTAAAGATAATATCTAGTTCTCGTAGCAAAAAGGATAATGGAATGAAAATTGTTGAATATCTACCCTCACTGTTCCACTTTTATTTCAAAGATACATTTACAACAGATAATGAAAATGGGAATGATTCTCTACCATCACAAACTTGACTGATTACAAATGACTGAATCACACCGACAATGTTTTGTTTATCTCATGATTGGTAATGTGAATTTCTATTTTAAAAATTGTAACACAGCCTGGAAATGATGAAATCCCCAAAAAGAAAATCAGCTTTTATACACTGAGAATATAATTCATTAAAATTTATTACACCCCACCCTTCCACCAACATGCTAACTCACTCAATGAATTCATTCATGAGGTCTGTCACACCTTGCTCAGTTGAGACTTCCTTGAATCGCTTCTGGAGCTCTTCACTCATCTCGTAGTATGCCATTGCGGCTCCTCTGCTGGCTACTTGGACGATCCTATTGTACAAGAAGGTACATGTAGAACAAAAACTAAAAAATAAAGAAAAAGAAAAAATGAAACATATTCTCGAAAGTGGCCTAAGTTAAGCCTGGCTTAACTTCGGCCGCTGATTTATGGAAGGCCATTTGTCAACCCCTAAGTCCTGCATAAATTACTATATTTATGTAACAAAATAAATATAGTAATTTATTTTCTGGGATGAAATGAGCATCAGAAATTCAATTCTGTCTTGAGATTTTTTGTATTTGCATTTAGTTCCAGAGCTAGAGGGAGTCCATGGTGATTTTGTAGGATGAAAATGGGTGACATCTGGCTCTCCATAATTCAGTGGCCTAAATCTACACACTTAGGTGGGGGTTTAAAGTTAGGCACCTTTCGAGAATACGGGCCATAGTCTTTATTTTAATGCTTTTACATTACACAAATCATCAAACATGTACTTTTCTCCAAATTGGTTTTGTCAGGCTTCGCAAGTTGATTTGAGACAACAAGAAAATGAACAGAAGATTTTTCCAGAGCAAAATAAACCCACAAGGTAGATTTGGTGTTCAATGCCCTAAAAGTTAGATTATCAGAAGTATTTGCTACATAAGCGAAGAACAATATGTTCTAATTTCCTAAACAGTTGATTTTTGAGAGAGGAGTACCAAGTGTAAGAGGGAAAAGCAGATTAACTATATAACATGGCCAACACATAAAATTGGCCTTTGTTTTCCTTTGCTATTCTAAGTGGAATGTCAAATCATTACCAAGTAGATTTCAAGTACGTTTTTTTTTAAAGGAGTTACCTCTTCAAAAGACAAAAAAGAAAGACCTGTATTACTTTACCAATGAGAAAATTGACATGAATGTTTTTTTTTTTTTTTGCATTGTACATGTATGAGAGTTTGTTATAAATAATAATGTTCTTTACAATGAGGATATCTCATTTACTGCGGGCGGGCTTTATTTCCTCAAAAACATAAGGTTAGGGTAGCAATTGGGTTTTAAATAAGAACTAGGTCCACTTACTTCTTGAATTACCTCTGTGAGTTAGATGGGCATCCAATCAAGCAATGAACAGAGTCTGCAGTAGGAAGAACAAAGCAATGATGGTGAATTATTAGATCCAGTTCTGATCACAGTCCTCTATCTCCCCCCAAGTCTTTGATGCGAAGAAAGATCATGAAGCGTGTCAAAGATAACAGGAACAAAAGCAAGTAACAGTGTCCAAAGAACAGGTAACACGGGTAAAACTGGTAGGAACGTAGAAGAACATCAAACGCGGTGAAAAAGAACTCCAAAACGTAGAACACCAGAAAAATGTAATCCTTAAGCTAAAGCGACATGTCATAGTCCGCATGCCATGCAGGCTTGCAGGTCCGACGGAGAGAACGTTTGGGTGACGGAGCAAAGGAGGGTGCTGGATCCATTGCATCAGTCTTGGGATCCGGTGCCTGTGGAGGATGATGCAGCAAGTCAGCGGAAGCCGAAGGTGCAGCCGAAGGGGAGGTATGAGCCAGAGGAGATGACTGTACACCGGTGAGAGGGGAATGTACATCGGGACCATCAGAGTCATCTAGCATGGGTGACGGAGGGTCATCTACGACACGTCGGGAGTTCTGCCGGGCAGGGGTAATGGGGCATGACGAGGCCGACAGCGGCACAGCAGAGACTGCAGGGGGGCACAGAGTAAACGATGGGGCAGATCGACGTGAAGCGTGAACATCAGCCTCCATTGTCTTCGGTGGTAAGGGCTGATGGACAGGGACATACTTCCTCAGAAATTTCCTATTTCGCAGTGTGACCCGTCCTGAGCCGTCTACGCGAACCATATACTGGTCATACTGCCGAACCTCAACCACGATTCCAGTCTTGTCCCATTTCAGAGGGTGTGGGCCCATTTGATTCTGGATGCGGACATGGTCCCCAATAACAAGGGGAGGAAGGCGTTTGGTGTGTTCCGACCAACGTTCTGCCCCCTTCATATGACGGTTCCGAAGGGCCTCCTCCCTAGCTTTCAGGGTCTCACGCCAGGTATCGTGCGGCTTGTATTTACCAGGAGCAATTGGGATGAAGTCCTGGATGGGGCGGCCAAAGACACACAAGGCCGGAGAGAGCTTGGTGTCCCTGTCAGGGGTGTTACGATACTGAAGCATAGCACGCTGGAAGGTGTCTGTGTCCAGGGAACCGGTGGGGCCTGTGTTGCTCATGATGAGACGCTTGATGGTTTTGACAGCAACTTCAGCTCTGCAGTTGCTGTGGGGGTAGGCAACAGAAGCGAGGCGATGATGTATGCCCCAGTCCATAAGGAAACGGCGTGTAGCTACTGCTGTGAATTCGGGGCCACCATCAGAAGCCAACTCATCGGGAATGCCGAAAGTGACAAAGATGCGACGTAAGCATGCGATCAGCCCATCTGCCCCCTGTGTGGACCGTTCAACGATCGGCCAGTTTGAGTACCTGTCCACCACCACCAAATAGTTGCATCCCTTGTAGTGGAAGTAGTCCGCACAGATACACTGGAAGGGGTAGGCTGGGGAGAGCAGGGGAGTTGGTGGGGCACTGGGATTGGAGGGTGCAATCCGGTTACACCCGGTGCAGTTTGCACGGAGAGCAGCAATCGCAGGGGTGATACCAGGCCAGAAGATCGATGCCTCAGCACGAGCTGTCATGGAGGTGACCCCTTGGTGGGCAGCATGCAGGTGAGACAGCACTTCCTCCCGGAGGGTTGGTGGTATGACCACACGGTCCTTGTAGAGAATGACCCCATCAACTGAAGATAGTTCATCACGGAACTGAAAATATTCACGCAGTGGTTGAGGGAGTTCATGACGATACTCAGGCATGCCAGACTCAATGATGCCAAGGAGAGTCTGCATGTGTTTGTCACTAGCGGTGGCCGTACGAACCCTGTCCCATGTGACTGACTTGAGGTGTAGCGAGTCCAGAGCGCATACGGCAGTGGAAAGCGTGCAGACTTCGACAGTATCCAGGTATGGGTCCATGGTCCGCAGGCCCCCCATGAGGGTCGGTGAATGTAGGAATGATACAGGTTCTGTATCCATTGTCGCGATATCATCAGGGAGGTCTAACTTCTCTGGCTCACCAGTCGGGTGACGTGAGAGGCAGTCCGTGGCACGATGGCGGATACCAGGGATGTGGACCATGCGGAATCTGTAACGGAGTGACTTCTCTTTCAAGTTCCGCAAGCGGGGATTGGGGATGTCCTCCAAGCCCCTATCAGCAAAGATCTTGAGTAACGGCTTGTGATCAACAGCGATGACGAGATCCTCACATCCCAACACAAAGTATCGTGCCTTGTCCAGGGCATCCACTACGGCAAGGGCCTCGCCTTCCACAGGTGCATACCGTGATTCAGCAGCATGGGTGAACCTACTGCCGACGAGCGTAATCTTCCAACCTGCGGCACAGCAGAAGGGGATCGTGCCTTCGCAGTCACAGTATTTCTGCAGGAGCCAGAAGCCGATGCCATTCTTAGACCAGTCTGTGGCGAGACAAGTAGGTCTGCTTGGGTCAAAGATCCTCACGCCATCTTCAATCTCACTAGTGATGACAGCCTTGGACTCATCAAAGGCAGACTGGAGGGCGGGAGTCCAGACAAATGGGGTACTAGGCTTGAGAAGCTGACGAAATGGTAGCATCTTCTCTGTCATGCTGAATGCGTATGACACCTGGTTGACAAGCCCGAACCATGACCGTACATCAGTAATGTTAGTGGGCGTCGGAAAGTCAAGGATTGCCTGCAAGTACTTCTGGCATGGCCGTACACTGTCAGTGGTGATCTCGAAGCCTGCAAAGTCGACGACATCGGCACCGAAGGTGAACTTGTTGGGATTGAGGACAATCCCGTTCCTTCCGCAGATATCCAGCCACTCAACAGCCTGGAAGAAGCTGTCAGTCATTGTGTCTGACCAAAGTAGGACGTCATCCACACATTTCGTCTTGTTTGGGATGGCCGACACGATCTCATCATAGCGCCTTGTATAGCCATCGCCAGAGGCAATGTATCCCTGAGGTGCGGTCTTGTAGCGGTACCTTCCCCAGGGCGTGATGAACGTTGTGAGATGGCGATCCTCCTGGCAGATGGGGACACTGTGATATCCATTCCATGCATCACAGACAGTTTTCTTTTTGCCTTGTGGCACCGACCTGGCTTGTAGAAAAGGGGACTGGGTGTGGTGTGTCTCTCTCGTAGCATGGGCGTTTAGGGCCTGGAAGTCAACAGTCCGCCTTGGTTTGCCATCCTTCTTAGCACACACCACCATCCTATGACACCAGGTGACCGGCTCGCCGACGGGCACGGGTTCAAGCACACCCAGCTGAACATCGTGATCCAATCCAGCCTTGACCGCATCTCGCCAGTGTAGTGGCACAGGCACGGGTGTGTGACGTGCAACAGGTTCTGCTTCTGGGTCGACCATTAGGTGCATCGGGGGGCCGTCCATGAGAGGCAGGGGCTGGTGTTCACAGGTGTTGAATGTGCTGCTCTTGTAATAGTCAAGGAGATATTGCTGCAACTTTTCACGGCTGGCCTCAATTGCAGGGAAAGGCAGCACGGTGGGAGGTGGTGGGGGCCTCTGACGTCGAGGGCAGGCACAGGTTTTCTCCGCAGGGACTCCCTTGAGGGCTGCAGCAGTGTCAACCAGGCATGCTTCCTGTGTGTCGCCAAGTCGTGGGAAACTGTCTGAGATGATTCCCAGGTCAACGCAGGCTTCCTTGCTGAGGAAGAGGTGATCGGAGCTGTCGGTGACGTACGTCATCTGTCTTGCCTCGACAGTGCGACCGAGGGAACCCTCGCCTGACAAACGGAGCGGAATAGCGCCTAGAATCCTGACACCCCCTTTAGTAGCAGTGCGCATCTTCATGTTGACAGGGATGAGGTCCTGCTGGCGTAAACCAAGGCGGCGAATAACCTTCATGCCAGCCAGACAGCTCTGGCATCCAGTATCAGCCATAGCGGGGATGGAGTGAGGCAGCGATGGGGAAGAGAGGCTAAACCCTAGAGCTTCATAGTCACTAGGAACAGTCCGAACAGTCACATCTATGAAGGGTTGGGGGGAAGACTTTCTCCTGACCCATGCCCGTGAGAGGCTGTCATACACATGATGATCAAGGGCAACGCCATGGCCACCACATGAGCGATCAAAGCCATGGACGGAGCAGAAGGAATCAAAGGCAGCATTCTCGTGTCCATCTGGGGTTGTTGCAGGTGAACGTCGTGGTTTGTCCTTGCTGCGGCACACATCCTCCATGTGGTGAAGTCTGTCACAGTGCCTGCATTTGTGTCCATAGGCGTCACACTGTGTCTTACGGATGTGAGCGGGGGCACTCCGTCCATGTCCCTTCTTGCCACAGTAGGCACACGAGTCCTGTTTCTCCCTGACATTTGTCTGCTTGGTCTTCCGGTATGAGCTGCTGGCTGAGTTCACAGTGTGAGCGTCTAGTAGGGACGACGCAGAGCGCTTGCCTGCTTCCTTCGCCTCGATGAACTGGAAGATATCCTCTAAGCTCATGTCCTGGTTCTTGTCCCCCAAAAGGTCAAGCTGGATTTCAGGGTCAGCAATTCCCCTGCTCAGGGCATCCCGCAATATCTCATCTGTGTAGTTGACATCAGTGGAGCAGTTGGGGCACTTGACAATAAATTTACAGATGCCAGCTTGACCTCGTAGACGGGCTCCAAAACTACGTACTGTTTCGTCTCGGTCTTGACGCATGTTGTGGAGTGCCATGCGAGCAACCATAGTGTTCTCTTCACGTACGGCAAGCTTCTTGATGGCTGCCAGCACTGCTACTTCGGACTTCGAGGTGAGGCTACCACCAGCGGATCTTGTAAGGTCCTTGCGAAGGGGCTCATCGCAGCATTCCAGCAACTGCACAACCCTGTCCTTGCCGTCTATCTTGGTGGCTTCCACATAGTCGGACCATCGTGAGGTGAAGTAGGCCCAGTCTTCACTTGTGCCAGCAGCAGCTATGGTAGGCCTCTTGACTTTCTCGACCTTAGCGACCGCAGCAAACTCAAAACATGGAGCCTGCTGTGGCTGTGACTGTTC
Source organism: Heliocidaris tuberculata (assembly GCA_025618425.1). NCBI lineage: Eukaryota > Metazoa > Echinodermata > Echinoidea > Camarodonta > Echinometridae > Heliocidaris > Heliocidaris tuberculata. The sequence continues at coordinate 23,888,599 of CM046849.1, forward strand.
AAGATGCATCCAGTGCAGGAGTGGTGGAGCAGGATAGTTCAGAGAAGGATCTGCCTGCCGTTTTTCAGTGTCAACGTTGCAACCTGATAATCAGTGATTCCACAGCATTCATTGCTGCCCATGGTGATTTGAAGTCCATCACACTTAACAACTCTGTTCATAAATAAGAACTAGGTCCACTTACTTCTTGAATTACCTCTGTGAGTTAGATGGGCATCCAATCAAGCAATGAACAGAGTCTGCAGTAGGAAGAACAAAGCAATGATGGTGAATTATTAGATCCAGTTCTGATCACAGTCCTCTAGGTTTTAGGTTAAGTTTAGGGTTAACTGTTAGGGTTAGGGTTAGGTATATTGCTTTGTCTAGGGTTGAAGTTTAGATTTCATTTAGAGTAAGAATTGACAAGGAAAAATTCTCGCCAGAGAATGTGTTGTACATAAGCAGCATTTCAGGAAAGACACGTTCCGTCGGGGGCGCCGACATTTGCTCCGGCGACATTTGCCCCACAGTCCATATCTCGAAAGGTCAAAGGTTAAGGTCAAGATCATGATTTGTTTTTCTGTTCAGGACAATGTGAAGATTAGGATTAGGATTAGGGTTAGGGTTAGGGTTAGGGTTAGGGTTAGGTTTAGGTTTAGGACAGGGGTGGCACCAGGGTATTTTGATAGGAGGGGCAAGACGACCTAAAGATGATGTCATATTTTTTATCCCATTAAATAACAGGGGTAATATAGAGTTATATGTTTAAGACCTCTCTTTTTAATACTCCTCTTTCTTCTTTCTTCACTTTTCTTCCCTTTTCTTCCTCCTTTTCTTCTTTTTTCTTCTTTTCTTTTTTTCACTACATGAAATATCATAGGGGGGGGGGGGGCGGTCGCCCCCTCTGCCCCCCCCCTGTAGCGCCACCCCTGGTTTAGGATTAGGTTTAGGTTTAGGATTAGCATGGGCAAAGTTAGACCGGAGCAATTGTCGCAGGAGCAAATGTCATACATCTGTTTCATCTGATCTCACCTTCCACCATCCCTGATAAGAGGGAGGAACGTGTTGGTCATTAGAAGCACTCCATGGTAGTTGGTCTTGATACTTCCTGCCGCTTGTTCAGACATTGGGGTGTCATTACCCTGAGTAAAAAGAGAAAAATACTTTTCACATTAATCTTGCTTTAATAGCACATGAACAATGAAATGACTAACCCGTGGTAAAGATAAAATTTGGATTATAAGTGTACTCTTTCCAGGGGGGTTTTCTTCAATTTTGTAGTACTTGATCATACGAGCAAATTTCAGAGTTGGCAATTTGTGTTTAATTGACTGCGACTCTAAAACTTCATAATTATCTTATCCTTTTATTAGATTTTCCTCGATCATACCATCACTGAACTACTTTTCTCATTTTTATGCTTTTAGATTTACATGTAAGCCAACTATATAAACTGAGTGGAGTTTTCCTTTAGAAATGATTTGTTGCCCAGTCTAGGAGCATCCAGCCATATTCAGATTCTTATTCACCTTGTAAGCAATGCCTGCATTGTTAACCAGAATGTCCAATCCACCATGTTCAGATTTGATGTCATCTCTAAGTTTCTCCATGCTCGTCACATCGCTGACATCAAGAAGGTGGAATCTAGGATTGAGTCCCTCTTTCTTCAGGACTTCCAAGGCCTGCATCCCTCGCTCCTCATTCCTGGCAGTCAAGTACACCACCCCATTCTCACCAAAGTGCTTGCAGAGAGCTCGCACGATGCCAAGGCCAAGTCCAGCGTTACTTCCACTTACCTGTAAAATTTAAGAGAAAAACAATCGGAACAATGATATTACACTCATTTGACATCTGTCAACAGCAATTTTCTATGACTTTCAAGCACGGTCCAATTCTAGTTAAGTTACGTGCATGAAAAATTAATTTTATGAAAATATAACCACATCTAACAGTTAGACTGATAAGTGAAATCAACAAAAGATGAAAATTCGAAAAGTTGACAATAAAAACATCTGCAAATTTCTAATTTAAAGAGGACCAGTCACAAAAATATGTTCTGCTCTGTGTAAGAGGTAAACCACGGTTGTAATTCACACAGCACTGCATACGGATGGTTTCGTTAGTAGTCCTATTTATAAATTAAAATAGTGCAGAAATTGCCAGTTTGCAGAATACACAGCAGCACCGGTCATGATCCTACCGGAGCGGGCCATTGGTCTCATCAATGACACAATGCAGTGACTGAATGAGGCGATCTCCAACAAGCCAAGGAAGGTCGGCTGAAGAGTGAAGTGACAATGGTTTACAGCATTATAAAACAGCTTATATAAATAATTATGAGGTACAAATTTTTTTATCAGATGAAATATTAATTTCCCTTGTGCATGCAGATAAAATATGATATCCATACTTACAACAGCTACTTTCTGAGACATTTTGATTGCATACCCTGATGACGAAAGTTTCATTCCACAACAATAACAACAACGCGCCAACAAACTATGACATGCTGATAAGTACTCCCATTTAAGAAAAAAAAAAAAAATTTGATGTTGCAAAATTTGAAAAATCCCAAAGAAAAAAATGATGCAATAATTAGATTTTTAAAAATATTAAGAGGCATTTTTTGATGAAAATATAATAAGATCTAATATACAATAATTTCCTACTTTAATAATTTAATCATTCACTATATTATAGCGAAAAAATAATGAAACATGTGCTTTCCATAGTGAAAGTGCCTCATCGATCGTGCACCAACATCACTTGGGAGTGGTGGATGGGTTGTTACCATCTCTATGTCATATACTTACCTTGGAAAACAAAACTTATTTATCTCTTTGCAACCAAGATGATCGAGTTATGTTCTATGTGAAAGGCTCTGTGTCGTTTGCAGGCACAAACCATGCATATGGTCAGTAGTAAAAGAGTGTCTGCTCTGTAAGACTACCATAGGCCATGTAGCTGCTCCTGATATTGACACGACCAAAAGGTAGCTGAATTAGGCTTCTCTCAAGACACAATGATTTTCCGATACAGTGTCAAATTAGAGTCTGTGCTGCCTTGGGCTTCTCTCAAGACACAATGATTTTCTGATAGTGTCAAATTAGGGTCTGTGCTTGCAGACTAGGCTCTGTGCGGCAATACATACAGTAGGAAAAAAAAAACACGATAAAAACTATTCAACCTCAGGCAATTTCAGTAGCCCTGTCTAATGTCTTTCACCTTTAGAAACATGCGAACATTATGCAATGGCGTATTACGTAATCCTAACATTATTTCGTGTGTGCACGTGAGTGGGTTTTTACAGACATATCAGATATGATTATCGATTGTTTACGTCTGAGGACCGAGTCTTAGCGGCTCCTACCCGGCCACGCACACGGCCGGCCAGCCAGTGAGTTAGCAGTAACGTTAGGCCTATAACCTGACCTGGGCCTAACCCATAGGCCTAACCAAGGAGTTATCGGAGTTCTGTGATAACTCCTTGGCCTAACAGAACTCCGCCCCGAAGCACCACCATGTCCCAGGCCAGAAGCGTAAGCGTAAGCTAACGTTAGAGCTACATTGCTGAGTAAAGCTTGCGTGTAGGCCGTAGGATCCACAACATTTTTATAAATCAAATATTTCATATTACAGCTAGTGAGAATCACTTCATGGCCATCTTAGCATCCGTACCCAGACGGAAGTTAGTACCGCCTAGCTTACTGAAAAAAAAGTAGGCTGCTAAAAGGCTTGTCTCGCCTATTGTGTGAGTTGGAATGACTGACCGCACATTCACAAAGACATAGAATTTCTGTAGAGCGAAGGTACATAGTCTTTTTGAACCCCGCTTCTGCCGTCAATTGCTCGTGGTCTAGTGGTTAAGACGACGGGTCAGAGGCTTCTCTCTACACTGATGCAGTGTTGCGGGTTTGACACCTGATTTTCTTTTTCACTTATGAAATTGACAACAATAGCGTTTATTCCGTTAAATATGAGCATGATTTCAACAATAACAAATAAGATTAAGAAACTTGACTAAATATTCACTTTGTCAGGCGGATTTAATGGCGGTTGGGTACGGATGCTAAGTTGGCCCACTTCATTATGTAGCCTACTCAGAGAACATGATTTTTAGAGCTACATCTACTTACAACAGCCACTTTTGGAGGCATTTTGATTCTGAATGTGGCGACGTTCTTCAGCACTGCACAGTCGAGTATAGTATTCAAGAATAGATATAAGATCAAGAGTGTGTGGGTTTTTACAGACGTAGTCTAGACGTGTTATCTCCAATAACCTCGCATTGTGTGAGTGGACGTGTATCAACAATTTCAAACAGATAATGAGATATTATTTACATCTGCATGGGGAGCGTCACCATCCGAAAGACGTACGTGTCTCACTCTCAGTATCGAACCTGGGTCCGTTGAATCAATTTATAACTTCCACTGTTAGTGTTAGCTATAAATCCAGCTACAGTGCAGTGGAACTTGAAGTCAAGCTATACGCTATAGATCAGATAAGAGAAACATGTATTTTCTTTGACATAAGGTACCATGCATTAATATTTGTTCCTTCAACACAAATATGAATGCAGCAGTGGGGAATGTGTTGCTTACCTGTGAACGCATAAAATTGGGAGGGGTTGGGTGGGGGCGTGGACGGAAGAGCCTGAGGTCATTGGTTGACTCTGCTCGACAGCTCGGTGTATCAAAACACATCATCAGTCGACCGACCACACCCTCCCTTTGCCCCTTTCTTTCTCCCCCCCCCCCCCCCCCCCTCTCAGAATGTTATTTCATCTAGATTCTAGAATACAATAAAATACCATTGCTATGGTCAATGGAGGATGCATGTCCCACTAGAAAATGTTGGATATCTAGCAGTGGCGTACCCAGGATCAGGGGCGGATCCAGGATTTCGTATTAGGGGGGGCACACAAATGCAGGATTGTCAACTTTGGGAAACTGCTTGGAGGGAGACCCATATTTTTTTGGTCTCTCGCCAGCCCTCCAAAAGTCGCTCAGTGTGGGGGGGTGGCGAGCAAAAAAAAAAAATTTTCGCCAGCCCTCCAAAAGTCGCTCAGTGGGGGGGGGGGGGGGGGGGGGGGGGGGATGGCGAGCAAAAAAAAAAATTTTCGCCAGCCCTCCAAAAGTCGCTCAGTGGGGGGGGGGGGGGGGGGGGGGGGGGGTGGCGAGCAAAAAAAAAAAATTTTCGCCAGCCCTCCAAAAGTCGCTCAGTGGGGGGGGGGGGGGGGGGGGTTATGGGGTCCAGTTACCCTCAATAATTCTCTGACAAGCAAAAAAAAAAAAAAAAAAAGGTTTTCTGGGCGAAAAGGGGGGGCACAATCGCAAATAGGGGGGGCACATTGCATCGTTTTCCCTCAAAAGGGGGGGGGGCACGGGCCGGGATTGCCCCCCCTGGATCCGCCACTGCCCAGGATTGTTTTTTAAGGGAGCTCGGAGGGGGTGTCTTTTGACTCCAACATTCTCTGACAAGCAAGCAAAAAAAAAAAAAAAAAAAAAAAAAAAAGATTATTAGCATTTTGGCATTAAAAAAAAAAAATAAGCGTTTGCTTCATTTCTAAAGTGTGTGTATGTGTGTGTGTGTGTGGGGGGGTGTTTAACATCAAAAGGGGGGTGTTTGAACACCTAAAACACCCCCCCCCCCGGGTACGCGCATGAAATCTAGCATTTAAAAAAAAAACACCTCACAAAAAGCAAATAAACTGGACTCGGCGACCGTTCATTTTTTTTTGCTTTGTCATCCTGAGTCAGCACAATAAGCCAGTTCGTAGATACAATCTGAGCATGAGCAGATAAAGGTCATTTGTACCCAAATTGTAAAACCCACTGAGACGGGTACTGGATACATGCTCATGATAGTCATGTAATCATTATTTATGTATTTATCAGAGGGACATTCTTTGATACACAGCTGGAAGTATTCTTCTACAGTGGGATGACAAAAGGTATTCATGAATCACCTTCACCCTTTTGGGCAGTGACTATTCTAAAAGGCACAAAGTAGGATGTCTCTATGTGCAAAAGATATGTGGATTTTGGGGGGTCATTTGTACCCAAGCTAACTCCGAACTGGTCTATTACTTCTGTTTCGCCACGTGCTCTATAATACAGAGCATGTTGGCTCAGTTGGTTAGAGCGCCCGCCCCATGAACGGGAGGTCGTGGGTTTGAACCCCGGCTGAGTCATACCAAAGACTTTGGTTTGGACGGGGTTGTCATTTGTAGTTGATGCCTCCATCGGATTTAGCAGATTAAAGTGTCCATAATTAGGGACTTGGATAAAAAAGGCGAAATGCATTTTTGCATCTGGGATTTGTACCGTTTAGCGAGGTGACGAGGGATTATTCTGAAGAAAATAGTAACCTATGTTTAATTATAAAGACTAAGATGTAATTGTAAACAAACAAAAAATGCCCCGGCCATGTTTTGTTTGCAAAAAAGCGAAACGCAAAACACACCCATTGTCAATCTGCACCTGTTTGACAAGAGACAATAGAGGAGCTTGTTAAGTATCTGGGCTATGTGGCTGCCATGCTGAAATCTACCATTCATGTGTTAAACACAAATACCTTGCAAGCTCTCTATTATGCCTTGCCAAACAGGCGCAGATGGACAATGGGTGTATTTACATAATCCTGACAATATCATTTGACTACTTTTGAAAAAGCAGTACAATTTTCACAATTTAATAAATTATTATTGAAATGATCATTTGACACCGAATAGCACCCCAAAAAAGTTACAATACTCAAGATTGTACTATGTAAATTTTAGCTGAATTGAATGAGACACTTTGGAGTAATGCCAAATGTAATGCCAAAAAATGTTTTTCTCTACATCCAGAGCATTTTGGGCAGCAAAGCTTGGTTTAGGGGCACTTTGGTGTTTTTTTTTTCAGGGGCATGTTACACCCCCTTCCCGATGGAAATTTTTGTCAGTTTTTATATTTTGTTATGTACACCCATAACTCTTCCATCTGACAAAATTTGGTTCGTGGGTCTTAAGGGGAAAAAATTGCCCAAATTTTTAGGGGCGGTCTGACAACCCATCCCGACGGAAAATTTTGTCAGTTTTGGTGTTATAGTAATGTATAGTCATACACCTTCCTTCTGACACAGTATGGCGCATATGTTAGATGGGTTGAAATCGACCCGACTTTGGGGCCCCTTTTGGGGGCTCTGGGGGCCAAACCCGGCAAAGTTAGACCAGAGTAATTGCCACAGGAGCAAATGTCATGGAACCCAATATATAGGTCTGCTCCTTCTCTTTCACTATGATTTACCATATAGACTGAAAACACAATAATTAAGAATGCCTACACTCCGGTAGTCTGCAATCAGAATCACAGGGCTCTCTGGAAGAGCAGGTCCAGAAATGGACTTGAAATGACACCACCCTGTTGAAATAAAACTGAAATAATAATAATAGTCAGGGGCGGCGCGCCCGGGGGAGAGGGCAGGAGGGGCACAGTGCCACCTCCCCCCCCCCCCCACTTTTGCAAGTACCTCTAAAGTGCCCTTTTTATTTCTGAAAAAAATGCCCTCTTTATTATTCCTTTTCCTTTCTAATAAGTGCCCTTTCCCATTCTGATAAGTGCTCTTTTTCTCCTTCTGATAAATGCAATTTTATTTCGGATAGGTGCCTAATTTTCTTTCTTAAAAGTGCCCTTTTTTCCTTCTAATAAGTGCCCCTTTTAAATATAATGATTGCCTCCCCTTTCTCCCTAATATGTGCTCTTTTCTTCCTTGATAAGTGCTTTTTAAATTCCGATAGTTGCCCCCTTTCCCTTCTAATAAGTACCTATTTTTCTCTTCTGATGAGTGCCCATTTTCAAATCTGATAAGTGCACCCTCTTTACTTCTGATAATTGCCCTTTTCCTATCTAACATAAGCCCTTTCCCTCTTCTCATAAATGCCCCTTTTCATATCTTATAAGTGCTCATTTCCACCTCTGAAAAGCGCCCCTTTTTACTTAGATTTACCCACTGTTCCTTAAAAAAGAGGCATATCTAGCTTCAAAGAATCGATGCGGCTTTATATAGTAAAAGGTACCCATATTACTACAACTACTACAATGTAAGGCAGTGGAGCTGGAGGCAAGAGGGGCACAATGCCCCCCACTCGAATGTGCCCATAATTTACACTAAGTATAAGGGCAATATTTTCTTAAAAATTTCCCCAATGACAATTTTTTTTTGCCAGCCCTCAAAAAATTCGCTCAGCGGGGGGGGGGGGGGGGGGGAGGGGGCATCAGATGTTTTCCTCCATAATTCTCTGACAAGCAACAAAAAAAAAAAAAATTACAAAAAATGGGGGTTTCTCCTGGTTTGCCCCCCCCCCCCCCGTTACTGCCCAATAACCCTTTTTTTTTTTGGGTGGGGGTCAAAAGTTGTTAGGGGGCAGTAAAATCCACGTTTGTTTAATTGACAAGGTTCGGAAAATCATTTGATTGGCCCATTTTTCAACAGAGGTGTTGAACACTAAAGATGGATATTTTCTAGAAAGATTGATTTGGTCCTATTTTAACACTCTCTTAACTTTCTTAAGTTTTGTTAGCAAATAATTATAGACAAAACACCATTCCATTGAAAACCAAAAAATATTTGACAATATTTGTAAAGAAATGATTGTGCTGCATGGTCATTCACCTCTTGATGCGAATTTGTCCGTCTGTGACAGAAAAGATTTTTTTTTTTTCCATTGGTGGGGCAAAAATAAAAACAAAAACCATGCTAAGCTATCTCACTAGCTAGAGACCTATACAATGTATGAATAAAACTTTGACGAATTAGATATACATATCAATATAATATCACCGAAATTGTGATTTGGGGAAAGGGAAAGGCTTTTCTGTCTTCTCTTCTTGACATTTGAAATGGGTGATCATGTTCATCACCATTTAGACAAATGCTTTGTATCAAGATGAACCTGACTAAAAAGGGAAATATGATTCAAATTAAAGTTGTCAGAAATTTGAGTCTGATATATTTGTTAATTTGTAGCCTTTAATTGTAGGCCTTTAAGCTTGATGGTCGTAACAAATACATAGCTCATTAATTATGCAGCACACGAACCCTCGGGCCATGCATGTGACTTGAAAGTGAAAGGAACGACTTTTTTTCTTTTCTTTTTTTGAGAACACGTAGTCTAATTTGTTTTCCCCTTTCTTCCTCAAAGGTATATAGGCCTATCATATCTAAAATTCTTGAGTGAAAATTAAAAATGTTGAAAGTATTTGATTGTCTTTGTCTTTAAAAAAAAGCATAAGCCTATATACGGTAATGTGTATTGGAAAGTTTCAAGCCAAATGATTATCATTAGCCTATTATGGACTCCACCACAAGACGAATAAAGCAGATAATTATGCCGTTTATACCTTAAATACATGTAGCTGATTTCTGATACATCTACTTTACGTTGACTTTACATCAGAACAAAGCAAAGCAAATCAACTTGAGGAAAAAACTAAGAAGAAAAGGGAACGGGAGAAGAAGAAGAAGAAGAAGTAGAAGAAGAAGAAAGAAGAAGAAGAAGAAGAAGAAGAAGAGGAGGAGGAGGGTCAGAAGAAAAAGAAAAGAAAAGAAAAGGGGTGAAAAAAGAAGACGAAGAAGAAGAAAAAAAGGAGGGAGAGGAGGAGAAAAATGGAGGAAGAATTGAAAAAAAGAAAAGAAAATAGAAAAAAGAAGATGAAAAAGAGGAAGGAAGAAGAAGACGAAGAAGAAGGAGGAGGGAAAGGAGGAAAAAAGAGGAAGAAGAAGAAAAAAGAAAAAAAAATAAAGAAGAAGAAGAAGAAGAGTGAAACTTTCGTGAGTTTATAGGCACTGTCCTAATCTCTTCTGAAAAGACGGGCTCGGTCCAGGCGCGGTACACTTAATCTCTTTTCAAAATAATATTACGTAATACGATATGATGACTCAGCAAAGGTTAGCAGATTCTGGACAGTTCGACCTATTTATACAACCCATGACATTAGGCTATATTGATGTACAAGTATGATCTGCAACATTGATTGAAAGGTACTGGCTTATAAACCATCAGAACAGGGCATCATACTCGATCAGCAAATTACACGGTGAAATTGACGACAGACACTCAACAATGAAACGTGTAGCAGTGGTAATGATCTTATTTTATTGATATATTATCTACGGTTTATATCATTCTGTTGAGAATGAGTTGATCTTCTAGCTTCTGCATACATGTTCTGGTCGATCGTTTATAACAACAGGTCTAGCTAATATATTGTATATCATATTCTAGATGAACCGCACTATTCTTAGACAGAGATGGAGGGAAGTTACATTTCTCTGGAGGGAGGGTTGTGAATAGTAAATTTGCAGGCACAAACCCTGGTCAGTCGTAAAAAAAGTGTCTGCACTGTAAGACTACGGACCCTGTATACTATAGCTGCTGCTAGCTATTGACATGACCAGCGTGACCAGTAGGTAGCTGGGTTAGGTTTCTCTCGATCAAGACACAATGATTTTCTAATAAAGCGTCAAATTGGGGTCTATGTTTGCAGCCTAGGTGGTGAAGTTTTGATAAAGATAATAATATGCAGATATCTTTTTTGATGCACACGGCATGCAAGCCCCACCTTGACCACGCCCACAGTGCCCCTCTCCATGTCCCGCTTTCAGTCTTTCACTGTATGTTGAAAGCAGCTTGTTCATCGGGGTTTATTAGCATTTGGATAGATCGAACAACCAAATTTTACTGTACGGTACGTGAGGGAAATATTAAAGGGCAATTCATTAACCTTGATGATTTGTGTGAAAGCAGAAAACTAAAAACAGGAAGGTGAAAGTTTAAAAGAAATCGGACAAATGTTAAGGAATAAGAAAGTTATTGATGACGAGAATGAGTTAATCTTCTGTTACTGTAATGTTATCAGAAAGTAGGCCTATTCAGCCTATCTGCATGCAGGTTGTGGTCGATCGTTTATAGCAATAGGTCTAGTTGTATCATATTCTAGATGAATTAGATTCTTAGAGGGATAGAGTGAGGGTGCAGGTGAAGTTTTGGTCAAGATAATTCATGCAGATGGCTTTTTTGATGCACATGGCAAGCCCCACCTTGACCACACCCACAGTACCCCTCTCACTGTTTCAGTCTTTCACTGTGTGTGGAAAGCAGTTTGTTCATCGCGGGGTTTATAGCATTTGGGTCGAACAAACAAGTTTTACCATACCGTACGTGAGGGAAATATTAAAGGGCAATCCTATCTTGGTAATAATAATATCATTTTTTGTGTGAGAAAGCAGAAAAAATAAGAAAAACAGGATAGTGAAAGTTTGAAAGAAATCGGACAAGGAATAAGAAAGTTATGGATGTTTGAAAAATGAGATCTCTACATTTATTCTATGCGAGTCTCAAATTGGCAATTTGATGAGTCAATTGTGACAACTCTCCAGACACAAAAATATTATTAATTTGCGGTTTTCTCCGAAGCACTTTAGCCTCGGGGCAGTACTCAAAATATATTGGAGATAGCATATACATGATATAGGTCCTCGTGAAAGAAAAAAAAGTCTTACTGTACCGTAATACATTTTGAAAAAAAAAATACATTTTAGTCATTTTATGTGTAGGAGTAAATGGAGTAAATGGGGAGTTTTCCGCATCCAGTGACATTATATATTCAGCCAATTTGAAATCCCCAAATGTATAGTGATTACAACTTTCGGGAAAATTCCTAATTTTATTATTGCTTGTCCGATTTCGTTCAAACTTTTACCAGTCTGCTTCTCTGATTTTTTTCTCTTTCTTTCAGTTTCAGAGCAACTTGCCATTACCGTAATAGCAAGTTGCTTTGAAAGAAAGGAAAAATCAGAGAAGCAGATTGGTGAAAGTTTGAACGAAATCGGACAAACAATAAGAAAGTTATGAATTTTTGAAAGTTGTAATCACTATACATATGGGAATTTCAAATTGGCCAAATAGGTAATGCCACTGACTGTGATGTAGCTGTGGACAACTCCCCCACTCGCTCCAATACACAAAATGACTAAAATGTCATTTTTTTCAAAATGTATTACTCAATAGCATCTTTTTCTTTCATGAGGACCTACAACAATATGCTGTCTCCAATATATTTTGAGTACTGCCCCGAGGGTAAAAGCGCCTCGAAGAAAACCGCAAATTAATGATATTTTTGTGTACGACAAATGGGAGAGTTGTCCACAAAAATGTCACAATCCAATCACCAAATTGCCAATTTGAGATTTGCATAGAGGTAGTGATCTCATTTTTCAAACATCCATAACTTTCTTATTCCTTGTCCGATTTCTTTCAAACTTTCACCATCCTGTTTTTCTTATTTTTCTGCTTTCATACAAATCATCTTATTACCAAGGTTGGATTGCCCTTTAAGGTTGGATTTCCCTGTAAATGCAACCAGGTAGCTAGGATTTAATTTCGGAGGGGGGGGTTTCCCCTTCCAATTTGGTTAGCTAACTTGGTTAGCGTAGGCCGTAGATATTTTATTTGAACTCAATAGCGCGAGTTTCGTTTGCTTGAAATATACAAGTCAAGGTTGGTCTTTTTATCTTTCTTTTTTATAGCCTCTAATTAAAAATGTTAATTCTAAATCTTAATTGTACTGCTTAACGTAAGTCACATCAGCAATCAATCTCCACTACTCAATCTGATCAGCAATTCTAGATCTAAGTCTTAGGTACAAATCCCAATCCTTGGATTCGACATTCACAACAATCACTATTCATTCATCACTTTCTCACATAACAGATAAAATTATTTCCTCAAATTGATGTAGAATTCAACGGAACTTTAATAACGATAACTTCAAATATTTACAATTTCAATGTCAATGTCGGGAACAATATCAACTTTAATGCAAATTTCCAATAAATAAATGCATGGTAAATTACTGTACGGTATACATATACTAATAAATAGTTCATAATCAGCCAATTACCTATACTAACCATATATACCTCGGCTGAGAAGAGATATTTATTTAAAATTCTAAGTTTCTAACCTATACTCCGTAGAGTCAATTTCCTTAAAGAAACGGTTCAAACTTGTATTTTATTTGTTATAGCTGTTCCTTCTGCACAGTGGCGTATCTATAGGTATTCTGGCGCCCGGGGCAAACTATTAAATCTGTGCCCCCCCCCCCTCATACCCAAACTCAGATTAATGAGCGTTTTTCATTCAGAAATGATGGCAATACGTGAAAAAGAGTTTTGATGCACATAACCCGGGGTTGTTAGCCCAAATTTGATGAATTATTGTATAAGCGAGGGAGCAACGCGACCGAGCGGGCAGATCTTTTTTTTCACCCCTCAAATTTTACCCTTAAATAGAGAAATCCAAGGGAACACAGCGACCTAGCAATAGATTTTTTTTTTGGTGGGGGGGGGGGGCCGGGGTTTGGTGAAATTTTGAACATTCCTATTTTGGGGGCGCAAAATGATGAAAACCCTGAAGAAATGTATTTGAGGAATTTAGTAAGGCGATTGCAAGGCAAATTTATGATTTCTTTCGAATGTTCTATACTGTGAAAGTGCTTTTTATGCACTTATATCCCATCTGCTTTCCAGTAGGTTCCTTTTTCATTTCATGATTTTGTACTTTGTATACCATATTGTTTTGTATTTGGAAAAAAATGAAATGATATAAATCTTGCATCAATCAATCAATCAATCTGGAGGCGCAAAATTTAACAAGCTCCTGCCTTATGCGGGGGAGGGGAGGGGGGCAAAGCAACTAGAGTCAATTAATGGTTAACACTTTAAAAACGCCATCGGGGCGAGAAATAGCTAGATCTTGAACATATATCACGCGAGGGAGCAAAACGATCGAGCTTTAGAAAATTTTCGCATTTCTAACCCTATGAAACACCATTTCTTACGCATTTTGTCCTGGACTGGGCACAAATAACCCTCAAGGACCATTTGAATTGAATTGAATTGAAATTAACATTTATTTCCTTCTCGTCAGGAACAGTGTAAAATAAAACGAGATAATACATTTGTAACATTGCTGTCAACATATAGTACAATATACATAGTAAATAATTCAGAGAACAGAAGGAGGCGAAAACCCGAAAAGCAAAGCTTGTGTTGGGAAACGCCCGTAAAAAATTAATACAAGTTACTGAAAGAATATTACATTGAGCACTGAAGAACATAACAATACGTGGATGAGAGAGAGGAAAAGATAGTATATAGAGAAAGGACTTAAAAGAGAGTCAGGCATTTTGGACTATTGTGTCTATGATGGCATCACCAGAGATTGCAGTATACATACATATATATACAGGCAGCATACATATAGATACAGATACATATCATTAAAGATGAGCAAAGAACAGCAGCAATAACATCTTCCGACAACACTGTCCCAAAGAGTATACAATGTTTACCATAGGCGGCGGAAACATCGCGCGCCCGGACATTGGAAATGTGTGTGTGTGTGTGGGGGGGGGGGGACCTTTTGTTGTTTGCGGACAAAGGGTCCCCCCCCCCACACCGTCCGAGCGCGACGCTTCGCTTCGCCTGAATGTTACATAATACAATGAAAAGGATTTGACCGACCTAGCAACAGCTGAGGCACGTACGTAATAATAAAAAGAAATAAGCGGTGATACAACATGTCATTTTTTTTTTTTTTTTTTTTTTAATACTACAAGAAGGTATAACTTCAGTTTCAGATATAAATACAAAAAGGGGATTAGCTAGAAATGAGATACATTTTTGCCTTACGGGAAAAAGTTTGCAAGGAAAGCGACTTCTGCAGGCTGGATGGTAAGGTGTTCCAAAATTTTGGCCCAGAGTATCGAATATCGTATTGAAATCTTCGAGTTCTATGTTCAGGTAGATGAATGTGGCCAGCGCCTCTTGTATTATACCTATGAACTTCCGAGTTACAGTGAAAGTGGATAAGAACCATAACATTTTTTGTATTTCTTCCCCTTTTCTTTCTCTCTTTTGCGTTTTTTGCGCCCCCCTTTAAGTGCCGCCCGGGGCACGTGCCCCCTCTGCCCCCCCCGTAGATACGCCACTGCTTCTGCAATATTAACTGTTCCACAAATCCTGATCCGTCTCACTAACTTTATAATAAGTACTTCCTCCTGATTGAAACCGTCAATCCCGTTCATTCTCCAATTCCAAACTGACTACTGGCCAAGTTGTCTCCACCTCTAATCAAACCAGTAAATCTTGTTCCGTACTTCACCCTGCCGGGAATTTTAATCCAAAATAACTCTATCTGTCGGTAACATGGAATTACTTTCAAAACATGGCCCTGCATGCAGAACCATAGTGATTATCAAGTCTCAAGAGTATAAAAATCTCTTCGATAACACAGTTTACGAAAGACTCAGTCGGAATACATTTAAAATAAAATGCAGCCACATTCCTGCTTTCTGTACTAATAGTAATACATGTACAGTAGTAGTTTTCAGATCACCCATCAATATAAGCGTACATGTATTAAGAAACGATACACCTATAGAAGTTCAATTAAATATTGAAGTTACGATTCTTAGAACATCGCGTCAGGCAAATTTCTTAACTGATAATCTAAGGTAGATATAGACTTATCTCAAATTTCCATCTCTTTTCATGCATGCACACTAGAAATATTTATCAAAAGTAGTGTACGAATATATATAATGTTCTATTTACCATCTATTTACAATACTAGTTTAATCATTTCAATAATGATTATTCTTCTGCATGCGTAGCACTTCAGTAATCAATTAGTAATTAGTATTCATGAATAATTTTATGTACACATGATAGAGTTGCATATAATTGACATTTGAGTTCATGATTTTCTCTTCAATTATTTTAATACAGGTAACTGGAAGCAACTCTGGAGTTGGTCTAGCCATCGTGCGAGCTCTCTGCAAGCATTTCGGTGAGAATGGGGTGGTGTACTTGACTGCCAGGAATGAGGAGCGAGGGATGCAGGCCATGGAAGTCCTCAAGAAAGAGGGACTCAATCCTAGATTCCACCTTCTTGATGTCAGCGATGTGACGAGCATGGAGAAACTTCGAGACGACATCAAGACTGAACATGGCGGCTTGGACATCCTCGTTAACAATGCAGGCATTGCATACAAGGTGAGTTTTGCTACCAGATTAACCTATAGACATGTGTGTGTGTGTGGGGGGGGGGGGCAGCATCATGGGAAAAGGAGGGAGGGGGTACCGGTCGTACTCGCTTGATGAAATATTTTAACTATATATAGGTCATTAATGAGGGGGAGGTTGTGGGAGAAGATTATACATGCGCCTTCTTTCAATATTCACCTGTTCCCTTTCCCTTCCCCCCCCCCCTCTTTTTTTCTCCTTTTCTTACATTCTGTCACTAATCTTGCACTTACGTTTCAAGGTTTGTACTTTTGCTAACGCCCTCACAAGAATATTATTGAGAACTATGTATGCGAGATTAAAACATTATTGTTGAAGGTCCGCTCTATACATTGACACTCCGTATACTCCGTAGTGTAGTTTATCACAACTTTACAAGAAAGATGTTAATTTTGGTTTACATTCTCTTTTTACTCAGGGTAATGACACTCCAATGTCTGAACAGGCGGCAGGAAGTATCAAGACCAACTACCTTGGAGTGCTTCTAATGACCAACACATTCCTACCTCTTATCAGGGATGGCGGAAGGTGAGATAAAATGATTAAATATGCTTACCAGAAAGATGCATGTCTTTTCCTGTGATGCAGGGAGCAGCACAGTATTAGTGGAGCAGTGTTGTTTGTCTTTTGATATATATATATATATATATATATATATATATACATACATACGTATTACACACGAAACAACATATACATTTGCTTCGACCTTAAAAGTCAGCAAATAAACTTGAAGGCCAGGAGCCGAAAGCTAATTGTAATTACACCGAGTGACCTGCTTCATTCCGTTCCATCATTCTCTGTTCACACAACCAAACTTTAACCCCAGACCTATAACACTTTACCTAACCTTAACCCTATATAGCCCTCAACCTGACATAACCAAATCACAATCATAACCATTGCCCTATATATTATATCTGGCCACCCTTTTCATAAAACTTTATATCAATAACAATTGCAGCAGATCTGTGACAAATTTGCTCTGAGCCAATCAAAAGCTATGATTTCAGTAGCTTATAACAGTCGTCGTGACTTGTTATTGATAACAAGTTTTTATGAAACAGGGGGAAACAGGGCCCTGATAAAATAAAGCCCGGAGCCGCATGTGCAGTGGAGCATGTGTCTGATCACAATTATTGAATAACTTGGATTTAAATGACTATCAATTTACGCAGAACCAGGAAAACAAGAGCCTATAGTTGTCAGTAATTCCCAGCTAAATATTTCTCAAAATAATTACCATGGAACCTTGTTGTAAAGAAGACTAAGACTAAAAACTCTTTTTGTAGCACAGTAATTTTGCCAGTCTCACTATTTTGTATTTTATTGTTTTTGAATTCTCATAAAATGTTTTGATATTTTCACATAACAAATTAATTTCCATGTTACTCAGGACTTTGTAAAATGAAAATTCTACTGTGTTTCAATATAAAGAAATACAACACATTCTTATTCATTTATTACAGACAAGTTTTGAAAGCTTATACCAGCCTGGTGATAAGTTTTAAACATTGTTGTTCCATTTACATGTAGGATTGCTCATGTTGCCAGCTTAGTGGCCCCTATGACGTACAAAAAGATGAGTAAAGAACTCCAGGAGCGATTCAAGGAAGCCTCGACTGAGCAGGGTGTGACAGACCTTATGAATGAATTCGTCGAGTGAGTAGACTGCCAACACAAGGGCTAAACTTGAACTCTGAAAACATGTGATTTACTGCCCTTTCACACGAGAGGAAGTTTATACTAAATTAGTTTAAAAGAATATCGGACATGATTGTATAAAGAATCATTCTGCAGCAAAAGTGGCCTACTCAATGGATAAGAATATTAAAAAATAAGGGAGCTTAGCGAAATGAAGTTACATGAAAAGACGCGTCCGGAACACAAAATGTTTAATTATTGAAAATCATACTTTCATATGGCAATGAGGTGGAATCATATCATTAGGATGTGGGATGTGGAATGTGGAGCTAGTAAATATCCATACTACATTGATTAGACTTAATATTACCAATAAATGTCATTCAGATGTATCAAATTACAATATTTTATTCACTGATATTACCAACTATTATGCCTTCTGCGTTCGGGACACGTCTTTTTGTACCACTACATTTCGATAAGTGCCTTAGAGAAATTAGAACATGTATTGGGGAGGTCCATTGGTACACTAGATTCGGTTTTAAAAGAGGGACACGGTTTGGTTGTCCCCCCCCCCCTCCCACACACAAACACACACACACCCATATATCTGCCACTGGGGGCGAGTGACTTTTGACAA
Source organism: Heliocidaris tuberculata (assembly GCA_025618425.1). Lineage (NCBI taxonomy): Eukaryota > Metazoa > Echinodermata > Echinoidea > Camarodonta > Echinometridae > Heliocidaris > Heliocidaris tuberculata. The sequence continues at coordinate 23,906,996 of CM046849.1, forward strand.
GTGTCTATGGGATGATATGGCAGTCAATAAACAGGGTCCAGACTCCAGAATTTCATGCATTGCTGTCAAAATTTATAAGTTTCAATAAAAAAACAATCCTTCGGTTGGGCACCTATATGACAGGGTTATAACAGATTCAAGACTTTTGTAACTCTACAACTGCTTTATCAACTTAACTTGTTTTTATAGTTTATGTTATCTTCTGTTGGGATTGAATACAAACAAACTCCATAAATTCAATATCAATCTATAACAGATTTAAAGTGTACCAATAACCAAAAAATATTTTGCTTCGACGCTTGCACACAATAGGGCCTGCGTAGGAGGTTGGGTTCTGGGCGACGGAATTTATGTTTTCCTTTATTTTCTTTATACTCCTATGACTGTTAACCCAAAGAGGGTCAGGTAAAGTGTTCTGATGATGATTTTATATATTTTAGCTGTATACATAATTTTTTTTAGGTGATTCTAGCGATTTGTGTAGCTCTGAAAACTGCTTTTATCACCTTGATTGTCGTCATAACTAGGTTATATCTCTTGGGACTGAAAACAAACAAAATCAATTAACTATAAATCTACAAGTACATGTATACTTTATGGGGTTTTCTTGCAGGGCCACTAAGGCTGGAGACCATGTAAAGAAGGGCTGGGCAGACTGGGCTTATGGGACCAGCAAACTTGGAGTAGTGGCCCTCACCAGAATCCAAGGTGAAAACCTGAGCAAGGATTCAAGCAAGAAAGATGTTCTCATTAATTGTGTAAGTAGCTCCCAATTACCTCTCATATTAACCCTTTCGAGACAACTGACCACATTTTGTGGTTTGGCTCAATAACTTTTGATCCAGAGCCCTGAAAAATATACCAGATACATGAGTAGAAAGAGCAAAAATTTCTGCACACATTATGTCCATTTTTGTTACATAACCATATTGCGTTTGATCCCAGGAATTTTAAAAAGGAGAATAAGCTTTAAAATCCTTAAATTGGCAACACATTGAGAGGTTCAAAATCATTGTTTTTTATCGAAATTGGCAACTTTTTCAACTTTTCGACAATTCTTTTAACCATGTATATTGTTTTCAAAGACATTACCCCTTATTACAATCTTGTAGCACTAAAAGAAAAATATTATTGTTGCCAATTTGAAGAACAAAATGTGATCAATTTAGCCCTTAAATAATTCATGTCCTGAAAGGGTTAAAGGATAAGCTGTACTTGCTAATAACTAAAAGTAAAATATTGAAATAAACAAAACAGGATAAAGGAATATCATGAAGTGTAATAAAGATGATCTGGTGAATGCTGATTGAATGTAAGTTTGAAGTGAAACGGTCTTCTACAGCTTTGAATATTTAGAAAATGATAATGATCATACATTTCTCAGTTTTGTAATTATCAGAGGAATAACAAGAATCAATAAAAATACTGAAAAGCAGTGCATACTGACATGGGCCTATATGGTATTGATGTGGATAACAAAATGCTCGTGATACATTTGTATCCAAGGGATAAACTCTGTGTAGTTATGTTTGAAATATGAGAGCAAACAGGAATCCCTCGCATGTCACATTGCTATTTTTATGTTCTTTCACATTTTCGTTCCCTCTTTTCTTTGCCTTACAGTGCTGCCCGGGCTACGTTGAAACAGGCATGACAGCACACCATACCGGCGCGAGTGCCAAACATAGGCTCACTCCAGACCAGGGGGCGGACACTCCTGTTTACTTGTCCCTCCTACCGGCTGGGACAAGCGGCCTTCAGGGCAAGTTCTTGTCCAAGCGAACGGTGAAAAACTTCCTTGAGGAGGACATCGGGCCAATCACGTTCACCTAAATATTCTCAACCGTCTCTTCCCAAGACTGCTGAACTCGGTCATTTTACTTCAAACACATCCAGACCATCCCAGAACCTGTCAAGATGTTAAATAGGAGTTTGAGTTAAAGGTAGAAAATGAATTGTGAGATTTTTAATTGTTTTTATGTTAGTGTGGAAGGATATCATAGAAGAAATATCCCCGGAAAAGGATTGCTCTTCGAATGCCCTCATATTAAAAATATGACAAGATATAGCTGAAATGTTTGGACCAAATTTCCATGCCACATTTGTGTGTAGTCCCATATACACATTCCTGTGTGCAGGGGATGTGCTTTTCAGCAAGACTAGGTCAATTTCTTATCATTTTGATTATTCCCAACCCTCACAGTATACACCAATTCATAATTATGTAGACATGATCAACCCTTTCCAGTTGCTTTGAGACAGTTTCGTTCACAATGTAATCACATGACCAGAACTCAACTTTATCTTCAACCTGAAAACTCTAGTTTCAGACGTAATAAATCTGTCATTTTGTAGAAAAGTCAGCCAAAGTGCCCTCAGACAACACTTCTAGAATTTGTTCAACTCAGAAACTGTAGTTTGAAACAACTAAAATTTGTAATTTGTTTTGAAATTTACTATATAAAAAAAATTAAAAATGAAGGAATAACCCCAAGATTCAATTCAAGTCTTTTACTTTGCAACTACAGTTGTATATACATGTATATCGGTCTGAACAAGAGAAGGCTCCAGTAGGTAACAATATGGGGCATGATGCTTTGTTGGGCAAGCATTATAACAAAAGAATATGCATAGATGGCTCTGTATCTGTAAGTCACTGTTGGTCATTTTAAGCGCCATCTACAATACAGAGTGTGGACAACTGGGCTTCACTGGGTAGCAAGATGGGTAATGTTACTCTAATTGTTAGGCAAGGACATGAAATAAAAATTGTGCCATGTTTTGCTACCCACTTTTCGCATAGTTGGCAAAATTTGTGTATATAATTATATAGATGACTCTTGTCATGTTCTCTTGAAACTGGCACTGTGGTCGACTTTGAAAAAAGCTAATTCCTCAGTTATATTTTATCTTCTGCATTGTTTTGATTTGTGTGGGCATATTAAGCCCCCCCCCCCCTCCCTTTCCCCCTGTAAAAGAATTTGTCAACAAAGTGAATTTTCTTCTGTTTACCAAAATTTTGGTGATGGCACTAATTGTTTAATGTTTGTTAAATTTGGATTTAAAAAAACCCCGAGGTCTGAATTAACAGATTAATCATAAATTCTCTGTCAGATATTAATGTACATTTATATTTACTTGTATATGTTGATATATAATTTTAAATCAAATAGATTATTGATACAATTCAAATTTCAAAATGGGCCAGACGTGGTCTCGATAGGGCTATGTACTTAGAGTTACATGTAATGTTGTGTGTGTATAGATGCTTATTTTCAAAATAATTTTTAATCTCCTTTGAATAGATTTCAAGTGACTAACATATTATTTGCAAGAACATATATCATGTAAAGTGAAAATAAAATTTCTAAAAGCAGTATTACATTGCTTGTTACTGTGTGATATGTTTTTCTGAAGTTTAGTTCATTTTTTTCAACGATAAGTAAATAATGGTGGCTACATCTTCCTATCCTATACATGTATTGCGAGAAATGTATTAACTTTAGTCTATGCAAACGAGAAAAAAGATCAATGCAATACATGTAGGGGGAACAGGGTGAAGTGGGAGATGAATCGTGATTTGGCACTGTTTGCTTTGGTATTTCAGGTTCAGGGGCTGGAGCAACTTCATCTTCTTCGTTAGGAGTAAAGAAACAGACTGACTCCTGAAAAACAGTTTCTTATAAATGCAATGTTTACCCTTAGGAAAAATTTGCAAAGGAGAACAGCAACTGAGCGCTCGTTTCTTTCAAAGTTTGAACAATAAACATGCTTCTCTTTAACTTCCTCCTTTATTCGGGGCACAAAATAGCAGTGAAGTAAGGGTAGTGTTGTAGAATAACATGAATGTGGTGAAAATGTGTTTCTCTTTGTGCATCTGGCTGGTTTTAGGGGGGGGGGGGGTACTCGTTTTTCCAAAGGTTCGTTTTTCATTGCTTTCATTGCTTGTTACTGTGTGATATGTTTTTCTGAAGTTTAGTTCATTTTTTTCAACGATAAGTAAATAATGGTGGCTACATCTTCCTATCCTATACATGTATTGCGAGAAATGTATTAACTTTAGTCTATGCAAACGAGAAAAAAGATCAATGCAATACATGTAGGGGGAACAGGGAGAAGTGGGAGATGAATCGTGATTTGGCACTGTTTGCTTCGCATCTTTTAGAATATTTATTGTAGCCTCCCATTTACATATCGTAAATAATACGAATACTAGGCTACAAAACAAGGTATTTGACATGCACCATCCCGATATTTTTCGTTTTTATGCAAATAAGCATTTGAAATTAGTTCTTGAACAGGGTGAAGCGAGACACTTGTTAATCACTCCTTTGTGTTAAAAAGGTCGGTGATAGAGGTTTGCCTTGTTTTATGAAGCTCTTTCATTATAAAAAGATTCGTATCTGTTGAAAAACATATTGAAATCTTCTGGGGCCTGGTTGCTGATATTGAATCGCCTAATAACATCAAAAGCCTCACAAAACTTGGCCAATCGCTGGTACATGGATCCATTGGTTCGGGGGGGGGGGGGGCACTCGACCCCAAAAGTGGTAGGTATGTGCCTCTGGCAAGACAAAAAAAAGGGGGGGGGGGCTTCGGAACGAGTGTATCATGAAAAGGATGGTCTTCGGAACTACTAACGTTTTGGAAAAAAGGGGTCTTTGGAACTGGATTACAGTATAACTATGATGCTACGGAACTGGTTGTTATTTAAATATAAGGATCATCGAAACTCGTTTTCAACTTTTCACCAAAAATGATATTCGTCCAAACTGGCTGGGGCTGGCCAGAACGGCAGGAACGACGGCCAGAACGACGGAATGAAAAAAACAAAAAGACCAAAAAAAAAAGGGTGCTTTGGAACGATTTTCTCTCTTTTTTTTTCTCATTAAGAAAAATGGTATGCTTTGGAACGGAAATTTGAGTGTAAAAATGGAGGTCTTCTTTGCGGCACATACATTTGTACCCACCGCACACTATATACTGAGTGCCCCCCCCCCCTCCCCGGTGGGTTCACCCAGTTCAGTGCACGTGTCCTCCTCCTCCTCCTCCTCCTCCTCCTCCTCCTCGTCATTGCTAGTAGTAGTAGCTTTCATAGCCTCTGTAAGCTCCCCAATTTGCTTACCTGTAAGGGCCTCGACGCCCGTATCATCTTCGTCAATGTCGACGTAATGGTGGGAAAGGGGTACAGTTCTGCCTGTCCCAGATGTTCCTGAATAATCGCATCGGTTCGCTGTTGTCATCTCCTCCCTCGGGTATTTCAGGTTCAGGGGCTGGAGCAACTTCATCTTCTTCGTTAGGAGTAAAGAAACAGACTGACTCCTGAAAAACAGTTTCTTATAAATGCAATGTTTACCCTTAGGAAAAATTTGCAAAGGAGAACAGCAACTGAGCGCTCGTTTCTTTCAAAGTTTGAACAATAAACATGCTTCTCTTTAACTTCCTCCTTTATTCGGGGCACAAAATAGCAGTGAAGTAAGGGTAGTGTTGTAGAATAACATGAATGTGGTGAAAATGTGTTTCTCTTTGTGCATCTGGCTGGTTTTAGGGGGGGGGGGGTACTCGTTTTTCCAAAGGTTCGTTTTTCCGAAATGCAAATTTCCCATAATTCCGAAAATTAAATATGGTTCATAATTCCGAACATTTAGTGCATTACGCTGAAGGTTCGTTATTCCAAAGGTTCGTAATTCTGAAAATGAAATAGGGTTCGTAATTCCGAAAATGAAATAGGGTTCGTAATTCCGAAAATGAAAAAGGGTTCATAATTCCGAAAATGAAAAAAAGGTTCATAATTCCGAAGCCTAATTCCGAAAATGAAATAGGGTTCGGAATTCCAAAACTGAAAAAGGGTTCATAATTGCGAAAATGACATAGGGTTTATAATTCCGAAAATTAAAAATGGTTCATAATCCCGAAAAATTAAAAAGGGTTCATAATTCCGAAGGTTCCTAATCGGAAAATGAAATAGAGCCCTACATAACGGAATTGCGAACCTTCGGAAATATGAACCCTTTTTCATTTTCGGAATCATGAACCCTATTTCATTTTCGGAATTACGAACGCTAATTAATTGTCCGAATTATGAATCCTTTTTTCATTTTCGGAATTATGAACCTTGGGAATTACGAACCGTCGGAGTAACGAACCTTCGGAATTATGAACCTTCGGAAAACGACATGTAACCGGTTTTATAGACCTAATCGATAGAGTTTTCTTCAGTCACCCTTGAAAGCTTTAAGAAGACAACTTAGGTCTGGATATCGTGTCCGTTGCACTGTTTCCCCTAAAATACAACTAAAAAAAAAAAAAGTGCCTTATTTTGGGGGGTAAATTTTGGCAATATGCCGCCCCGCCCAACTTAAAAAAAAAGAAGAAAGAATTCCGCAGCTTCTGCAATTTTTATTTCAAAGAAGAAAAGTCTGTAAAGGCATATAGAAGTCAACAGGGCTGTCATCTAAAGTCGCCCCCTCTTTTTTTTTTTTTTTTTTTTTTTTTTTTAGCTCGCTTGCTCACAAATACATGTAGCTAACTATTCTATAACCAGCCACTTCTTGTCCAATATGATAGTAAGCCTACAATCATGATTACATAAAAATAGTAAGTCATGTACAAAGAGGATAATGCGTTAAAAAAAAAGGGGGAGGGGGGAGTTATAAAAAACATCCATTCAACCAAGTTTTTGTAGGTGCCCCTGATTAAAAAGTGGCTTTTTTGGCAATACTACACTACCTTGATATGCCCCCTTTGCTGCCCCTCACCTACATGCATGTAATCATCTGTAACATGGCAATGAAATGATTAATAGTAAATTTAAGCAAAAAAACAACAACAACAGCAATAATTGAACAAGACTGCAATTTCAGAGAATCAATCGTTGTTTTATCATATTTTCCTGAATCCAAAGGGCGCTAATAATGCATGGCTCTCAATATAGACGATAACGTTAATCCGTTCAATGCTCTGGGGCCCGTTGCACAAAACTTGCGTTTGAACGCAACTCAGGAAAATCAAATGCAACTTTATTTTCAGCCAATCAGAAGTGCGTATTAAGGACTTGCGTTTGATTTTTAGGAGTTGCGATTAAACGCAAGTTTTGTGCAACGGGCCCCTGATCTAGCAGGGATATACTGGTGAATTGTGCTGACTCAGAGTGACTAAGCATAAAATGAACTGTCTCAAATATGACATTGACATTACATTGTAGTCTTGTTTATTTGCCTTTTGTGAGTCCAATATTTTCTAGTGAAACAGATCCGCCCCTGATCAAAACAATAATATTTTATTGTAGACCTATTCAAGATGAAATGCAATCTGAGCGAGAGAGAGGGGGGCAGAGGGAGGGTGTACTAGTCCCTGGATAAAATTTTGATACACCTATTCTTCGGCCACTCCCCCACGTACGGCCCCTCCCACTTTTACGCGTTCACTGTGTATGGTAAGCAACTTGTTCCCTAGTGCTCCATTCTTATTTTTGTTGAATAAACAAATATTACTGCATGGTATGTCAAAGGAAAATAAGAATGTATTCATTATATATTCCTGAAAGTATTTTCTCCCTTCAAATTAACTTATGAATAATCTCAGCAAAAATATGTGAAGTGAAATATTTTACACATTTGCGATACGGTAGCGTGCCATAACACCCGCTTCACTGGACTCGCAGCTCGCATCCGACTAGAGTCTACTCGACTAGAACGTCGCTACATTCAGAATCAAAATGCCTCCAAAAGTGGCTGTTGTAAGTAGATGTAACTCTAAATATCATGTTCTCTGAGTACATTATGAAGTGATTCTCAGCAACTGTAATATGAAATATTTGATCTGTAAAATAAATGCTGTGGAGTGTGAATCCTAGTCGCAGACTTTTCTCAGCAACGGAGCGCCTTCGCTACGCTTCGGGGCGGAGTTCGGTTACTGCTGACTCACTGGCCGGCCGTGTGCGCGGCCGGGTAGGAGCCGCTATTTAAGAATTTACATGTTTTCCTCTGGACTAAGTCCTTCATTGATCTGTTGCTCCATTTCCCTTGTTTTATTAGAGTCAGATTCCCCCTAGACTTCACTCACACATATCATGCATATGCAAGGTTATTGAATATTGTAGATAACCTCGCACTTTGTATAGTCAAGGATTGTAATTCCGAACAGATTGTATTACCGAACGTGTACAGTTAAGCGCCTAAAATGGGTTTTCATACGCGTGGGATTACGCGTATGAAAACCACACTATTGAAACAAAGGTTGTCTTTTTCCCATAGGTTGCACACGTTCGGAAATACAGTACCTTTTTCAAGGGACCAAAACGCCGCGTCGTTGGGAAGGGGTTCACTCGGAAGGGAATATCGTATTAAATCTACGTTGTCTTTTTAAAATTCCATCAACTTCTTTTTCTGTAGGACTTTGAGCATTCATTATGTAATTTTGACAGATATTCGTTTGATATTTTATTTGCTATTATTGATTTTCTGAAAAGTGTTCGGACACTGGATCCACCACCATACCTTGGAGGCTTGGTATCGCGATGAATTGCCTCTCATATCTCATCATACCAAGTGTGTGATGTTTTGCACATGTGTGTGCTGGAAAGGAGCAAGATCGCCGGCCAAAAACAGCCTGAAAATTACTCTGAAAATTTCACTAGATCAAGATGATAAAGATTCTATTGAAGAATCTGGCATGAAATTAGATATTCTATCATTCTAAACTGTAGATGGAAGTATTTCTCAAAATTTTGCTGTATATATTGGTGTTTTTACCTCTTCAACTTAGAGGTTGTGACCACCACCAAAATTGACACAGCCCGACATAGTGATGGCTCCATGATGTGCCTCGACTTTTGCTTTGATAATGTTTGAATGTTTATGACAAAAAAATTGTGGAGCTCGGAGTCGTAGTTAGTTTCATATTTGAGAAACTGCTATTCATAGCTATGGTTTCTAAATAGCTAAACTTAACATAAGTTGCATTCAACAAAATGAACGATTTATTGCTACATTGAGATAGTGATTAGTGGTCTTCCTGATTACTATTTTGGTTGTGGTCTAGTGCTGATAGAAGCTGAAATTAGTTTAAAATCACTCTTCAGTTTGTCTTTCTCTTCAATTTTACAGGTAACTGGAAGCAACTCTGGAGTTGGTCTAGCCATGGTGCGAGCTCTTTGCAAGCACTTTGGTGAGAATGGGGTGGTGTACTTGAATGCCAGGAATGAGGAGCGAGGGATGCGGGCCGTGGAAGTCCTGAAGAAAGAGGGACTCAATCCTAGATTCCACCTTCTTGATGTCAACAATGTAAGCAGCATGGAGAAATTCAGAGATGACATCAAGTCCGAACATGGCGGCTTGGACATCCTTGTTAACAATGCAGGCATTGCATACAAGGTGAGTATGATCAGCAGTGTTCTATCCGAGACTTGACCAGTCGAGACATTTCACGTCCGAGACACAAGACAAGACACGAGAAGCATATTGATAATCACTCCTACTAATACTATATTCTAGCTCTCACTGACGTCACTCACTCAATCACCAGTACTGCACCGCAGCAGTTCAGTCACTGCATAACAAACAACTGCATCAAAGTTTGAAGCTGATCTCTGTGGGAAGTTGCAAATATTTTAAAAATATATTAAAACTGCATTGTTCATTCGTATTTCCGATGTCTCGCCCATGTCTCGGGCTGAGACATCGAGACATCGGCTCCGAGACCAAGACAAGACATTTCACGTCCGAGACACGAGAAGCATATTGACATCTCCGAGACACGTCTCGAGACATACAACACTGATGATCAGGTGCTAATGTGTTGAACATCGGGTCAAATAAAAACACTTCAGTGGAAGATTGGCTAAAGACCACAAGACCTAGGGCCCATGAGACTAACAAATCAGTCTCACTGTCTTTCTAAGAACTTCTCTGAGGGGCCACATGACCGGCATGGTCTTGTGGGCTATTGCTTGGTCTAGTGAGCTTCTCAGACTCGATCGTGGGCCATCTGTCTCATTGGCTGTTGGTGCACTAGGATGTCCCTTGGAACAATCAATTCATAACCTCCTTTTCATCGTAATTGGTTGGTGAAGTTGAAAAATGCGGATTTGTACCAAACGTTTTGAATTTTAATGTACTTAACAGGTGCTGTATTCTGAAAACTATGTTAATTGTCATAACAAACTAAAAATTAAGTAGATTGAATACTTCTTACTAGTGCTTGTGCAGATGTGTCTGCACATTACATGCAGCCAGCTTTATGCAGATATTAACCGATGATTTGTCCGAATTTTGATTTGTTATGACATGTAACATTACTTTACTACCATAAAAGATAGCATAGTTTTCAGAATAGCACGCCAGGGGTTAATCAAATAACACAAGAGGTTATCACGTACATCGCAATATATTCAGTTCATTTATTAATGGTATTTTTTCTTCTTTGATAAATTAGTTACTAGGGGACTATTAAGATGTAGCCAATGTGTTACTCTTTGTAGAGCGTGCCTGAAATCTCACACCTATGTTTTGAGATTTACAATTTTGCTGAAGCCCTCACATGAAACTCATTGTGAGCAATCTGCAAAATGAAGTGTTTTGAGGAAGGTTGGGCATGTGCTCGTTGTTTTGTAGTGCACAGAATGTTATTTAACTTTTGCAAGTGAAAGTTTGATCTACCTTTTCTGTTTGTACAGGACGACGGCACCCCAATGTCTGAGCAGGTGGCAGGAACCATCAAGACCAACTACCTTGGAGTGCTTCTCATGACCAACACATTCCTACCCCTTATCAGGGATGGCGGAAGGTGAGATAGAAATAAAAAAATAGGATGTAAGAGACGATAGATCATATAGTGTTACAGGCGGAGGCGTATAGCTTTAGTGCAATATCCTTTGTCATGTGAAAAAGATTAAAAGCATCATCAGACATCCTCCAAACACATGAAAACATGGGACATTCTTTATAAGGGAATGATGGAACTCTAGACCATTATAGAGTTACAGCTCTACAGTATTTCAGTGCAATATCGTTTGTCTGTTTGAAAGACAGAAACATGACTTTTTATCAATAGACATCTCCAGAACACAGGATCAACTGACCATCTAATAAACAAAAAGACAAGAGCTACTTGTATGTATGGAATTCAGCAGCCATGACAGAAAGCGTGGACCGAACTTTCAGAATTTCCATAATTGATTCACTTATTACACTAAATGTAGACCAGTTTGAGGCAAAAACACTTTCAATATAACTTTTAAATGGTGAATACTTTCATATGAGACCGACTATAAGCAGAATGCTCACAGTAAATTATTTGGTCTTGCCAGACCTTCTGATTGCAAGGTACTGTACTGTACTGTAAGGTACTGTACTGTTTGTTACCTCTGTTACTTATACTCCATAAGGCAATATCTCACTTTTATTCTTCTATTCATCATGATGTGTGATGGCTCAGTGGTAAAGCAGTGGTCAGGTATCAGAGATATCTGGGGTTCGAAGCCAAGTGGGTGAGCTAGTGCCCTTTGGTAAGGTATTAAGCCTCATTACTAAGTCCCTCAGATAGGACTTAAGCTGTAGGTCCCCCTGGTTGCTTATCTACAGGTATATGTGCTTTATTAGCAGTTGGGTAAAGTAGATTATCAATCGATCAATGGAATTGTAGTTCTCAAAGCTTAAAAGCAAAGTTCGCGCGTTTGTGCTAGGGTAATCTCTAATAATAATAATACATAACATTTATATTGCGCTTAATACAATGTTTCTAAGCGCCGAAGTAGTATTATTACCCTGGCTTTAGCCCAGCTGCCCTATAAGACGCTGAAAGCATTCAAGGAATAAATTCCTACCAGGTACCCATTTACTCTAAGTACTTTGTTCTCTTTATATATATATATAGGATTGTCCACTTAGCCAGCTTAGTTGCCGGTAGGACGTTCTACAGCCAGAGTGAAGATCTCCAGCAGCGATTCAGGGACGTCTCGACTGAGCAGGGTGTGACAGACCTCATGAATGAATTCATTGAGTGAGTAAACCTGTTGATGCAAGGGTGGAAAATTTGTTGGTGCATTTTCTACCCAGGCCATTTTATAACCTGTTTTAGCCTATTGATGTAAAATTTGCAAAGAGGCCAGCTCTTTTACCTTTTATTTCATAGGAAACTCTAACAGTAATATCATACCTCTGTTATCTTCTCATGGGCGAAAATACAAGAAAATGTAAAATCTATGACTTCACTATAAACCTGCATGTATGATTTACTTTTTTTCCGCAGGGCAACTAAGGCAGGAGACCATGTAAAGAAGGGATGGGCCAACTTTGCGTATGGGACAAGCAAACTAGGAGTGGTAGCCCTTACTAAAGTCCAAGGTGAAAACCTGAGCAGGGATTCAAGCAAGAAAGATGTTCTCATCACTTGTGTAAGTAACTCTCAACTTTGTTCTATGTTATGACACATGCTTGGGCGACAAATGTTCTGTGGTCAATTTTTATATGCTAATTGAATTTTCTATTTCAACTGTCGATCAAACGCTACATGTAATCCTAACCCTAACCCTAACTCTAATCCTAACCATAATTCTAATCTTAAACCTAACCCTAACCTTAAACCTAAACCTAACCTAAAACCAAATTACAAATTAACCTTAACTTTGTATCTTTGTTAGTTTAGAGTATATGTGAGGTCACCCTCAACTTCCCAGCATACATAAGAGTAAGTTGTGGTATGTAAAAGGGAAGTGGTTGAACTGTAAAAATCTGCTTTGATAGTAAAAAAAAAAAAATAGAAAATTTCAAGTGAAGTGATCATTGTTCATGGTGTGTCCTATTTTGTTCTTGCAAACTGAGTTACTCGATCATATTATGTTGCTGTTATCTAGTCATTGTTAAGTAAACAATAAGTACAAAAAAGAAGTATATCCTATATATATATATATATATATATATACATATATATATATATATATATATATATATATATATATACATATATATATTTGTGTTGTTGCTTAACGCACGTTACAGATTTTTCATAAATCCCCCCGGTTTTAGAATCCTTGATTCGCCAGTGTTTATACATGTTGTAATCATTCTCCTAAATGAGCTACCAAAATGAAACTTGTAAGTTGTATGAAGCAGTCTAAGTTCTATGTTTCTTTGAAATTTCATGTTCTTTTGTAGAAAATTTCCCTAAATTTCAAGTTAGCTTAAAAAAATGAAATCTACATGTAATTGTATTCGCCCATTTTGTAAATGCCTTGTTTATTTGCACCCTCGTCACTTTTTCTTTTTCCTCTTTTCTTTGCAGTGCTGCCCAGGCTACGTGGATACAGGCATGACTGCGCACCACACAGGTGAAGATGCCAAAGGAAGGATCAGTCCAAACCAGGGGGCGGACACTCCGGTCTACCTGTCCCTCCTACCGGCTGGGACGACCGGCTTCCAGGGCAAGTTTTTCTCCAAGAGAACGGTGAAGAACTTCTTTGAGGAAGACATCAGGCCAATCACTTTTGACTAAACCATCTCCTTAACCCTTTCATTCTCACAAATCTTTCTAAGAGACCTCCCGTCGTTTATGATATACATAAAAAAAACCCACAAAGAATGCCTCGAGAGTTGGTGTTCACCTGAAAACTTAATTTTCAGGCGACATTATTCTGTCATTTCAAAGTAAATTTAGCCAAACTACCCATAAACAAGGTCTGGACTTTGTACAACTTGGAACTTTAGTTTTGAACATCTCAGAAATATTAGTTTTTAACAACTCAGCAATGTTACTGTTGAAAAACTGAAATATCTAATTTTATTGAAAATTTACTAAAAAACTTCATGTATCATAGAAATACATGTACCATATAGATTATAAACGCTAAAGCTTTTTGCATCTATAGGCTTGTCATGAACTAAATGAATTGCTGCCTTTGCAACTACATGGATCTGAACAAGAGAGGGCACTGTAATGGGCCCTTTGTCAGAGCCATCAATACACAGAGTTTGGCCAACTCAGTTTCAGTTGGGCACAACATGGCATATATTCCTCTGTTACATGCTTGCCTAACAAAGCAACAGGCCGCCATATTGTTACCCACTGGAGCAGAGTCGGCCGAACTCTGTGTATGGATGGCACTGCCCTTTGTAAGTCACTGTAATTTAGTCTCTCTTTTTTTTTATAGCCATCTGTACAGAGTACAGAGAACTTGGTTTCAGTAGATAGCAATATACATGTAGGTGATGCTTTGTTGGGCAAGCACTCAACAAAATTTATATTTGTGCCATATTGCTACCCGCTTTAGCCAAATTGGTAAAAATCTTTGTGCATGTATAGATAGCTCTTGTCTTTCTCCATTGCAGCCAGTACTTTATAATGACGAAGAGCAAGAATTGTGAAATGAAAAGGGTAAATCAATTTTGGATGTTCTCACTTTTGTTCAACCAGGGCTGTGATTGATGTGAAATTGATGGCAAGTCCTCTTGCCCAGACGCAACGTTACAATCTCCTCTCTCTTTTGTACAGAGTTTCATTTGATATCAATCTCAAGTTTCGTTGTGATCACTTCAAATAAATCACTACTCTTCATAAGACATAGCTCAGGAATTTAAAAGATGGGATTTTACCTCAGTAATTCTCAGGCTCAATAATCAACAAGTCAACAATATGAATTGTAATTTTTATTCAAAAAATTTCAATCTACTGCTCCTTTTAAAAAAATGTGTAAATAGGATTAAAGGAATGCTTAAACTAAATCATGTTACATTTCTGTATACATTTTAATAGTTTTTTTTTTTTCTTCTTCACATTTGTTAATGTATTCTTTAAGTTTGTTTTATTTATAGGGGAGACAGGATTCAAAGGCAATGGCAGGAAAATAGTTGCATAAACTTCGGATTGGTACACTTGGTTTTATTGGCTTCTTATTCTAATTTCTCATTCCATGAATCTACAGCTTATCAGTTTTTTCCAAGTTTCTTTACCTAATATAAACTTGGATATCTATAGCCCATTGTGTGTGGTCCATCTTTTAGAAAATATTTTTGATCAGAATTCGTGTATTTTTAAACTTTTGCTCAATACAAGTCTCCAGCAATGTGGAGCAATGTTGATTACAATCCCAACATATTACATTAATATTCCTTCAGATCATAGTTGAAAATGAAAAGTGTTATTTTTCCATCTTACATTCCAAATTTCAGTTTGTTTACAAAATTTTAACTAACATCATTATTA
Source organism: Heliocidaris tuberculata (assembly GCA_025618425.1). Classification (NCBI taxonomy): domain Eukaryota; kingdom Metazoa; phylum Echinodermata; class Echinoidea; order Camarodonta; family Echinometridae; genus Heliocidaris; species Heliocidaris tuberculata. Next base: position 23,922,194 of record CM046849.1, read on the forward strand.
ACTAATTGTGAGTTTGCTCATTTTGTAAAATATCATTATTTATTTAGAATCGTTAACAGGGTTGTTATTTTAAAAAAGCTAAACTGAAAGAAACATCAACTAACTGAAATATCAATATCTTAATCATTTATCTCAGAAATCTCTTGAACTCATTTCTGAAAAAATTAAACTAAAAGAAACTAAAAGAAATATCAACTAACTGAAATATCAATATCTGATCATTTATATCAGAAATCTCTAGGCCTCATTTCTGACTTGCTGCCATGGTAGGGGCAAGATGGTCATGAGACAAGACTTTTGTCAGTCAAGGCAATATTCTCCAGCACTCTATTTAAGTTATTATTATTATTATTATTTTTGTTAATTCCTCACGTTGTGTCACAGAAACTAGTTTGTTACTGTCTTACATGGAAAACAGTCAAGAAATGGCTGAAACCTGGATATTTTTCATCTAAAATGTGAATTATTGGGGGGGGGGGGGTACTCGTTTTTCATCATTCCAAAACACAAATTTCCCAAAGCAGGGTGCTCATAATTCCGAACATTTGATGCATTTACTCCGAAGGTTGGTTATTCCGAAGGTTGGTAATTCCGAAAACGAAAAAGGGTTCATAATTCCGAAGTTTCATAATTCCGAAAATGCAATAGAGCCCGACATAACTTTTCAGAATTGTGAAACCTTTGGAAATATGAACCCTTTTTCATTTTCGGAATTATGAACCCTATTTCATTTTCGGAATTACGAACCTTTGGAAAAACGAACCTTCACGACATGTAACCGAATTATTGAAGATTCCAAATTCTAATTTTGAGAAGAGCTTCTTGTTTTGTTGTTAGAGAAATGGTGGCAAATACTTTTTTGATAGGGCCCGGAGTATAAAGTTATTACTTCATAATGAGCTGGCCAGAACAATGGTAGTATGTCCCTCTGTGTGTGTGTGCGTGGGTGTGTGTGATAGATTTTTTTTAAAATCCCCTTTGTTCATCTGCAAAATTTAGATAACTAGTCTTTCATAATTATTCTGCTCTCATGCATTATATTTTTGATGAAAGGTTCATGTGTAAGATTTAATCATATTACATGTACTTCATATTTTACACCAGACCTGAACATTTGAGTCTGTTTATTAATGATGAAAATATAATTTAGTGGATTTTTACATCATGTTCATCTAGCTGAAGACAGGAAGCTTTGGAGAACCTTTGTCTCAAGATCCATTACAGGTATGGGACATAGATAGATAGATCTAGAAAAGTTAGAAGATTGTAGTCTTTCATAATGATTTCAGACATTTTCATGATATTGGAGGTTTTGTGTGTCTGGTAATATAGTTGAGGAGAAATTATATATGATTAGCAGAGATTGATCATGAATTCTCTATGCAGTACTTTTGTAATATCTGATACTTTATGTATAAAGGTTAATTTTCATTTAAATTTATTAACTTGTTTTTATTTCCATTTTAAATGCATCAGATGTAGTTTGGAAGGAGCTTTGTGCCTGTAGCCTTTGTGCATTGTAAAGTGTGTGTAGATATAGATATATTTTCATAATGATTTTTTCTTAAATCTCGTAAAATATCTCTCGATACTATATGTCAAATTGAATTCTAAGTTAAAATCAATTTTCTTTTACACCTTCCATTTTAAATGGGTCAGACTTAGTCTAGATAGGGCTATTTAACTGTAGCCTTCATGTATTGTCATATGTGTGTAGAAATAGATTTATTTTTAGAATGATTTTGTATCTCCTGAAATAGATAACATACGAAATAGCATATTTTAGAGCAAGAATACGTGTCAAATGAAAATAAATCATTGTTTTCTAAATTACATGAATACATGTACACGAATTGCTGTTTTATTTTTGTGTAAAAATTTTTCACTCTTCCAGTGACAAAATAAACGAGAGCTATGGTGAATAATGATTATTACATTTTCAACAAACAATGGGAAGTATGCAAATCTAAATTACCTTTTTTAAAAAATGCATACAAGTTTAAATGAAAAGATAATACAAAGTGTTGATCAAATTTTGATGTAGTTGGTCTTGGACCAATTCGTTGATTTATTTTCTTCCATGAATTGGCTTGCAAGCTATAAGTTGATAAAATAAGTTAATAGAATTATTTTTTTACCCCTTCGACTCTTACCCTAGCTGTGCAGTAGATCTTAGATATTTTGGAAAGAGAGAGAGAGAGAGAGAGGGAAAGAGAGAGGGAGAGGGGGGGGGGGTTAAAAAAGGGGGAGGGGGATACTCCCACTTCCCCTATTCAGCTCTTGTAAAAAGTCTGTAGAGTGTCTGATGGGTTTTGTTTTGTTGTGTCTTTTATATATGTGTTTTTGTATGAAAATTGAAGAATTGTGATTCTCTTTTGTTTCAAAAATTTATATTATATTTTGTTTTAAATCAGAAAGTTTCGAATACCAATTTATTTATTTTTTTTGGGGGGATGGGGTGTATTTATGGAATTACGTAAAAATAACATGCTTCCCAATCGAATACAGAAAGGGGAAGGGAAGAACGTATAGAAAGGGGGAACAGGGAAACAAAAAGATGAAAAGGGGACGACAATCCCTCCCCAAAGTCTCCCTATAGCTTTACAGACCCTCCGCGCCCCACCGATAGCGGCCAGTATCCCCACAATGACTGCCTTTAACATTATTTTTCTCACTCTCGAATGGCAAAGAAAATAAGATACTATATAGACGGCTTTTGTGTGAAATCCATTAACTTTTCACATGTAAACGTTGCTAACCGTTTGTTTGTATTCGCCCTTCACGGCGCGCGAAGGGGGCGGGGAAAACAATTGCAAGAAATTTAAAAAGGGGAAGTGTTTACTTAGTCTAGAGTGTGGTCCGAGACTTAGGAACAGGGGAGCAGGCCCTTTTTCTTTTATCAGACTTGACTTCAACATGTTGCAACCACATGCCCTAAATGTTGTTGACTTTTTGAATACCATGCAAAAAGTAAACTTTTTATCATATCTGATGAGAATAGTACGGACCGGATCACATGCTGCTAAATCTAGAAACAAAGTTAATCAATCTTAGACCATTCATATTCTCTTAACTAAGAGATGATACTATATTGATAAATTAATGAAAAGAGACAGAGGGAGAGGGGGGAGAGAAAGAAATGATCAATTTTGTACCTAGAATAATCCTTTTTATTAGGGAGGGGGTAGGAGCAAAACGAATATCCGATTTTCTTTTCCTCGGGAATTCTGAAAGGCGCCCCCAAGGCCCGAAAGGAATGGGGGTCCCCCCCCCCCCCAGAATATAATACTTTTATCCCTAAGGGGAAGCCGGTTAGGCCCCTGGATCCGCCTATAATTACAATCCTGTATAAGTATCATGAAAGACTCTGTCAGAAAAATCATAATGATAATTTTTCAGCAACTTGGATCCGTACGTTGTAGTTGGAACGGTTAACTAATTATTATCAAATACAAGTCTAGGACTGTTTGCAGAAAAAAAAAAAACGACAGACATAAATTATATTTCCTCTTTCCTAGTCACAAAATAATATCAGTTTATATATACGCAAATTCTCAAGACAAAAAAAAAAAAAAATCTGTCTTTAAAATTTGCGTACACATTTCCTCTTTCCAAGCCACAAATTATAGCAGTTTATATACTGTACATACACGAAAATTTTAAAGACAAAAAGACTTAAAAACTTGTATCAACTAGACATGAAAGAGCATCAAGTCTCAACGCACATTCTCGGGCAATATAGGAATCGACGAATAAAAATCTCGCCAAATGTTACCACTTTCATCAGAAGCAAGTCGGAAACTGTAAGATAAAAAGAGGGTAAGAAAACGAATGGGAGAATAGTTCATGTTTACAGAACGTGCTAATATTGACCAGGAAGGTATAAGAGATTATAGGAACGCACCAAGTAAATTTATTCGCGGTATACCGCATTTGGTGTTTTTTTATTTCCTCTCAATCTTTTTTCTTTGATGAATGTAAGAAAACAAAGGGCGCGTGGATGAAGCAATTAGCGTGAGGGTGTAACAGGTGTTTAACTGGTCGCGTGTCTGACACGAGTGAGAGGGAAGGAGGGGAAGAGAGGGAGGGAGGAAGAGAGTGAATGAGGGAAGGAGGGAGGAAAGGAGGAAGGGAGGGAGGGAGAGGGAGGGAGAGAGAGAGAGAGAGAGAGAGAGAGAGAGAAATTGTGAGTGTGGGAGAGGGGGGAGGGAGAAGAAATGGGGGGGGGGTGAGAAAGAGGGAGAGTGATAAAAAACAACAATAACAACAAAATAGGACAGAGAGAGAGAAAGAGAGACAGACAGAAAGAGAAACAGAGGTTGAAATCAGTGGCGTATCTGGGGGGGGGGGGGGGGCAGAGGGGGCACGTGCCCCGGGCGGCACTTGAAGGGGGCGCAAAAAACGCCAAAGAGAGAAGGAAAAGTGGGAGAAATACAAGAAATTTTATGGTCTTTGAGGGTTATTTGTGCCACAGTCAAGGAAAAATGCTTAAGAAATGGTGTTTTATAGGGTTTGAAATGCAAACATTTTCTAAAGCTCCCTCGCATAATTATGTTCAAGATCTAACTATTTCGCGCCCCAAGGGCGTTTTTAAAGTGTTAACCATTGTTTGCCCCCCCCCCCCATAAGGCAGGAGCTTGTTAAATTTTGCGCCCCCTGGGCCCTCTGGCATAAAAAGTTGCGATTAAACCCAACTCAAAAAATTAAACGCAACTTGACTTTCAACCAGTCAGAATCGCGTATTTGGGACTTGCGTTTAATTTTTCGAGTTGCGATTAAACGCAACTTTTTATGCAAGAGGGCCCAGATGGGATATAAATGCATAAAAAGCACTTTCAAAGTATATAACATTAGAAAGAAATCATAAATTTGCCTTGCAATTGCCTTCCTTAAATACATTTCTTCAGAGTTTCATTCATTTTGCGCCCCCAAAATAGGAATGTTCAAAATTTTTAAAAAAATCTTTTGCTAGGTCGCTCTATTCCCCTGGATTTTTTTTCTTTGTAAGGGTAAAATACATAAGAAATTTCAATTTGAGGGGAGAAAATGAAAAAAATTCTGCCGCTCGGTCGCGTTGCTCCCTCGCTTATACAAAAACTCATCAAATTTGGGCTAACAACCCCGAGTTATGTGCATTAAAACTCATTTTCACGTAGTGCCATCATTTCTAAATTAAAAACGCTCATTAATCTGAGTTTGAGGATGGGGGGGGGGGGGGGAGGGGGAAGGGGCGCAGATTTGATAGTTTGAATACCTAGATACGCCACTGGTTGAAATTCATGCAAACTCCTCTAATTACGTTTTATATGCTTATGCAAGCTGCTTACATGTATTATTACTTTATCCGATCTAAAAATAATAAGCCAATTGTGTTCATAAATATGAATAATCTCAACAGGTACAATTCATTCCTTTAAATAATAAGCTTCTTTATGCCCCTCTCTGTCTGTCTGTCTGTCTTTTCCATCTCTCTTTCATTCATCTCTCCTATGAACCCTTCTTTCCCTTTTCTACATTTCACTTTCTCTTGTGTCATACATTAAAACAAAGAGTTTCGAATTCCGATTTTTTTTTAAAATTAAAATATAATGTACAATACTTAAAATATCAGTTAAAAGGTAATTCATTATTTTCAGTCTTGAAAATAAAATTGTGAAAGCAATAATGAAGACATTTAGAAGTCTTTTTGAAATTAAAATCATCTTTTCATACCTCTGATATAAACTCTAGTTTTAGAAGGGTAAAAACAAACGGAAAAATGTGTGGAATTTTGTTGATAATAACATCACAATTTTGATTCTCGTCTGTAACAATGTGGAGCTTCTTGGCTTTATGGAAAACGAAAAGAAGAAGAAGAAGAAGAAGGAGAAGAAGAAGAAGAAGAAGAAGAAGAAGAAGAAGAAGAAGAAGAAGAAGAAGAAGAAGAAGAAGAAGAAGAAGAAGAAGAAGAAGAAGAAGAAGAAGAAGAAGAAGAAGAAGAAGAAGAAGAAGAAGAAGAAGAAGAAGAAGAAAGAAGAAGAAGAAGAAGAAGAAGAAGAAGAAGAAGAAGAAGAAGAAGAAGAAGAAGAAGAAGAAGAAGAAGAAGAAGAAGAAGAAGAAGAAGAAGAAGAAGAAGAAGAAGTAGAAGAAGAAGAAGAAGCAGAAGGAGAAAAAAAGCAACAAAAAACAACTCTTTTCTCTACTAGCTTGTTTGTTGTTGAAAGGAATCTGAAATAAACAAAATTCAAAATCCTTTGAAAAAACTTTTTTTTTATAAAAGCTAAAGAAGCGAAGATTCTTTCAGTAAAGAACAACAAAAAATAGATCTGGAAAAACAAAGTTTGGATAGATTTTGCCAAACGAAAGGGATGGCGGGATTAAGGGGAGAGGTCAGAAAAGGCGCTAAAAGGATGGTCTCTATCTTATCTTTACAAATACCGGTAGTACTTAAAGTGTAAAGAGCACTTGAGTTGAAGTAGCAAAGTGCCAATCGTTTAAATAAAATTGACCATCTTTTAAACTCGAATGGCCACGCGAGTCAAGTGTTTAATCTCTAACAAGCTACTTGTTGCGCAAACAACAAAAGTGAGAGTATTTTCCGATCAAATATACCAGTGTATACTTAGCTCTTGACATCACCACTGAGGTTCTTTTAATTACATAATGTATCAATATCTGGCAGGCGTTCATTAAGAAAGTGGTGTAGTTGTTGTTCTTACTTCCAGGATATATTAACTGTTTTTGCTTTTTTTCTATTTTCTTTAACCATGCTAACCAAAACACCAGCCTTGGTTAAAATATGACTCCAACACACTGTCGTTATTCTCGATAGATAGAAGAGCTCACGAGGTAGCCCCTGTTCAAAACACTTAAACAGTTAAAAATAACTTCATGAGCAGCACAATGAGAAGAATAAAATCATCACTTTCGCCCGAATGCTAGGCTATCACTGGGCGTTGTGGCGTGCGCCTGTAATCCAGCTGACAGTGGAAGTTATAAACTGATTCAGCGGACCCAGGTTCGAAACTGAGTCACGTCTTTCGGATGGTGACGTTAAAGGTCGGTCCCCAGACGTAAATAATCATATCTGATTGATACACGTCTGTAAAAACCCAATTACACACACACACACACGGAGTGCCTGAGAAGCGTGCCCATTCAAAGAGTTAAAAAAGAAGAGAAGTTAAGATTAAATTTTAAAAGCGGACTTTCGTATTTCACGAAGGATTTCTTATTGGAGAACTGATGCAAGTGTAAAACGTCGACTCTCTTGCGTACATTCACTTAACATTTTCCCCAATCACTTTGATTCAAATTCTTCACTCTGATGGTATCCGCATCCTGGCCAACTCCAACGAAGGCATTTTTAAAAGTTGAAACGCCAATAACGTTTTTCTTCGAATGAATCATCGTTTCTGTTCGTCATTACAACGTATTCACCGTCGCCATTCTGAAAAAAGAAATGAATTAATTTTGTTTCCTCCATCACTACAATCGGCAACCACCATCGTCGGCCATCACCATCAGCCAGTACCATGACTGTTGCTAAAGTTATCAACTCTGCAGTTTTATCTTCGGAATAAATTGGGTGCAGCGAAAATTTGGTTGCAATAGAAGCGGTTTTTCAACAAGAAAGCATAAACTCGAGAAATCGCAAGATTCATCTTCTTTTCGTCAACTCTTTTGAATTATGTCAGGAAGGGCGATCATAATATCGCATTCGTGAATAAGTCTGCACTAAAAAGCCTCAAACAACTTATTGGTTGACAAAATGGAAGAACAAGTCACCGCAAATCTTTTCAATTCCTCTGCTATAAATGCTTTACCCTATGACAACGGAAACTTTGCCTCGCCTTCGACATCACCACCCACATACGCCGAGCTCACACCCGCTGTCAACCATGATTTTGTCCACGGCAACATCAGTTACGATGTCGGCAGCATAAATAACGACATTGTTAACGATAACCAAAACTTTGACGAACAAGTCCCCTTGAGCACTGCTCACCTTCTCGACATCTTATCGACGACGGGTGTCAATGTCAATGATATCGCAAATGGTTGCGAGGAAGACGGAAGCGACGAGGGGAGCGAACTGGCAGCGTATCTCTTCAACTCCGAATGGGTTGCGAATAACGCACCTGAAAATAACTCACAGCAGTTGACAACTTTCGAAGACCCACAACACTTTCAGAGTTTCTGCACGAACAATTCTACGGGTTACGACGAAACTTCGTTCAACAGCTATCAGGAGACTCAGAGCTTGCCACAAGTTCCTTATTTTGGACAAAATGATACTCAACATACCCAAGGTGGGTTCTTATTCATGTTCCTATCATTAAGCACCAAGTTCAACTCGATCGCAAAGACTTTCGAAAAATTAACTCAAGGGCAATTTCAATAAATCCTATTGTATATCCCATAGAAATCATGTTCGGATTACTAATACATCATTGTAATAATTGCACATTTCAAAAGGTGATGGACAGTTAAGGCAATTGGAATTGCCTCAGGTTCATTTTTCGAAAGTCTTTTCGATCGTGTTCAACATACACAAATATACCTGGCAGTGGCGGAATGGGGGGGGGGGGGGTGGGGGGGGGGGGGGGGAACACAACCGACCCGTGCTCCCAGTTTGAAAAACCAACTGGCATATTTTAAAGTTCCCGACCCCCAAATTGCCCCCTTAATTGTGTGTTAGTGGAGGGGGGGGGGGGGGTAAAGGGACAAAAAGCCCCTCAAAATTTTGATTGGGACAAAATCGATATTTGTCTCCATGGACCCACATATTGTTTTATAGCTTATTTCAGGCAATCAATTCAAACCCAGCATATATTAATGCCCAGCAAAAAAACATGATAAACGTAAACGGGACCTTTGTCATTCTATTTTACATCTCGCAGAATAAATTATTGATACCTTCAAGAATAAAAGAGCAAAATATCCAGATTGATGAAATAGACCAGCGTGGAATTTCGATGGATTCGGAAAGGCAGAACAAATTCAGGACATGTAATTTATTCGAAATTTCGAAACATATTTCCATGCTCCAGAAATGTTAACGATAATAACAATAATGATGATGATGATGATGATGATGATGATGATGATGATAATAATAATAATAATAATAATAATAATAATAATAATTGGATTTATATAGCGCCTTTTCCGAAGGATACATGGCGCTGTACCTTAGTCAAAGAACCAAATAAATTAGGAAGATGGTAAAGGTATGTTTTCTGATGTTTTTGAAGAAATCAAGTGAAGTGCTTTAGCTATTTCTTGGAAGGGTGGGGAGTGTGTTCCAAAGGTATGGATCAATGGATTGAAAGGATTTGAAGCCGGCCTGTCCTTTACGGAATGAGAAAAAGAAGGAGCTGCTGTAGATCGAAGTGTCGAATATGGGCAATTCCATGGTTACTCACGTTACATTTGGAGAGGTTTTGATTTACATCTTAAGCTCCTGATCTCTTACTACAGATGTTATGTAAATGAGTTTTAGTTTCGACAATGCACACATTAGATTACCTAAATACGATATCAAAACTTCAGAAGAAGAAACATACTTTCTGCCAAATGTTCTGTTACTCACGTTACATTATTAAAAAAAGAAAAATGTAACGTGAGTAACCAAACACTTGCAGGGCTGGCAGAAAGTATTTTTCTTCTTCTGAAGTTTTGCTACTGTATTTAGGTACTCTAATATGTGTGCATTGTTGTAACTGAAACTAATTTACCTATAAAACCTGTAGTACGAGAACAGGAGCTTAAGATATAAAATCAAAACCTCTCCAAATGTAATGTGAGTAACCGTGGAATTGCCCATATAATTTTCTCTGTTGCTGAAAGAGAGGGAGAGAGAGAGGAGATGTATAGAGGAAGTGTGGTTGACAAAGATACAATCTTGTTACAAGTAATGTAATCCATTTATAATGTAAGTGTATTCATATTTGTCTCAAGGGCGCCACTCCCTACTAACAGTATTGCTATCTATAGCGGTGTCCTATTACCAAAGATTTGTTTTTCAAATGTATACTATTTATTGTGATCAATTTTGGTGAAGTTCTTTCATTCATTCATTCGTTCATGTGCAAATTTGAACAAGTTAGTATATATGCGGTATTTTAGTCTACTGGTAACTGGAAGCCAGTGTAGTAGTTTAAAAATTGGAAGACGGCGAGACATTATTATGCGCCGGCGACTTTTGCCCAAGTATCTATTTGTCAAAGATGTATGGCGTTTTTATGTTAGGTTAAGGGTTATAAGTTTAGATATAAGCCCGTATTCTGAACTCCGGTTTAACCGTGGTCTAAGTGTGCATGGTTTAAACCCAGTCTAAACCTACCTTTTAAACCGGAGTTTTAGAAAATCACATTCTGAACTCTGGTTTAACTTCATATTCATATTTCAAATTTTATTATATCATTTCCAACAAAACACAAATATAAGATAATTTTACATTTTTATTTTCAACACAATACAAATACAAAATAACTAAGAATCTCCCTCTCGGAGATCGAGAGGACTTAAAGCCGTTGGTCCCCTGATTGCTTACTTACAAGCATACATGCTTTCTTAGAAGTCAGGTTAAATAAACCATCAAACCTTTTCAAACCTTTTTAGAATGGAGTTTAAGTTAAACCGGAGTTCAGAATACGGGCCATAGTGTTTGGTCCATCGTTAAGGTAGGAAAACAGATAATGTTAGAAATTCATTGTGGAGCAATTGTCGACAAAAGCAGGGCATTATCGTAAACCCCATTTGGGATCATCGAATAATACGCTTTAAAACATTTTTTTTCCGTTGCAGTATCAAATTGCACGAATGAAGCTTTTACGAATCAGTCACAGCTGACAAACGGACATCAGTTTCCCTTCCACATACACAACCCGCCGAAATCGAGGGGAAAGACGACATCCAAGTCTCGCCGTCGTGTCGTCACCGTCGCGCAGAGAAAAGCCGCGAACGTCCGTGAACGACGTCGAATGTTCGGCCTGAACGATGCCTTCGACAAGCTGCGTAAAGAGGTGAGATGTTATATCGGAATATGAGGCGGGGGCGGGCGGCTAGAGCCCCCGATAATTTTGAAATTACTTATATTCGGGCAACCGTCACTTCAAATTAGGGGCAACGAGATGAGCTTTTTATGTTTTTTAAATGAAATAATGTTATCACTAGTAGATTTCGATGACAAAAACACAATAATATGCTGTTAATGGATGCACAACGCACCTCTCGCTTGCAGAATTATAAAACGGGAATGTTGATATTCGGGCAAGAGACGTCAGCTCCCTAGCAAAATTATGCCCCTACTCAGGATAAATATTCAGGTGAACTTTTCATTGACAATGGAAGAACTAAATACAAATCAAATAATTCAAATTCTCGGCTGATGAAATCCGTACTTCCGACATTCTTTTATCTTAAAGTCTTAAGACACAGAAGAAAATACCTTTTGTTTTAATTCATATGATATAGTAAGAACATTATTCGAAGTTGCATCAAACCATGAAAAATAGCATCATCACTTGCACTTGAATAATATTATAGTTCAAATATAGCTATATATGATTTATCCCACCCAAGTGAAATTGCTCTGGTAAAACGAAACAAAAGGAAAGAAGATAGTTTACGATATCAACCGTCATAACGTCTGATAAACTAAAAGCTTTATTCTACCATTTCACTCTACGACAGGTGCCGAAATTCAAGCACGAGAAACGGCTGTCTCGAATCGAGACACTACGACTAGCTATCCTCTACATCGAGTTCCTTGCTGATATCATCACAAGGAAGAATAACGTCAACGATGCTGACTAGGGCTTTCTTCAACACGATCGTCCCCATCCATTGTTCTTCCCCTAAATGATACAAGGGAGTCGGCAGTGGGTTGAATGGTGTAAGTCCCCTATTAAAGTTTTGGAAATGACTAATATTCGGCTACCGTCAACTCATGTTCGGGCAGCTATAGGTATTCTATTTGCAGTTTTTATATTTGTTTCGAGTACAATTTGATGACGAAATTACATTCTCACGATAAAGAAATATAAAATATTAAATTGTTTGGTCGCTCGGTTTGGTAGCTCACAAAATTTAGAAACTGGGTAGTCGATTTTCGGGCAGAAGACGTCAGCCCCCTGGTGAAATTGACCATGTACACCCATATTAGGCTTTATGAAGGCAACAAGTTAAGTTCGGTATCTGTCGTATAAATGTTTCCATTTTTTCTTCTTTTTTTTTTTTTTCATTGTAACTCTAAACTTTCATTCAAGGTTCTTGTAATTAAATTCATTCGGTTTAAAACTTAAAGCAATTATTAAAACAGAATGTCACATATAAAAACGTTTTACTTTGAAAAATCGAACGAAAGTCGATTCCAGTCGGGTAAAAGCTGTAAATATTAAACTTTGTTTGAGAAAAGAAAAGTCTCACTGATTTTTGTCAATTAGTATGGTCTAGTTAGCTATCCTATCCTTGTTCAGATTTTCCAAGAAGATCTTAAATTGTTGTGTCTGTTTGTATATTTTCGTGAGATCTCTGAACCCCCACATTATGAAAAAATACCTAACGTATGATTTGTATTGTGTATGCAGTCATTTCAAAATTGGTGATTCGATACTTGTTGAAATATATACATTTCACTGGTGATAATTTAAAAATCACTAAAATGAGAATATGAATTATTTCCACTATTGATATTTATGTTTCTCTATCATTTCTCATTAACAAAACAGGGAGAGTGAGTGAGTGGGTGAGTGAAATATAGAGTTCTATAGATAGATAGAGAGAGAGAGAGAGAGAGAGAGAGAGAGAGAGAGATGGAGAGATATAATTGCTTTCACAATATGCATATATTTAAATAATACAGATCCCCACACGTACAAAATGGCGGGAAGGAGGGAGAAAGGAAGTGGCGGCACCAAGGGGGGGGGGGGGGGCATGGGGGGGGGGCATTTGCCCCCCCAGTCAGAAGCTTTGCCCCCCCAGTTGCCCCCCCCAATAATTTTCGGAGTGAAAAAAAATAAATGGGTGGAAAATGAAAAAGAAAAGGAAAGAAAAAAGTGAAAAAGGAATGGAGAAAACAAGGAAAAAGAAAGAAAACGGAAACTTGGAAAGCAGTGAAAGCATCAAGGTGGGGGGGGGGGGCATGGGGCAAATTTGTTCGCTCAGCTCGTGTAAATATCCTCATATTTGGGTAGTTTTATAGCCGAATAATTTCTGTACATTTCCACTATAATAGTGTCAAAATTTTTGCTCGCTCGCTTCACTCGCTCGCAATACAGGCCTATAACTCCCACCACATAATCAGGCCGCGAGATGATCAAATGTCCTCATATTGGGGTAGTTTTATAGCCAAATAATCATTTCTGTACATTTTCACGACAAAAAGTGTTCGCAATAAATAACTACCACCTCATAATCGGGCAGCAAGATGCTCAAATGTCCTCATGCATATTGGGGTAGTTTTATAGCCGAATATGTAATTTCTGTACATTTTTACTACGAAAAATGTCAAAATTTTTGCTCGCTCGCTTCGCTCGCTCGCAGTATATAACTAACACCTCTTTATAATCGGGCAGTTCAGCTAGATGCTCAAAATGTCCTCATATCTGGGTAGGTTTATAGCCGAATATTCTGTACATTTTCACTACAAAAAGTGTCAAATTTTTTTTTTGTCCGCCCTTGCCCCCCCAACATTTTCTTTTGCCCCCCATTTGCCCCCCACTTTAAAAATCCTGGTGCGCCACTGGAGAAAGGAAGAGAGAGAAAATAGATTATAAATAGAAAGGGAGAGAGAGAGAGAGAGAGAGAGAGAGGGGGGGGGGGGGAAGAGAGAGAGGGAAAGAGAGCGAGAAAGGGAGAAGAGAGAGAGAGAGACAGAGAGGTGGGGTGGGGAGTAAGTCTTACAAAGCATGTAATTTGCATGTATAATTCCAGACTATGTCAGACAACAATAAAGAGAAAACTTTACAAATATCCATTGTGCTTATTCTCTCTCTCATTTCTCTTCTGTTCTATCATTTATGTCTTATCTCACATACTGTTAGCACTGTGTACCCCACTCTCTTGGAAGAGAAATAACCTTGTACCTACCACACTCACTGTTTTAGTGTCATGGGTCTGTCTGTCTTTTTCTTTCTCTTCTTTCCCTTCCCCACTCATCTCTTTCTCTCTTTCTGTTTCATTTTCATCTTTCCCCTCCCCACTCATCTCTCTCTCTCTCTCTCTTCCTCTCTCTTTCTCTCAATTCCATTCTCCTCTTTCTCTCTCCATCCAGCTTCACAGAAGTTAATAAAAACTGACAAACAAATATATTTAAAGTCTTCATTTCATTCTTTGTAAAATCGACTGGCATACATAAATCTTGTTGAAATTTTGAAACTGATCAAAAAACGAATCAGTATATAAATGAGTACTGTGGCTCTAATCAAATGCATAATTATATATTAACTTTCAAATAAAACATACTTGTACATCTATATATATCAAAATAGCCTATAATATCAATGCAATATATTCATCTAAAACCTACAATACAACTGTTATATTCTCAAGATCATGCGGTTATTTTGCGTAATTGTCCAGCAGGAAAGCATATTTGTAAACTTGATCTATTAATTCAAAGATGTGAAATAGTTTCTTGTTGATCATTGCTAGAGATTTCAAAAATATATTTCTTCCATTTTAACAATTTGCTTTTTACAGTAGAAGCGTTTACACTTCAAGTTTTTAAAACTAGCAAACTATTTGCACTTTTTCAGTAGTACTACAAAGCTCAACAAAATGTAACATATTACTGAGTTTTAACAAATGTACAGCGTTACGATACTTTGTATCATAAAGCTAACAAAAAACAAAAATACATATATCTGAATAATTAATGAAAATGGGTCTTATGCGTTCAATGGCAAGACAAAATCATGCAGTTGAACACATTGCTAGGAAATTCCTAGAGATGACAATGTCGGTCTCGGGAAAAACTCGGATGAGTTGTCTGAAGGCCCACTAGAGGAAGAAGTCGGTATAATGGGCTGTCTGTCTAGTGGGCTGCAGCCTTGTGAAAAAGAAAGACGCATTCAAAATGGTTTTCTCCTCGTGAAGATCTAGACTAGAATTTCCTTATCAGTTATCGCTTGCAAAGGATATGAAGACGCAGATCTACAAACCCAGGGTGAAACATAATGACGATATCATGGGCTGTCTGTCTTGGGCTGTAGCCTTGTGAAAAAGAAAGACGCATTCAAAATGGTTTCTCCTTGTGAAGAAGGAGACTAGAATGTCATACTTATCAGTTAATGCTTGCAAATGATAAAAAGACGCACATCTACAAACAGAGGGTGAAAAATATTGTCTGCTGGGAGCCAGAAGGGCGTTAGATCTTCTGTAAAAGTATGAGCTAATTCCCTTCTGGCTGTGAAATATATTCATCCATTTATACGCATATCTCCAACAAATTCTATCTCCTTCAAAAATTACATTTTACACTTGTGAAGATGAGAGGGAGGAATAAAAGATAAAAAGTTCAATAATAAGGACCACAGTGAACAATTAGTCGGTTCAAATTGAGATTCTAAGAAAAAGAAAAAGACAAGACAGAGGGAGAGAGAGAGAGAGAGAAAAGAATGACAAGGCAATTGATTGACATGAGAGCCTGAGAGGCCATAAATTCTACAATAAACCCAAGTTTACATATACACGTTAATATAAATAATGTAACAAACTTTCAGTTTGTGAAGTCTGTGACTTAAAATTGAAAGGGATTTCTGTCCTCTTATGACAGCTGTTTGCGTATAACTTAATATCTACTAGTAAATACAATTCATACATTTTCAAACCTAATTAATCGTGGTAAAATTTTAGCACACATTAAAGCAGAGAAAACAATATTCTCTAGTTCATCACAATTCATCTGATCATCCTATATAAAAGTGTATAGGTAATCAATATGTATCAGTAAAAATCAAGAAAGACTAATCTTTGAGGAGCAAAAATAATTTGAAATTCATGGCATTAATTTGATTTTCACGAAAAGTGATGCTTTAATTTGCATAGATGATTAGGTAGCTCAATTGTTCTAAAGCCAAAATTATAAAACTGCAAAAAAAAAAAAAAAAAAAATACAACAGATCAAATTGTTCTCATGATGGAGAAAATCTCAAGTCCATGATTCTCTTTTTCACATTTTATACATACACGTACATTTCCAAATATTTGGAAAACTCTGATTTTGTGCACGGCGATTTATTCATAAGATTGGAAAACGCTACTTTTCACTACAGTAGCAGACAGATTGCACGTTATAAGCTACACAGTACACACTGCCCACATTGTATTAGGCAGTCATCAATAGTTTGTCTCCTCCTATTACATGTATATCAATAATTACCACATTATTGATCAAAGTATGTTTTATTATCTCTTGGTAAGGAGGCATTATCATTTCATCAATATTTTACAGCTTCTTTTATATTAATCAAACGAATTATTCTTGTACATGTGTAACATGTCACTTCTTACACACAGATTTTGGAATGTCTGGTTAAGTACAGTGTTTATAAATAATTTCATGTCTTTGAGCCATGAAAGAGTTGTTCCATGTCAAAAAAAAAAAAAAAAAAAAGAAGGACAAGGAAATTCATTTTGTTTCTTATCCTATTTAAATTCACATCATCCAATTGCTTTTATTACAATGATAAGGCATTAGAATCAGATTAAAATAATTTCCATTCAAATAAATGATTGATGCACCAAAGGAAAAAATATGTACATTAACTCATTATCTACTTTCGTTGACTAATGGAGCAACCAGTGGACTGCTACAGTCGACTTTTGTCACATGTACAGTGGATATGAAACACATACTCAAAACAAAATGGGGCAGTCCAGGGTTTAAAACTTTAGGCTTATATTTCTTAAAGCTGGACTTAAGTTGATCCTGGTTTGACTTTGTTAAGTGTCAAGCTCTTCATTATGTAAAGAAATTATAGTAATACTGTAACAAAACAAATAAGCAAAATGAATCCAGCAAGAAAATGAGAAGCTGATTTCATGTTGACATGATCTAAGTTTGTTCATTTTAATAGTTACATGATTATGGCAATTTTTATCGCAGGAAGAGGTTGACACTTGGCTCTCTGTAAAATCAGTGGACTAACCCTACCTAAATATTTAGTCAGGATTTAAAACCTGAACTAATGTTAGTATGCTTTTATGATACAGGCCACAGAAATGAAGAGTTAACCTAGGGCTCTGTTTCATAAAACTTTTTTTTATCAATAACAACTGCCTCATTTCTATGACGAATTTGATCTCAGCCAATCAGATTCAAGGATTTCATTAGCTTATAACTATTATTGCAACTTGTTATTCATAACAAGTTTTATGAAACGGGGCCCTGGTTTTAGACTAAAGGCGTAGGAGACCAGTCTCCTCATTAGCTCTCGATACTGGGCCACTGTAGTATAAAGTCGTGATGGTCCCTCTGGAAGACTGGTTCATCAACACCCGTCTGCTGGACGTGGATCTTGCGTGTCTTCTTGCCCAGCTGGCACTGCAGGTTGCTGTTGACGATGGTCCTGATGTCACGTTTACGCTTGCTGGAAGTGGACATACCAAAGGAAGACGGGATGTGTTATTCAAAGGCAATCCAAACTTTCTCACAAGTTAAATTTGATGAGACAGAAAAGGTCAGAGAAACCCCTTTGCAAATGTTTGAACAAGATCGGACAAATTTTTAGTCTAAATGCACGGTTTGACGCTCAAAATCTTGGGCGAGATCGGCCACCCAAGGCACAAAAGGAGTTAATGACACTTCTGGGAACCGGTTAGAGAGCGACAACTCGAGTTGGCTTCTATTAGAAAAACTTCAACATGCCTTCACCAAATTCAGAAAATCAGTAAGATAGTAAATAGTGATATGATAGTGGTAATTGGATTCATACATATAGCCATTTCCAAAGGATATAAGGAGCTGTCCCTAAGCCTACATGTACAAGACGCTGTCAGAAGGGTACATGTAGATGTATCTGAAGTCTTCAAGTTAAGTGCTATTTCTTGGAAATGCAGAAATGCAGAAAGCTGACTGGTATATACTTACTCTACCCACGTGTCTTCCAGGATTCCTACAAGTTCTGGCACCCGGTTCTCCCTGGTGTCGTTAGTAAGGCACACGACTATATCATTGTCACCTGATAGATGGATGATGATCAGCTGATCTCTGCCTGGGGTCACACTGACTCCAGTCACCTG
The DNA here is from genome assembly GCA_025618425.1 of Heliocidaris tuberculata. NCBI lineage: Eukaryota > Metazoa > Echinodermata > Echinoidea > Camarodonta > Echinometridae > Heliocidaris > Heliocidaris tuberculata. The sequence continues at coordinate 23,940,425 of CM046849.1, forward strand.
AGTGGAGTAAAGATATTACATGTATAAAGACACAATCTGACCCTTTCATGATCATAGGCGTTTTTTAACACCCATCGGCTGATATTGGGGCAAATTTTGCTGACAAAGAGAAGTTTTACCTTTTCTAAAATTTTCAAAAGGGTTCATGAATTGTGTAATTAAGAAATCATAGAACAATGAGATGCACTATGACTGAAAATTTGTCTCAAGAAGTTTGAAACATCTGTCGTGCAATAAGTGAAGAACATGTGCTGAAAGTCGACCAGTGAGAAAAGCATGAATCTACTGCAATTTAAGCTGAACGTAGGATATAAGATATCCAATTAATACCACGGTATTCACAATTACATTGCATTCTATGTGGCTATCCTTACCTCTGATACAGACGTTCCTGGCCTCATGAGTTTGAAGCCCTTCTTGGGGTCCAGTTTGTAGATGAACCGATCGGTGATGACTAGCGCCCTCTCAGCAAACTTATTATGCTTGTTTACCTACAAAGTCAACCAAGAAAACCAGTTTACAAATTAAAGATACTTGTGTGATTGCACAAAATTTTGAAATTTAGTTGACTAATGTACATTTAGTATTGCGCACATGTCTGTCAGACTTGACACTCCTGGCGCTCCACAATTATTACCCTGGCTTTAGCATGGCTGCACTTACGGCACTCTAGCATTTCAAGGAATTAATTCCCGCCAGGTACCCATTTACCTCACCTGGGTGGAGTGTGGCAAATGCAGATTAATGTCTTGCCAAAAGACACTAGTGCTGTAAAGTCACTGTAACGGTTTAAAAAAAAAAAATTAGATGGGGAAAGGGCAATGTGTCCTGTGCCCCTGCAGTTATGTCACTGGGTTTAAAGGGAAAGCCAACCTTAATAGCAAGTTGCTTTGAAAGAAAGAGGAAAAATCAGAGAAGCAGCTTGGTGAAAGTTTGAACGAAATCGGACAAGCAATAAGAAAGTTATGAATTTTTGAAAGTTATAATCACTATGCACATGGGAATTTCAAATTGGCCGAATAGGTAATGTCACTGTGATGTAGCTGCGGACAACTCCCCCATTCGCTCTAACACACAAAATGACTAAAATGTCACTTTTTTTCAAAATGCATTACTTAGTAGGATCTTTTCATTCATGAGGACCTATAATAATATATCTCCAATATATTTTGAGTACTGCCCTGAGGGTAAAAGCGCCTCGAAGAAAACCGCAAATTAATGATATTTTTGTGTACGGATGGGAGAGTTGTCCACAAAAATGTCACAATTGACTCACCAAATTGCCAATTTGAGATTCGCATAGATGTAGTGATCTCATTTTTCAAACATCCATAACTTTCTTATTCCTTGTCCGATTTCTTTCAAACTTTCGCCATCCTGTTTTTCTTGTTTTTCTGCTTTCACACAAATCATCTTACTATCAAGGTTGGATTGCCCTTTAAAAAAAAAAAATAGATGGGGAAAGGGCAATGTGTCCTGTGCCCCCCGTAGTTATGTCATTGGGTTTAAGAAAGGAAACATTTTTACCTTGAGGATCTTTGATGAGAAGAGAACATTGTTGAACCTGTCCTTAGTCTTGAGTTGTCCTATCATTGCTACATAGACCGAAGACTGGAAGTTCTCATCCATCTGGCCAAGAAAAAGAAAAGTAATTGCGATAAGAATAGAAATCATCAAATGTTGTGATCTGCAACAAGCTCTTTTAATTAACTCTCTTTTTCGAATGTCTTTGAATTACGAAAAATAAAAGTGAAAGTAATAAAAATTGAGATCTTTGAAGGTTGTGATCTGTGATTACCTCCTTTGAGATACTGATCCCTTCTGTGCAATCAACTTTATGATCAATTCACATAAATGAACTTTCAAACGACATCATTTGAGGTTTTTAATTTCTTGTTTCATTCATTTTGAGTTTCAATTCCTTGTTGCATTGCTTAATATGGCATATATAACATTTCACAGGAAGAAAAGTCCACGCCTGTTTCAGTTTCTGCTAAAAAATGGGAAATCAGCCATTCTTAGTCCGTACACATTGTACGGTGTTGAAATTCCTAAGCGGGATCTGTCACAAATGGCATGGGAGAAGTCAATCTCGGACAACAGCGTACAAACTGCTGCATTTCTTGTCCATATTTGTATTTAGCAAAAATTCTAGTATTGGTAAAATCTAACAATGCCATTAATTAGGGGGAGGGAGTAAGAGGGGTCCTATCATCTTTGTTTCTCTATTTTTTCTCATTTTTCTCATTTTCTTTTTTTTTTTTGCCATATGATTAGGGGGAGGGGGCACTTCCTTAAAGTGTACCAACCACCTGAAAATATAATTTGTATACTGCTAGAAAGTATAGAATTAGCCTCAAAGAACTTTGTCTGGTATTCTAGAGGTCAACAGTTTAGGAGTATGAAGGAAATAAAGGATAACATTAAGGTGTTTGCGTGGAACCGAACCTCCGAGTTGGGTTCTGCGCGAGCCCTTATCTTGGTGAGCGCGTACGGGTGCATCGAGTAGTCTACTCACGAATCGCTTTTATGCTTGTAAAGAGTATAATTAAACTTGTAATATCTCTTTATAGAAGTGATATTCGAAGCCCATATTTTGAATATAGTAGAATGACAAGGAACCTCTAACATACAGAGTAAAATATTTTTTGGTGATTGGTACCCTGTAAAGAATATATAAGTAGACAAGAACACGGTTACTTACAGACGACAGGTAATCTCCCCTCCATCTCCTTTGGTGACCCCAGTTTGACCTTCGACCTGCGAGGGCTGACTGGGCGGCTGACTTTAGCCTGACCTCTGGCCATTCTTCCCTGGGGATGTTCCTCAGGATCTGAGCAGCTATCCACCTAAAAACAAACAAAATGTTTCATAGTTAACCTGTTGGCTACTGAATTGTCAAATTCCCATAGGGTTTATACAGGGACCAGCCAGTTCCTGGAGGCAATGGGTTAAGGTTAATTAGACATGCTGATATGAAATTGTAAATCGGATACACATCTAAACCCAACAACTGAACATATCCTTAAAGGGAAGGCTGATTTCTAGGAAAGGTGAAAAATAATTTGTGAGCTTTCTCATTCCTTTTATGTTAGTTTGGAAGACCATCATAGTAGGAAAATCACCTGAAAAGGATTGCTCTTCAAATGCTCTCATATTCAAAATATGACTACAAATAGCTGAAATGTTTGGGCCGAACATTAATGCCACTTGTGTGTGCAGTCCCATATACTATATGCTTGTTGTACATGGGATGAACTTGTCAGATCTGACTCACCTCCTATGAGTCTTCTGCAGTAGTCTTGATACTGGAACCATCCATTTGTGAGGTTCAGGCCACTCCAGGGTCCTCCCATAATCCTTCTTCTGCTTCACCCTGCCGAAGGTGGCCTTGACCTTGTTCATGTAGGAGCGTCTCACGTAGCGCTTGTAGGCGCTCATGATCAGGTAGATGGCTCGCATCTTCTTGACACGCCATCTGGCCAGTGTGCCTCTCCATAGCTTGAAGAAGGAGATATCAAAAAAGGAAATTCAAGCGTTATTTCTTACTATTCAAGAAGGCATTCTTTAAAGGGCTAAACCCCCACAGTCCTCCCGTAATCCTTCTTCTGCTTCACCCTGCCGAAGGTGGCTTAGGAACGTCTGATATAGCGCTTGTAGGCACTCTTGATCAGGTAGAAAACACGAATCCTCATACTGCCCCTATTCAATTTGTTCCCTACATCAAATGCATTGCTCTTTTCCTATTGCCTGGTTGCATTACCTTTTGCAGGAATGTTGCGAGTGCCGGTAGTAATCTGGTCCTTGCCTCCTCCAGCTGCACAATGGTCCTGGGAGTCCTGATGAAGATCTTGGTCTTGCCGTACTTGACATCGTGCTCCAGCTGAAGTTCCTGGACCAGGGTCTGGACCCCCAGCTTATCGTCTCCCCCTCGGAAGTTGGGCCACGTGTAGCCCGACAGCATCTTGTACCTGATGTCAATATTGTGAGAAAATGAATTATTATGATGATGATGATGATGATGATGATAATGACGACATATTCAACCTGACTGCTAAGAAAGCAAATATATATGGTTTTAAGCAAGCAACCAGGAGGACCTATGGCTTTAAGTCCTATCCAATGGACTTGATAATGAGGATTAAGGCTTTACCAAAGGGCACTAACGCACTGACTTGGTTTAGAACCCACGAACTCCGGTTACGAGACCACTGCTCTACCACTGAGCAATAATGCCTCCTAATAAGGAAATATGATTATCATATAAAAGTGAATACAGTCAAACCTGTCTATTAAGGCCACCTAGATAGTAAAACAGGCAAAGTAGCCACTGTAGTCAAGGGGCCTTTCTGAATTCAGACGGGTTCTCCATATTTCTTCCTCAAGAGAGAGACAATTTAGGTGACCATGATAGATAGGTGGCCTAAATAGAAAGGTAGTCACTAACTAAAGGCAGTGTTTGACTGTATCAGTGCACCATCAAGATTCATCATAATACTGATACAGGTAATCTTAACCCCTTCCATGCCAGCAGATTTTTGAGCAATTGTCAAAAATAAACTTTCAAGAGTTAAATATGAACTTTCAGTGTGTTTTTTTCTTCAGCAAACTGGGCAAAGATACAGGAATAAACATTATATTGACGGCACAGGTTTCTATGTGTATATGAGGAAGGATTTTCAAGCCATTCAGAGCCTAAACAAAATGTTCAGCACTCAAATTTTTGGGCAGGATTTGCCACCCACGGCATGGTAGGGGTTAAGAAGAGGCGAGATGAAAAAATTTCTTTATCAGAATTATTTGATTTTATCACGCGATAAAATGAAACCACCGGTCAGTTCTAATGAACTTCTCTCTTTTTTTAACCTCTGGGCTAGTATGCAAGTAAATGCTGAGTACTAATAGCTTTATGGCAACCTAGCACCTTACAAGCAGATTGTATTCATTGTAAAACCTCTCAAGTATCAAATCATATTCACGGCAACATTTTAAGACCTGTTTCAGTCATCCCAAATGATTGATTCATTGATTATATACTGTGTGAGTGCTTTGGAAACAAGTGCTTGTATGTCGCCACAGCCCTATATATTTGAGTTAATAAATTGGGAATTTCTCACCCAAGGACACTAATTCACTGGCATGGTCGTGAACCAAACATATCCTGTTTTTAGTACTTGCACTTTATCTGTTTCGCCACACTGCCTCCTCTGATATAGGGATTTCCTTTATTTCCACCAACCCTTGCCAAAAGTCAACATGTATACACTTTTCAAAAAGATACATTTGATTCTCCTTTTGGATGTGAGAGGCCCCGAGTCTGACACCCAGACAAGCCCCAAATTTTTAAGGTTATGGTGATTACAGGGATTACATTATGAACATGTAATTTACTCGTTTCCTAACTATGGAAATCGTATGAAATTGGTAAAACTAAAAAAAAAAATCAGACATTTGGCAATCTTAAATTTGTATTTTTATTAGCTCAATTACGATATGATACACGGTAGGTCACAATCAAAACAAGCATATTGAATAATATGTATGTGAATATTCTTAAAAACTTGATAGGAGAGAACTAAGAATAAAAAGCAGAATAATAATCCTTGAAACATATGGTTGCCTACCTGAGTAGAAATCGGAGGTAGTGTTGCCGGGATGCAAAGCCTGCTCTCCTAACCCGGACATTCTCTATTAGTCCCAGATACCTGACTTGATGTAGACATCTTAGGTCATCAAACAGGAGCGGTGACTTCTCCTCATTGGGTTTGATGCATCGGACATAGTACGGCTCCTACAAAACGTTTCATGTCATAGAAATGCCTTGTTACTTTACATGTTGTTTTTGAATAAAATAGAGATAACATCATCTGAGCAGCATCAAACTAATCTGATTTTCCATTTTAGATCTCTCCGTACATATACATATATATTGATACCTATTGTTCACTACTGCACAATATATATTTAAAACAATATTTATGTACTTGCAGATTCAAAGTCACACAAAATATAAATAGTATAACAGAACCTAAGGAATAGCAACATACATGTTGCTTTCTTTCTGCATAGAATACATCTGCATTCCCAGTTTTCCTCTTCCATACTTCAAATAAATTCATATTCATGTATATTCAAGTTTTGGATATATACACTCTACATGTTTAAACAATCATTATTCTTTCCATTAAATATTCAGAAGGAATTGCCTTCAAAAGAAAGTCGAGATTTGCTCACTGTCAGAACAAATTCAGAGCTTTATATCCTTAAATGTCATCAATATAAAGGTTAAGTTCCCTTCAATCCAATGGATCTCAATCACCCTCTTCCCCTTAAACCCCCACTCCACCTCCATCCATAATGATTCTTGTATTTACCTTTGATGCTAGGTTCTTAACTAGTTCTATCATGGAGTTCTTGAAGACTGTACCTGCAGTGGGTGGTCGTTTGGTAACCTGCACAACACAGAGAATTCAGATTTTTTTTATAAATGATACGAAGGGTGAGGTAGAAGAATATAATGTATCTATGGAGAGAGAGAGAGAGAGAGAGAGAGAGAGAGAGAGAGAGAGAGAGAGAGAGAGAGAGAGAGAGAGAAAGAGAGAGAAAGAAAGAGAGAGATAGAGAGAGAAAAAGAGAGAGAGAGAGAGAGAGAGGTGTGAAAGAGAGTAAGGGAGTTACTGCAAAACCAGAAACATGAGACTTTTGCACAAATTGCAAGCGATAGCTATTTTTATGGACAGAAACTTTTGCGACTTGCAAAACTTTCGGTGATATTTCAGTTGTGATTCAAGTATTTATATTTCTATTTATGCACATCAGAGGCCTACACTCTAGATAGGTGGTATACAAAAGCATATATATCACATGAGAAATAAAACCAACATGTCAGAACTTACAGCGGTGACCTTCTGTTGACCTTCAGGCCACATGGCAGAGATAGTGGCGTTCTGACTGGAGAAGAGAAGGCGTTTGAAGTCCTGGAAGAGAGTATCCTTGTTCTTGTCCATGAAACCGGTCACATCATATCTATGCATTACAGAGTGAGAAAAATAGATGCCCCTTTACACAACACAGTTCCTCAATCATTTGAGAGTAGTATCTCTTCTCACATGGACACATTATTACAACTAACCTGCTTCCGTAGAACAAGAAATGGGAACATCTTTAAATACTTAACCAGAGCAGAGCTCCAAATACATAAGGACAATTTTGCTCACAGAACTATAAAAGTATCCCCTGTACCTTTCCAAGCAGCCCCACGCCATTTCTACTTTAGGACATTTCCATGTTTATCCTCCTTTCGGATAACTGTTATGATAAAATTTTGAAGAGCCTTGGGTGAAAAACAAATACTGTGAAGCTGCCCCAGGAGTTTAATTCCAAGTCAATACTGTGAGCTTTTCTACAGATAAAGATACATGTAGATCAAGATTTGAAAAGAGCCCTCTGAGAAAAACAAATATTTCGAAGGGTAACGAGAGGTTTGAACTGTCTTTCAATATTATGGATTGTACACAGTTGAAGATAGATGACAAATGTGACCAAGCACCTCAAAACCACCAAAGAGTCGCACTGTGTGACTTTCAGTTAGAGCTCAATAAAGGTGTTTTTGGTTGACATGGTTAAATTTTAGTGTAAGGTATTTCCTGAAAGAGTATACTTTTTTCAAAGTAATCTAGAAATTTGGAGGAAACAAACAATCTTAAAGTGGTATTTTTGACAGTTTATAGTAGACCTATGTTTGTCTTCTCTGGATTTTGTTGTATTAGTTTTCTTCTTTACAACCCTGAATACTTGTCTCATTCTTGATCTCCTATAACTTTAAAACAGGGTAAGATCTGGTATTGATACTTTTCCACTATGATGAGCAGGATGTGCTTAAAATAATATGCCAAGTTAGGACAATCTGATAATCTGATAATTTATATTGAGTTCTAATCCTCCATCAGTCACCTTGGCACAATACCTCGCAGTCAGAGTGCTTCAATAGACTGCAAACTTTAAACCCTTATTTCTCAGTAGTAACATTCTGCAGGACTGTGTATTCCACTCTTCGTACAGTGGGTTAGGAATATCCAATGCTAATGAGTTACATATCATTTTAAAGCGAGAATCTCCTCTTTCAGAATTAGACCTTAACTACAAATTCATTTCTGGCAACTTTTTTGGTGGTTTTGTGGTGCCTGGTCACAAATGAAAAAAGGGCTGTCAGACATAAAGTGAAGGATAAACAAGGAGGGTGGAATTCCATGTCAACATTATGGATTTTGTAGAGATAAAGATTGATAACTTACGTGACATCACCAGCATAATGCTTGATCATGAAGTGTCTGCCATGCTCTAGACTCTTCTCGGATGGTTGGAGAGCTCGGCTTGTGAAGTGAGGATGAGAGGAGAGTTTCTTGTTCATCGCATCCAAGAAGATCTGTAGAGGAGGAGACAGGGAGGGAGAAGAAGATGATGATGATGATGATGGCTTCTTGTATCGCACCGGAATCTGCCTCCATTGGGTGCTCATGGCGCTTGCTTTAATATTATATGTCTCACAGAATTGAACATTCATTGTCAGTCCTAAATCAAAAAGTTTTCTTTTCTCTTATTCTCCTTAATAGTGATAGTAATTCATGTGATGCGAGAGATAGAGTGAGAGAGGGAAATGGCAGAAAAATAAGAGGAGAGATAGATAAAAGAAGAGAGAGAGAGAGGTACATGTAACCACTGAGAAATATACAGAGAGACAGATTTTCTGACATAGAAGGAAGGAGACAGATAGAGAGGGGGGGGGGGGGGGGACACCTAATGGTGGTTTTGAGCCAAAGTGCCACATATTGCACTGTGAATAATCAAAAAGTCGTACTGCATCAGTGATCTTTCCGACGTTGAGGCAGGCTTCGTCCAGGATGGAGATGACCCCTTTATGCTGCTCTTCTACCAGGTCACAGATGATGCAGTTGTTGAAGTACTCCACCTTGGTCCACTCGATACCTTCCCGCTGGTACTCCTCCTGCTCCTGTTTCAGGACGAGCTCGATGAAGAGCTGCTGAAGCTTCTCATTGCAGTAGTTGATACAGAACTGTTCAAAACTGATGGAAGGAGGATAATCGATGTAATTAAAGATTATATAAAACAGACAATCCTTGCAACTGTCTTCTACTTTACAGGTATACTTGGATTATATTTGAATTACAAACAAATCTATAATAATGCTATATTTTTCAAGGCAGAGTTTCAGTTCCTGATTGAGTACTAGCTCAGTGAAGAGCTTTTGAAATCTCTTGTTGCAGTACTTGATACAGAACTGCTCAAAACTGATTGAAGGAGTAAAGTAGTGGATGAAACCAGAATCAATCACAGGGTACAATGCTAAACTCTAACATGTCAATAAGCAAGCTTTGGTTTGATTGTTTGTTACCTGACTGCTAAGAAAGCTTATGTATGCTTGTAAGTAAGCAACCAGGGGACTGGCGGCTTGAAGGCCTCTCTGAGGGACTTGCTTATGAGGATTGATGCCCTTCCAAAGGGGACTAGCGCATCCGCTTGGTTTTGAACCCGGGTCCTCACAGTTACAAGACCACTGCGTTACCACTGATCCATTGCGCCTCCTCAAGCTTTGATTTCAACTACATTCAAATGATTATTTCCATTTTAACTTTCACTATGAAAATCACATATAAATTGTCTGCTGTTCATAAGAACAACATAAGGGCAATTCAACGTATACTCACATTACATTTTAAGAGGTTTTGAGTTACATCTTAAGCTCCTGTTCTCTTACTATAGGTGTTAGGTAAATGAGTTTCAGTTACAACAGTGCACACATATTAAAGTACCTAAATACAGTATCAAAACTTCAGAAGAAGAAACATACTTTCTGCCAGCCCTGCAAATGTTTGGTTACTCACGTTACTTTTTTGTTTTTTAATAATGTAACATGAGTTACCGAACTTTTGCAGGGTTGGCAGAAAGTATGTTTCTTCTTCTGAAGTTTTGATACTGTATTTAGGTAATCTAATATGTGTGCACTGTTGTAACTGAAACTCATTTACCTAACACCTAACTCAAAACCTCTCCAAATGTAATGTGAGTAACTGTGGAATTGCCCATAAGCTCTTCTGGATCTCAGCACAAGATATGTACTTGTATAACCCAGAAAGGTGTACGTGTAGGATAAAACCATAATGTCCATATTCATCTTGCAAACACCAACATTAAGATTTGATACCAAAAAGTTCCTAGCACTAAAATCATCGGGAGAAACAGAGGCCAAAAAGGAAAATGTTCAGATGAACATTAATTACGCCTTACCTGTTGTCATCAAATATTTCAAAGCCGTAGATATCCAGCACACCAATGACTGTTTCCTTCCCATGATCCCTCACTGTACCCTTGACCTCAATGGCGCTGTTTACCTTTCCGACGATCCATGTGAAGAGACGTTCATACATGGCCTGTGCAGATCAAGAAAGAGGTGAAGTTCAAATTAATTGTTTTCATATGAGAATGACCATTTGTTTGTCTACCAGAATTGATGTACACGCATATGCAGCATTTTTTTGAAAATACTTAGGTAGCTTAGCGAAACGTTGTGGTGCATAAAAAAATGCGGGAAAGATGCATATGATAAAATTTTATTCTAGAGGCAAAACCAAAATAATAGGATGTAGAATTAGTATTTACCTCTTTAAACACTGTTAAGCAAGAACAATAGGAAAACTTTTATTCAGATATGTCTGATTCTAATTTAGAGGCACAGACAAAACTGGCAATTTTCCTCTTTGCGTCTTTCCTGCGTCTGTACGCGCAACTGCGTTTCGCTATCAAAGCTACCGTGTACATGTACATTCTACCAGGGTCACGCAGACCGGTTCTAGACCAACAAAAGACAAAGCACAAATTGCCTTGAATGGCCTAACCGTCGGTTTGGAGCGTAAAATAAGACATGAAAGACAATGGATACATATGTATACAGGAAGCAAGAATAAATTTGTAGCAATTTCTTTCATTTACAGGGATCAAAACTTCTACTGCAAACTAGGCAAATAAAGGAGTGCAATAAGCCACAGAACGAAAATACCTTTAACATTAGAAGTCCATGTAAATACAGTCAATCCTGCTTTAGAAACCACCTGCATAGAAAGACCACCTGTCTATAGAGACCAGACTTTTTGTTTCCCTTGAACAGTTTTTCTAATTGAAACATGTAAAGGAACTAGTATAGAAATATCACCTGCCTGTAAAGACCGTTTTTCTTGTCTCCCTCGAGTGGTCTTTACATACAGGTTTCACTGTAAAATCATTTACCGTATCTACATCAAAAATAATCAATCTACTTCTGTACCTTGGCAAAGGCATCCCTTCCGTAGTATGCCTGATCCTTGGTGTGACCTTTATGAACGACCTCGTTTGACCCCGCGGCGACGACCCTGAAGCACAGCGCCTTGACCAGCTCATCCTGTGTGACCTTGAGGAGGGAGGCGAGGTCCTTGATGGCCTCCTGGTTACGCACCTTAGATCCTTCCTCTTTGTCGGACTTACTGTCGAACTGGACCTCACCCTGGATGTAAATGAATATGAAAAATTAGATAACTGTCACAAGAACAATGATGATACAAACTACGAGATTCAATATTGTGTAAAAATCCATCCCAGAGGATGCTCAAGGCACCTACAGAGTAGTACTTCTTCCCTGGCTTTAGCCAAGCTGCCCTGTGGCATAGCCAGAGCGGAGGGGTGGGGCAAGGGAGGGGGGGCATGGGCGAACTATTGAGGGAAAAAACATTAACAATCAGCATTATATAAATTATTAAAAATAAATTATATAATACTGGGGGAAAAAAGAATGAAGGGCTCCCTTTGGATCCTTAGAAAGGTTGTCAGAAATTCTGGGGTAAAAAAAGCCTTGAAAAAAGTGAGCGTCTTCTTTCATTATATTTTTTGTTGCTGCATGTCTGGGAAATTTCAGGGAGCCAAGATTCTGAAAAATATGAGGAACTTTCTATAAAAAAATATTTTTGTAATTTAAAATTATTTATCTTTTTTTCTGGTGCTTGTCAGAGATGTGAGAGTGGATGGTCACTCCCCTTGGCTTTTTAAGTCAAGATCACAGCAGTAAATAAACAATTAGACTAACTCTTGTTGAATATGATGTGATTCTGATATAACACAATTTCCATAGTCCCCAAGCCCTGGGGTTAATAGGTACATTCAACAGGTTACCGCAACTTACAAGATGCCTCATTATGGCTCATTGGGCTGCCCATTGAATATTATGGTGTGCCTCCCTCCTCCCCCCCCACCACCACCCTTAGCAGTTGGATCCACTCTTAGCCATTGACTATAAGGGTTAACTGGCTATAGTCCACAAGACCAACAGTCCACAAGAACACAGCCCACGAAATCGATGGCCCACGAAACAGTTCTTGTAGACCACTGATTACCCACAAGACTGACAATGTTGGTTTTGTGAACACCTTTAAGAATTGTTGTCAGAAAGCCCACAAGCTTATGATCTTGTTTGCTGTCGGCCTACAGAGATGTTCTTGGGTTTACTTACGAGATGCATGATGGCGGCTACCATAGTCCAGACAGTCTTCTGTTCTTCAGGGGTAAAACCTAGATCCCTCATGGCTTCTTGAGCGGCTTTGTAATCCCTCCTATCATGACCGGCTTGTGAAGCCTAATGTTAGGAGAAAAGCATACAAAGTCATTCCAATTTATGTTTCTAAATATCGTCTGTTGAGAGCAAGAAGGGCGTTAACTCATATACTTTACAACAGAGTTAACAACCTTCTGGCTCTGAAAAGGTGATGAGCCTGATCGGTTAGTCACAGATGGACATTTGACAAATTTTGAAAGTTTGACGGTCTGTAGAAAATAAGTATTTAATTGAAGTGGGCTATTTTATGTTTCATTGTGAAGGGCATAACTGAAGGAGTTGATATTTGATAAAATTTGGTTGCCATGGTCACCTACTGAAATCATAATTCATAAAATATTCAATGTCATGGACGGACAAAATGCCTACTCTTAACCGATCAGGCTCTGATATGTTCTGGCAAGGTCAGGCTTTTAGATCAAATTGCTCTCTTTCCTAATCAAACATCATCTTTTTCCAATATAAGTGAACATTAAGCATTCATACATTGTGCACTTAATTTTTTAAAATTTTGTTTCATGTCATAGAAACGTGAGTTACTTTTTGTTTTTGAATAGAATAGACTTATTCTTGTTATGAAAATGAAGCTTTCCTGAGCTACATGTAAATTAATCTTCACTATGGATTAGTTTCAGTGTCGGTGCTTTAAGTATCCATTCGAAGGTAAAGATGTCCTCTTAAATGGTTAATTAAAACCCCTGCTTTGAACATAAAAACTACTTTGTTTCAAGGTTTTCTAGAAAAAGTTTTTTTCTACACTATCATACATGTTTATATATTGACAGTGGCATTTGTGTGTTCAAATGTCGCTCGAACTGCACTGCAAACACACGTTTCTGTACTAAATTCTTACTACAATTTGTGCTGTTCAATAAAATAAATGGAGGGAGAAGTTGTGAAAGTGTAGTTCTTGAAAGTGTAGTTCTTGAAATGACATGTTGAAGTTAATATAAGAAACTTTTTTTTCAGAGAGAGAGAGAGAGAGAGAGAGAGAGTGAGAGAGTTGAGAGCAAAGGACTGTTCAATAAAAAATTAAAGACACTACTCTGCAATCTACACAAAATTCCTTCAATATGGTTTTCGTTTGAATGGACTTGATATTGATCTACGATTCCTCACAAGTTTTGCAAACTGGCGTATACAAAAGCCAAATGTTCATACATTGGTTTGCAAAACCAGCCAAAACTTTAGCACTACAGCACATCAAATTGATCTAGTAACAAGTAAAAAAAAAAGCTTTAATAATAAGCTATAATGCTCTACAAAAGAAGTTCAGCACTCGATACAGAACATAACAAAATATCAGATCACTCTAGAACTATATCAAACGGCACTAAGAGGGAATGGGAACAAAGTCTTGTTAAAGGGCAATCCAACCTTGGTAATAAGATGATTTGTGTGAAAGCAGAAAAATAAGAAAAACAGGATGGTAAAAGTTTGAAAGAAATCGGACAAGGACTAAGAAAGTTATGGATGTTTGAAAAATGAGATCACTACATCTATGCGAATCTCAAATTGGCAATTTGGTGAGTCAATAGTGGCATTTTTGTGGACAACTCTCCCATTTGTCGTACACAAAAATATCATGAAGATCAGGAGTGATCCTCTTATCTACGAGGTACATACGACCACCTATCTGTTACAGTATGCTATTATATCCTATAATTGCCCATAACCGAACATAAAATTATTTCACAAATAGCCTACCATACACCGCCTCCGTCCCCCGGGTTGCCGTATGAAACCCGTCACCCGCCATGACACTTCCTCCGAAACCACACACCAAGAGAGCACCCGCAACCAGGACACGCAGACATGTCGCAACTGCGAGGCGAGGGGTAGGAGGGGGGGACACAGATAGGTGGTCGTATGTACCTCGTAGATAAGAGGATCACTCCTGATCCTCATGATCTACTATCAGTACATCCGACCACCTATCTGTTACAGTATGCTAGACCGACACGGACTCAGCGGGAGGCTTGGCTGCGTCTAGCGGTGAAGGAGCGGTGTATTAGCGGGACTGAGATGCCGACAGTAGCGCTGCTCGAGAAAACGAGGGTACTGCGGCGGGGATGTCCCGGAGATAAAAGGAGATGAAGGAATTCGGGGAGCGCCAATAAGCTGCCTTCTGAATCTCCTCTACGGACACGCCGTTGAACAGAGCCCAAGATGCGCTGATCCCCCTGGCATCGTGTGCACGGGGCGACACGCCAGGCGAGAGAGCATCGGGGCCGGCCGCACGAATGGCGGCAACGATCCACTTCGAGATAGTATCTCTCGAAGCTGGTGAAAAAGGCTCTTTCGTAATCACGAAAAGCTGATCACCAGAACGGCGTTCCTTAGTGCGCGCCCAATAATACTTGAGAGCGCGCACCGGACACCAGACTTTATCCTCCGTCACCGACGAGAGGGTGGACAGCGGTTGGATAAAAATCTCAACCGGTTGGGAGCTGGCAGTCTGGTTCTTCGCCACATAGGACGGGTTGGGAATGAGGCGCACCCCCGCGCGTTCCCAACGGACATGCCCCGGCGCCGCCGACAGTGCGTGCAAGGCACTGCGACGCTGGCCGGAGGCAATCGCCAAGAGGAAGACCGCTTTAATGGTTACATCTCTAAGCGAGGCCTCAGCGAGGGGCTCAAAAGGCGCCCTGGCAAGGGCCTCCAGCACCCGAGGGAGACTCCACGACGGGAGCAATCTCCTAGTCGGGGGGCGCTCCAGGAAAAAAGCGCGGACCAGGCCGGTCAGGGAGGGGGCAGTAGAGACACTGGCCCCATCCGCGAACCCAGCGTGGATAACGGCAATTGCCGAACGGTAGCCACGGATGGTCGAGACAGTCAGGCCCTTATCGAAAAGGGAAATCAGAAAGTCTGCGACATCCCTTAGAGGTGCAGAACGGGGATCCACCCCGTGTGATTCGCACCAGCTAAAGTATCCAGCCAAACGGGAATTATAAGATTCCCGGGTGGACTCCCGTCGGCTGCGAGCGACGAAGGTCGCAGCCCGCTCTGAAAGGCCCGCCTGAGCTCCAGATTCCCTGACAATGGCCAGGCAGTCAGGTGGAGCGTGGCCGGTCGGGGGTGCAGAGTCCCCGACACTGGCTGGGAGATCAGGTCCGGACGAGCGGGAAGGAGCCTCGGATTCCCCACCAGTAGGCCCGTCAACTCGAGGAACCACGTCCTCTTGGGCCACCACGGGGCTATGAGGAGGAGAGTTGCTTGGTCCTGCCTCACCTTCCGCAGAACGCGGGGAATGAGGGCGAATGGCGGAAACGCATAACCCCGGAATCCCTTCCACGGGAAGGAGAAGGCGTCCATCCGCCAGGCTGCCGGGTCCTGCACCCTCGTGCAGTACATCGGCAGCCGTGCGTTCAACTCCGAGGCAAACAGATCCACATCTAGTGGGGGAAGCTGGCGCACCAGCAGATGCATGACCTGCGGGTGGAGCGTCCACTCCGAGGGGAGAACCCGGCCCCGGGACAAGAAGTCTGCGATCAGATTGTCCCGGCCCGGAATGTACGACGCAACGGGGAAGACCCCCATGCGTCGGCACCACCTCCACAGCTCCGCCGCTAGGGCGTTCAGGCGCGTGGAATGGGTGCCCCCCTGTTTGTTGATATATGCTGCAACGGTGATGTTGTCCGTGCGTATCAACACAGCCCGGCCGCGGATCAGCGGCAGAAAGTGGAGGAGTGACAAGGCAACAGCCTGAAACTCCAGCACATTGATATGTGGGAGGGTGGCCGAGAGGCACCAGTCCCCATATGCATGCAGGCCCTGACAGTGTCCGCCCCATCCCATGTGGGATGCATCGGTGGTCACTGTGATGGAGGGCTGCGGGGGCTGCAGGGGGTTGCCCCTGATCAGAAACTCCGGGCGGCCCCACCGCCAGAGGAGAAGGCGGGCGGCCGGAGGTAGCGGCACAGGCCTCGTCAGGGGGTCCCGTGACGGGCGGTAGTGCTTGAGAAGATGGATCTGTAGCGGGCGCATGTGCAGCCGGCAGTCCGGCAGCACATCGACCAAGCTCGCCAGGAACCCTAGGAACTGAAGCCAGGTCCTGGCTGGCACCCGCCGCCTTAGCCGAAGACGGCGGGCGGCGCCCGTAATCGTCGATACCCGCTCCGGGCTGGGACGTGCCAGTTGCCGGGGGATATCGATCACCGCACCCAGGAAGGTCGGGCACTGCGTGGGCACGAGCTCCGACTTCTCCCAGTTTACGAGGAACCCCAGGTCTTGCACTGTTCTCAACAAAAAAGCCAACTGGCGGGAGAGCAGGACCTGGGAGCTGGCTACCAGCAGCCAGTCGTCCAGGTAGCAAAAGACCCGCAGGCCTTGCTGCCGGAGGAAGGCCGCCACGCACGATACAAGCCTGGTGAATAGGCGTGGTGCGGGCTTCAGGCCGAAGGGTAGGGCGCGGAAGCGGTACACGTTTCCCCCGAACGCGAAGCCCAGCAGATCTCTGGAGGCTGGGGCGATGGGGACGTGATGATAGGCATCCTTCAGATCTATAGATACTGCCCAATCGCCTGGCTTGAGGCACGGGAGTATGGAAGCCAGGGTCTCCATACGGAAGTGCTCCGTATTGATGTGTCGGTTGATTCTCTTGAGATTTAGAATCAAGCGGAACTTCCCCGAGCGCTTGGGGACAAGGAATATGGGGGAGAGGCATAACCGCGGATGATCGCGGGTCCTTTCCACCGCCCCCTTCGCAAGCAAGGCGGCGATCTCGGCCGCCATGGCTCGACGCAGAAGCGGAGACATGCGAGGGGATGGAAGACGGACGACGCCTCCGGGCAGGGGGGTGGCTAACTCGACGGAGAAGCCACCGCCGACAACGGAGAGAACGAAGGCGTCGTCCGTTATGGCCGCCCAGGCCAGCTGGAAGGCCTGAAGGCGGCCGCCCACCCCGGAGGGGGGGCCCTGAAGCGCTCGGGGCAAGGAGTCAAAAGCCGCCGCGGCCCTTGTCGGCCGGGCGGGTAGACCCCCGCTGCTTGCCTCTACCCCTGCGGTTACGGCGCCCCCGGTTTGTGGCCCGGCGGGTCGTCTGTGGGGGAGGCATAGTCACCGTCACACGCTGGGGGGCCGACGCCTGTGGCCGGCGGGGCGATCCCCGGGGACGGTTAGGTCGAGCCTGAACTGATATCAGCTGACCTGCTAACTCTCGCGCCTGCTGGCAACGGGTTAGCGCCTCCTTGATGCGGGGCGCGAACTGGCCAGAGAAAAGGAACGGCCCTTCGAATGGCATCCCACTCGTGAGCTGCGTCCTTTGCCTCACCGGGAACCCGAGGGCCTCGAGGGCCAGGTCCCGGCGTCGGCGAGTAGTGAAGAGTGCGGTACGCGTGGACTGCTTCCATAGATGCTCCGAGATGGACATGAGGAGCGAGTCCAAGAGCTGGCGGTCCTCGGGGGAGACCCGGAGGTCATCCGCCTGTACAGCCAGGTTCGTTAACGCCCCGGCATAAGCCGCTAGACGCATCGAGGACCTTGCTAGGACCGACAAGTGCGTCCACCGCATATCCTCTTCAAGAAAGGCGCGACGGCGGAGAGGATTGGCCCTGCCTACATAATCCCCGAGAGCTAGGAGCTCCGGGGAGAGGGTCTCGGGCTCGAGGTAGCGGGCCATGTCCGCGGGCTGAAAAGCAAAAGCCCGACGCAGGCCGGCGAGGCCCCTCTTAGGGGGCGGCTCTCGGGCGATACGCCCGTACTCCTCCTTGAAGTCTGCCGTGAGGGGGATACCGGGCTGAGCCCCGGCTCCCCCTCGGAACAGCCGGGACGCCGGGGGTTGTTGTTCCGCCGGGTCCGGGCGAACCGTATAGAATTCTTCAAGGTATCGAAGAAGTAAGGCCTCCGCCTCCTCACTGAGATGCCTCAACCCAGGCGGGGCTTCAGTCCCTGCAAGGGACGGCGCCGCTGAGGAGGCCGACATCGAATCCCACCCAGAAGTAGAGGGTTCGGACTCGGTCGCTGTAGGAGACTCATACAGCTCAGAGAGGAGAGGCATGGGCGGGGTAGGCGTCGGTA
This sequence comes from Heliocidaris tuberculata, assembly GCA_025618425.1. Taxonomy (NCBI): domain Eukaryota; kingdom Metazoa; phylum Echinodermata; class Echinoidea; order Camarodonta; family Echinometridae; genus Heliocidaris; species Heliocidaris tuberculata. The sequence goes on from CM046849.1 coordinate 23,959,098, forward strand.
GCGGGAGGGGAACCTCCGCTGGCGGCACGCTATAACCCGCCGGAGCTCGGGTCACCAGGCCCGGGGAAGGGCGGGGGAGCCGAGGCTGGGATGCAGTACCCGCCTGGAGCAGGGGGAACTCATCCGTAAGGGCTGTGCCTGCAGACGAGGCTAGACCACCGGCGGCCGTAGTCTGGTCAAACAAAGGCACCGGGCGACCATCCGCCCGCGCAGGGAAAGTCTCTTCCCCGGGCGGAGCACCCAGCGCCGCCGGGGCGCGGCTCGCGCCCGCCCGCTGGCGGGGGAGCGGCCCTTCCGGCGCAGTAGCGGGTAAGGAGGGGGCAGTAGCGGCTGCAGGCATGTCAGCCGACTGGCCTGTAAACGCCCAGCCGCGGTTCTCAGCCAACCGGCTCATCATAGCGAAGAGCTCGGCCTCGCTAGGCTGAGATTTGCCCACCTTCTTCTTCTTCTTACCCGTCTTCTTAGTCCTCTTTGCCGAGGGAGAAGTCGATGGGGTAGAAGCGGCCCGCTTCCTGGACTTCTTCTTCCTCTTAAGAGTCGCCCGGGGCGAGCCCTGGGGCTGTCCCGCCGGCGGAGTGCCGGTGGAGGAAGCCTCGTAGAGCTGCCAGTCCCAGGCGGGAGCCTCGACCGGCGCCGCCTGGCTAGGCGGGGCGGGGAGAGCTCCCAGGGTGGTAGCTACCGGCCTACGAGAGGTCCGGGTGCTCAAAACCCTGGAGACCTGGGAGGTAGTCGGCTGAGAAGTAGCAGCCGCTACTCCCCCGCTCTCATACCCCACGGGCAGCCCGGTCGGGCCGGGGGGGGGGGAGCGGACAGGGCCATGGCTAGGAGCCGCTCTAGCAGCAGGAGTGACCAGGCGGTCAGTGCTGCGAGCGGCCGGGACGGGGGCGGCTCTCACGAGCGAGGACGCTCGGAGCGGCTCCCCGGCGCTCTCTAACCCCTGGGTCAGTTGGATAGGACCGGGGGGGAGAGCGGGTGGTAGAGCTCCGGTCATGGCGCCATGGCCTGCACTCCTCCTCCTCCGACTCGCTGCCCCCGGAGGCGAGGAGCTCAAGGGGAGGGTCGGCTGGGCCGGACCCTCTACCCTCCGGCGCAAGCGCCGGTAAAGGCTCTCCCTCTACAGGGGGATCCCGGGCGGGAAGCCCTAAATCCGGCGGCCTGGCGGCCGCGGAAGGGACCAGGGCTTTAGGAGCCCTCTGGATCGGGGGGTGGGAAGTTAGCCAAGCCTCTAGCTGAGCCCAAGTAGGCTCAGACCAAACGGAGCATACCGCACAGGGATCGGGACGGGTGCATCGCCTGTGCAGTGGACAACACGCGTGCACGTCCCAGTCCGGCAATCCCCGGCGGCAGACCTGACATCTAAGAGTCATACCTGTAAGGGGAAAGGACTCAGTTAGACACAGAACATATATATAAACAAAAAATATGTATTACCAAGTCAATTGTAAACAAAAAAGAAATTTGTGTACAAGACAAGGGGCGGGAATTAAAGAGCGCTGTGCCAACAAGATAGATCTACATTGACGGCAGAGCGCTACAAACGCCTAGGAAAGAACATGAAATTAAAACATGTACCAAAACAGCCCAGAAACCCATGTCTACATAAATGATGTGCATTTTGGACAGGGCGGCTTGCCATAGGCGAAAAATCAAATCTGGCGGCATTTGGCCTGCCATACAAAAAATTTTTCTCAATGTTTCCAATTTCAACCAAACGGTGGAAAACACTAAAAAACTAACTCCCGGGACTACTAAATGTCCAACGAGAGGAGAAAAATCTAAACAAAAGCGACCAGAAGGCCGTACAATGGTAGGCAAAGCAGAACAGGGGAGAATCGAGCCAGCACAAGCCACGCTCCGAAGCCGCGGTGCATACAACACACAGTGTGTGTGAAGCAACGCAACTCAAACGAAGTCGGCACAAAGCCGAAACAAAAGCCTGATTTTCCCCTTTTCCGCCGATACAAAGTATCTAAAACGAATTGCTAGCCTAAAACAACAATCAAAAGAATAGAAAATGGAAAGAACTGGCCTGATTGTTGGTAATCTGCGTCGGATGGCGACGGATTTAGGGAGCAATCACGAAAAACGTCTTGTTCGTATAGGGTGCGAACAGGAAGGAGGAAGTGTCATGGCGGGTGACGGGTTTCATACGGCAACCCGGGGGACGGAGGCGGTGTATGGTAGGCTATTTGTGAAATAATTTTATGTTCGGTTATGGGCAATTATAGGATATAATAGCATACTGTAACAGATAGGTGGTCGGATGTACTGATAGTAGATCATTAATTTGCGGTTTTCTTCGAGGCGCTTTTACCCTCGGGGCATTACTCAAAATATATTGGAGATAGCATATTGTTATAGGTCCTCATGAACGAAAAGAACATACTGAGTAATGCATTTTGAAAAAAAGTGACATTTTAGTCATTTTGTGTGTTAGAGCGAATGGGGGAGTTGTCCACAGCTACATCACAGTGACATTACCTATTCGGCCAATTTGAAATTCCCATATGCATAGTGATTACAACTTTAAAAAATTCATAACTTTCTTATTGCTCGTCCGATTTCGTTCAAACTTTCACCAATCTGCTTCTCTGATTTTTCCTCTTTCTTCCAAAGGAACTTGCTATTAAGGTTGGATTTCCCTTTAACAAAATCAAAGTTTTTTACATAGCCTATTGGGAGTAATAAGAAGAAATAAATGTTTAATTGTAACACTATTGAAGGGAATAAAATACTGGCTTGTGTACCAAAGACAAAACAGGCCTACCGGTACTTAATCTCTAGTTACACAATGTTTGGCATGAATATTTGCATGAGTTTGGATTTAAGGAAAACATGTTCTTTTTGCCAGAGCCATATTTCTGTGGAGAGGCAGAAAGGCACTTATTCTATGTTAGAGTATATCATCTGTTTGGAGCTAGAAGGGCATTAACTCATATACTTTAATACAGAATTAACGCCCTTCTGGCTCTCAACGGACGATATGTGGTACATGTATGAACTGGTTCTTAATTAGCAGGTGATGTGTTTTGTTTTTTTTAAAGGTAAAATTTAGAATGATTTTCTGTTGCTTAAAAACCAAACACTCCTATCTCGGGGATAACATATTTGTAAATGGTACCCCCATCATATAAGATTCAAATCAGCAAACTGCAACTTTTTTTTGAAGTGGAAGGATTATTGCTATGAAGGAGAAGGTGTGAGGGATGGAACATTTGAAATACTTCATGTTCTATAAAGTCATATATAGTTTGTAGAATTAAAGCAAAATGGAGGCAATGACAAAAAATACAATTAGACTAGAAAACAGCAAGAGAGCAAGTGTACTACAATTGGAATGCACAAAAAAACTTTTCTCTTGAGAGAAGGTTGTAATGATTATGTTACATACTGCAGCCGCTGGTAGCTCATTCTGTTGGCATAAAACACAAATGTAAATTGGAGAATATAAAATGCATTAAATCAGTAAGTATTGATGCTAGGTTAGAAGAATTATGAAAAAAAATGATGGAAAAAAATTTTAATATCTTATGTCAATGACCTACATATAAAATGATGTTCTACCAGTATTAAACATTGGTTGAGTTTAGGTCAGTTAGTTGAGTAGTAGTAAGATTTTACAGAATGAATTATATTTTTTAAATACCAAAATGAAATTGATTGATTCTGAACTTATGTAACAATTACCTGTTTACAGGTACATGTATTATTTTTTAAATGGTTGTGAAAGTAGAAGGGTCCACATATTACTTTGAAAAAGAAATTCTTTAGAGAATAACTTTTACACTCTCTGTTCCTACTCACCGTGTTTCATACGGGCTTCTGATCCCGACTTGTCACACAAGTATTACCTTCCAGGAGCAGACCCAGGGGGAGGGATCACAGGGGTTAGACCCCCCCCCCCCCCATCCCAGACCCTCTTTCATTTTTACTTTCATAGGTATTTGTGTATTGGATCCCCCTTTTCACCTGACTGGACCCCCTTTCTTCTGATAACCTTTTTTTTTGCTTGTCAGATATTTGTATGCGAATTGATCCCTTGTTACAAAATCCTGGAGCCGCCCCTGCCTTCCCTGGGTTGGCAAACTTCAGTTAGCAAATGCCTGCAACTACAATATATCTCTTCAATACTGATTAACTAAATATTAAATTAACTTACCACTGAGCCATTTCCTTGGCTGATGTAGAAGAAGGCTTTGGGATCCCTCTTTAACCTGAACTCCTTGAGCATCTGATCTGTGCATCCTACTAACAGCTGGTAGAAGGAATGGAAGTTTCTCTCTCCTTTTTGCTGGTGTATCACTCTTGACTAGTATGAATAAGAAGGAAGATAGAAGAAAAACAAGACAAATGAGATTAATTAAAGAGATATTTAAAAAGAAATCTTGTTGCCTCTCAAAGAAAATCAAGAGTTCTTTTATTACACACTGATAATTTCTCAAACACTGTACGTTTCAAAATATGTCATTTCCATCTTGAAAGTATTTTCAATATTATATCTTTTTTTCCCATTACTTTTGGGTAGTGCTTTTTTTTTGGGGGGGGGGCATTCTTTTCTTATTGTTTGTATCACATGCACTGGTGATCTATTGTCACCTGCCTGTTGGTGATGTGCTGCTATTACACTGTGTGTTAAACTGTTCCATAAAATCTGCTGGTATTATTACTATCATTTGCATCCTGGATTTTAGGTTGAAAATTAATAAACTACAAATAGTGATTTGGATGAATGTTTATGAGACTTAAAAAAGGGCTACTTTGAAGAGAAAGATAGGGAAAGAGAAAGAGAAAGAGAACAAGTTGAAGAGAGAGAGAGAGAGAGAGAGAGGGGGGGGGGGAGGGTCGTAGTTGCCACTCACTTGCAATGCATTTTGGAAAGGCAGAGCATTAGTGTCACAATAAAAGGGAACTACACATTCAATACAACTCTTTCAGAATTTGTTTTACAGCTATTAAATGATTTAAAGAAAAGTACATTCTCATACAAGGGATGGATTATTCATGAACAGAAAGGCTCATATCATGCAATTTATTGCTGTTTGAGCCATGAAAATATACATCCCCCAAATATTCTTAATGACATTCCTAAATATAGTGAAATACTCTCTGAAAGTGCTTTATCATTCAGTCTGATTCTTTATTGTTTTGTTTATAACAGTTCAGCATGGACTTTTACTCCACAATCCTGTTATAAATAAAAGCTTTATTCTTTTTAGCAAAATGGTTTTCAAACAAGGAAGAGTTTTAATCTGATGTGATGGAGTGCAAGACAAAAACTTTGATATTTTTATGATCAAAGCTATTCTTTAAAAGGAAGTATTAAATGACAAGAACTGCTTTGGAAAAAACAAACAATAACATTACCTAGCAAAACATTCTACATAAAAGGGAAACTGACATGAACTTCCCACACCCACATGCACAACAATATCACTATCGAAATGACGTATCAAATGACTATTCCATATGCTTTATGTTGAAATTTTATATTATCTCATCACTTCTCCTTTCCAATGACCAAAAAAAAGAAGAAGATTAAGACAACAATTACAAAAATTTAATGGTGTATCACTTCCTTCAAGAAAGGAAATACAGTCTCTACCTTACATTGGGGCTTTACAATTTCAGCACAGTTTGAAAGCTTAGATTCTAAGCTTTAAAATGACTTATAACTTGTCTTTTATAGACTAAGCAAACCCTTGTAAAATTACAATGAGAATGTCAAAACAATAGGTAGATTTTGAATATTAGACAGTGCAGAGTTTTTGAGCTATAACAGAAACGCGATATGAAGTAAGATCCCAGCAAGCTGACACACAAAGTTTGAATGTCCAGGAAAAAATGGTTATTTTGAATGAGAGTAAAAACGTATTTCAACATGGTATTTTACCCCAAAATTTTGTCAGATGGAAGATTTATAAACTAACTTTCAGGAAATTTTTACAAAAAACTTGAAATAAAAATTTTCACCCCAAACCACTATTTACAGCTGCTTACTCTAAAAACTCCCATTGCGACTTATTGGTCGTTTTGTGGTGGAGGGTCACATACGTAAATTATCAAAAGTAAAATAGATTTGTTTAATATTTCATATAAATGAAAATAATCATTAACATACTTTGTTAATGTGACAAACTGGATTCCTGGAGAGAATGTGGGTAAAGATTACCTGGTATATTATTTTGTACAAAAATTATGGCGAACTTCCTTACTCAGTAAGACTTCTGCTTTCTGATCATCTTATAATATGGAAAGGCAATATTTTCTTTGTAGGCTTATGGGAAGTCAGTTATTTTGATAAGTACTGTCAAGCGAAGTAATATTTCCCACACCTATCGAAATAGATGTGTGATATGGAAACTGTACAGTTTTTTCTGAACACTTTAATAATGGAATGATTTCAATTTGGGGTTTATCATGAACACCAGAAGGTCATTCTGCCCTTGGACCCTGAGTAGATTTCCCTCTGTCTATAGTATGACAGGGTGCAGGAGTGTATTGAGAAGGAAGGCATTGAGAGCCTAGGAAATCATTATTTATATCTCCTAGGCTCTTAATGCCTTCCATGTATATACATTAGTATGTTCACATGGCACCATCATAGTGTTACTTGTGTCCATACGGCACAAACTAGGGGTGGGGATTCCCAAGATAACCCCAAAGTTTAAACTTGAAGTTTGACCTCGCATGTGAACCTAGCTCATGCAATCCAGATTCAGTTGAACTCATGCTGGGTGTGTTAAGGGGATATTTTTCATTTAAAAAAAAGGTGATTTAAATCACTCTGTCTGGCATGGGCAGTGCCGGAGTATTTTGTGATTGGTGAGGGGGTGACATTTGGGTGGCTGATATCTTTTCCTATTTCTGGCGAATCCAGGCTTCTCTGCCTTGGAGGGGGGGGGGGGGGGGGTCAAATGTCTCAAAAAGTGCTGAAAATTAAGTGAAGAAGAAAGAATTGTCATCATTCAGGGGAAGGGGTGTGGGTGGGGGAGGCATACAAATTTGGCCACTGAATCTGAGCTAAACACAGTTTCATTTTCCTTGAGAATGGATTTATTAGGTTGTGGGGGCCTTTCCCCCCTGGAAATCAGATTACTAATTCTGGACTTTCAAAAATTACCTAATGAAAACAGTCTAATATTCATAAAGAGTGATGTGTGTGTGAGTGTGTGTGTGTGTGTGTAGGGGGAGGGCTTTTCCCCTGGAAATCAGACTACCGAATTGTACTGATTTTGGAATTAAAATCTTAGGAAGACAGCCTCATATTCACGGAGATCGATGCGTAGGGGGGTGGGGGCCTTTAATCCTTTACAAATCTGACTACTCACTACTAAACAGGACATCATTCAGGCTATACAGGAAAGTAGACTGATGCTAGGTGGGTGAGAGGACACCATTGCCAGTCCAATTTCCTCTTGGGGGGCTCCTACTCCATGAATGCGAGAGGAAAGGAGTGAGAAACTGCACTCAAAATATACAGGGACATGTCCAGGGGAATTTTGCTCCCTGATGTACAGACATAGAACCCAAGGCCCCTAACAAGTAGCCCACAAAATTTCCATCTTTAGAGCATTTTTCTTTTTGATGAAAAGTTGAAGAGAGTCCATGGAAGAGACCAATGCCAATCCAATTTCCTCTTGGGGGCTCTCACTCTCGGAACGTAAGAGGAAGAGAGCACTAAATATATTCGGGGGCATATTTGGGTAAATTTGCTCTCAGATTTACAGAAATAGAGACCTCCTGCCATTTAAGCCACCCCCTGAAGCATAGCCCATGAATTTCCATCTTCAGAGCATTCTTTGTTTAAAAAGAGTTGCACAGAGCCCTCAGAGCAATGGCAGTCCAATTTCCTCTTGGGGGATACATGTATTACTTAAGGAATGTGAAAAAAAAAAAGAGAAGGAAAATGACACTAAAAATATATGAGGCATATTAGCGGCATTCTACTCCCTGACCTACTGAAATGGCCCCCAAGCCCTCCATGTTGCCCAAGATGTTAAATTTTCAAAACTGTTTATACATTTTTATTTTTTTTTACAAATAGTTGAAAATACAAAAAAAGCACTTAGAGGGGAAAATACATTAGCATTTTAGGAAGGTAACAGGATACCTTGCATAGTGAAAAATGGACAATTTTCTAGGTACAGATTTCTAGGTCTTTTGAAAGTACATGTAACCTCATCCATATCAACAAAATTAAATTAAGGCAATAAAATAGCTCGCTTAGGAACACGCAGTATACGTCACATTATTATAAACATCTCTTAAAATCATGGCTAGAAAGAATTTACAATTTTAATGGACAATTGCCACCTGTAAAATAAGGAAGACTTCATGTACATCCTAAAATATTTTGAAGAAATTTGTCATTTCTTTCCATATGATTTAAGATGCCACATGCTAAATTCAGAATAATGTATTTGATATTAATGATCAGGTGATTCAAGTTCAATGGGGGAAACATGCAATTCAATAATACTTCCTTTAAAAGGACATAATTTATAAAACCTAAATTATCCAGTGGTTTTTAAAAGGATGCAACTCCATTTCAGGAAGAGTTATTGAGTAACCTCGCATGCAGACATGTCTCCTACTTGCACATAATTGAAGAGGAGTGTAAACTGTCACTGGGAAGACAACTCGCCCCTTTCTGTTTCCCTTTTTGGATATTTTTATAGACCTGGGGCCCGTTGCACAAAACTTGCATTTGAACGCAACTCAGGAAAATCAAACGCAACTTTATTTTTGGCCAATCAGAAGTGCGCATTAAGGACTTGCATTTGATGCAAGTTTTGTGCAACAGGCCCCTGGCCTGCACATGACTTCTACAGGCTTATTTAACACTTGTATTTTCAAATACAATGCTAAGAATTGCATTCATGCTGATTTCTCAACAGCAAGAAAGCTTTTGCTTAAAATAGGACTACATGCCCCTTTTCATAATTGGGTCATTCTATGAAACAAAGTAAAAAAAAAAAAAAAGAAGGTTTTCAGAGATATTATTTGAAATTTCAATTTGGTAGAAATGTATTTTGTAGTGTACGAAGAAAGAAAGGGAGAAAAGTGGGAGAGAGAGAAAGAGAGAGAGTATGGGGGAGGGACAAAATATATGTAGATGGAGAGAGATAGAAAAAGAAAAGAGAGAACAGGAGGGGAAGAGTGAGGCAGAGAGAGAGAGAGAGAGAGAGAGAGAAGAGAGAGAGAGAGAGAGAGAGAGAGAGAGAGAGAGGGGGGGGGGGGAGGGGGCAGGTTGAGCTGTGTAAAAACTAGAGGTTGTAAATTTAACATATCTAACAACTCCTGAACATCTGGGGAGCGTTTCATCAAGCGTTTTGTCAGTGATATTTACCGACAACTGTTATAAGCTACTGAAATCCTTGCATCTGATTGGCTGAGAGCAAAATTGTCAGTAAAAATCACTGACTAAATGCTTGATGAAACGCTCCCCAGATTTTACAGTGCCTATTTCATCTACATGTAGCTGCAGTTCTTTGTAAAAAGTAGGATAATTACCTCAATTGGAATTTCCATTGAGATACATGTAGATAAAATAGACACAATGATCCCCTCATATGGTACTGATCACCTCATTAAAAATAATTCACCATCAGAAAGACATAAATGTCATCGCTCCCTTCACAGCGATGCAGATGAATTGCAATCATCTTTAATCACCAAACCATTTCCCTATATCATCCACAGCCACTTGTGGTAATGGCTTCTGTCAAATCACATAATCTATTGTCATATAGTCTGTTTGGAGTCAGAAGGGCATTCACTCATATATGTTTTTAACACAGACTAACGCCCTTTTGTCTCTAAACAGATAATACTTAGCATTGTTTCTTGTGTATTTTTATGAAACCTCTCTTCAGTTAAAGGGAAAGTCCACCCTGCTTACAAGTTGGTTTTAGAAGAAGCAGAAAAATGAGAGAAACAAAATAGTAAAAGTTTGAGCAAAATCCAATAAGAAATAAGAAAGTTATATGTATCACTTTTTGAAGTTGTAATCAATCAAACACAAATTGACAACTCTGTTACATATCTTGCAAACTCCTCTCATCATTTCCTCAGTACAGAAAATTTCATTAATGATGAAGTACATGTAATAGATTTGTTTCATACAGGTTTTGATTAAAAACATACGAACAATGATTTATATCTTAGGTCCATATACATGTATGTTTGAATATTTTCTTTAGAGAAAATGGAAATTAATGATTTTGGGAGTACAGGGCAAATGGGAGAGGAGCTCGCAAGATACGTCACGGAATTGCCAATCGGTGTTTGATTGATTACAACTTTAAAAATTCATAACTTTCTTAAATTTCTTATCAACTTTTACTATTCTGTTTCTCTCATTTTTCTGCTTCTTTTAAAACCAACTTGTAATCAGGGTGAACTTTCCCTTTAATACTTATATATGACATTACATATGTAGTGGCACATCAAGGATTATTTAAGGGAGGGGGTCAGGGCAGCAAAAATATTCAGACCAAAATGGTATCATTAAAGAATTCTCTAAAACTTGTTAAGAGCCTGATCGGTTAAGAGTAGGCATTTTGTCCGTCTGTGACATCGAATATTTCATGGATTATAATTTTAGCAGGCGACCATGGCAACCAAATTTTATCAAATTTCAACTCCTTCAGTTATGCCCTTCACAATGAAACATAAATTAGCTCACTTCAACTAAATACTTATTTTCTACAGGCCTTCAAACTTTCAAAATGTGTCAAATGTCCGTCCGTGACTAACCGATCAGGCTCTCAAGCAAAGGGGGGGGGGGGGGGGAGGGAGAAAGAGAGAGGAAAAATATTAATCTGTTTTCTCTCCTCACATCTGCAATAACTGGGAAGCTTAAGATATACATGTATGTTGAACAAAACACAATTTGTGTCTTGCTACTTATGAACCTGACCTATTACACAATCAAATGAATCCCTTTTTTTTTGTGCTGCTATGGTGGACATGAACGTTGTGCAGTGTTTTCACGAGTGAACCAGTCTTTTATCTCACTCAGTAAGCTAAAAATCTTCTTGCAGAATACACTTAATCATTATGCAGATGTAAGTACACATCCACTTAAACTTTCAGTGTGAATGCATCTCCTTTTGTCTAGACCCATTGAAACATCAAATAATGGTATTGATATCTCATCTACAAAAGTCATTCTGCTCTTTACACACCTCATTTACGTGATGGTCACTTCACAATATACCACAAAGTTAGTCTGCGGGCACAGACTCTAGTCTGACACTTAGACCCCTATTACACTAAAATACCTACACGAGACCAGTCTCGGGGCATCCCGAGACTTGTTTCCATAATGCTGACCCAAATTTTTGGATCCCTGTTACACCGAAATCGTAAGGAGTCTCGGGCGCCCTGAGACTGCTTTTCGTGTGTTTACACCGACTTACGCACAGCTACCTGAGACAGGTTTCGAGTGAGACTTTCTGTTTGCGGATGTTGTGGGCGTAGGCGGACTTGTATTTAGCGTGCTGTGTTTGCGATGATGCAATCATTCCACATGTGCTTGTATTCCGGTGTAACAGGGGTCTTAAACACATTTCTATAAGGCATTGAGCCTACATGTAGTCTAACTCTGTCAGTCTCTGGCTTGTCAGGAACAACTTCAGTACAGGGTCAAAGGAGTGCAGCAGACTATGCAGTCTACATACATGTAGTCTTACAGTTCAGACACTCCGTTACTCTGTTACCCATTATGACTGGCAAAGGGTCTGTGCTTGCAAACTAGTAAGCAGTGCTGAAAAGGGCTTTTAGCATAATGGATTGCCATTCAATAAGGGTCATTAGTGAGACCACAAATTGATATTACATTCAGTAGATATATTCATTAGCAATGGCACCTTGTATTTGTGACTGACGTTAATTACTGTATTATATTTTGGGAATGATAATGATAATAAAGGACTTTTATACATGAAACAAGGAAATTAAAAGAAAACAAACTTCACTTCCTCTTATGAGTACAACATAGCAGTGATAACTGGATATACAAAATATCATTAAGTGTGGGTCACTTTTTTCCCAAAATGATAACGATAATGAAATTTTCAATTGTGTACATGTGGGTATACTAGTGTCTCCTTAATAGTAGGGCAGCTCTATACGGAGTACATGTACCTTTAATGAAAAATCTTATTGTTATCATTATCAGACAAATGTGACCCAAGCTTGAAACATAATAACCTTGATATGAAAAGCTTGATGGTTTATTTTACCTGATTGCTAAGAAAGCATGTGTATGCTTGTAAGTATAAAGCAACAAGGGGAACGACGACTTTAAGTCCTCTCCGAGGGACTTGGTAATGAGGATTATAATGCCTTAGTAAAATATTGACAATTCTGTCAGATGTCACATCAAAATTAATGAAATTCATTTGATTTCCTGGAGAATCTTCTTATCCTATGTTGGATGGATCATAAGCCCTGGGAAATGTGGATTATGAATATTTGATTTATTTTGATAAATACGCTCCAAACTAAAAGCAACAGAATGATAAAAATTGAAAATGCACCCCTCCCCTACTGTCATGTAACTGATTTTCAGGCGCGATGCAAATATGGCTCAGTTATGGAGCAGTGATCTCGTAACTGGGGGGGGGGGGGGGGGGGGTTCGAAACCAAGTGGATATGCTAGTGCTCTTTGGTATAAAGGCATTAATCCTCATTACCAAGTCCCCCGGAGAGGACTTAAAGCTGTCAGTCCCCTGGTTCCTTACTTACAAGCATACATATGCTTTCTTAGCAGTCAGGTAAAATAAACCATCAAACCATCAAACCATTTCACAGAAAACATAAATACAACATAACAAGACAAGGATTTTTTTTCATGGGTTCTATGGACCTGGTGGAAACCATTTGGAAAATGGAAGGTGGTGCAGAGCTTAAGCTCATGAAGAGTCCAAGAAAGAAAGGAGTTGAAAAAACAAAAACAAACATAAACAAACAACAGCAACAACAAAACAACAACAAACAAAAAAATGAAAGTGATATAAACCATACATGTATGTACAATTGAGCCTGATGGATCACTTCCAAATTTCATTTGCACTTTTCCCTCATAAAAAGTTTGGCTAACATCCCAGGCTAATTAACTTAACTGATATTCCCAGACAGATAATGTGTGACACTCTTGTACTATTGACTCTGATAAGTAGCATACATGTAGATTAGGTTAATACTTTCCTTAATTAATAATGTCCTCAGCTTACAAGCACTGCACTTCCATGCAGATATACATTTCCCAAGTATGCTAATATTCCAAGAAGTATTGCAATCTTGTAATAATGATTCTTTAATACATGCATATGAAAGGACATTAGAGACACTTAAGAGTATTATTAGATCAAGGAGCTGTGATAACTCCTTGATTAGATTAATTGCAATTTCATACGACTACCTCAAGAAACTGCAATTTGTTACTATTCTATTATTCTTTTACTGGATATTGTCACCCTGTCAGAATTCATTTGACTGGTAAATATACAGAGGTCTATATAACCATAAAGAGGGAAAAATAAGGAAATGGATTGAGAAACAGATAGAGAGAGATAGAGAGAGAAAAAAAGAGGGGTGAGAGAAAGAGAGAGAGAGGGAGGGAGAGGGAGGAGGAGAGAGAGAGAGAGATGGGGAGAGAAGAGAGGGAGATGAAGGGAGAGAGCGTGAGGGAAAGAGGAAGGCATAGAGCGAGAGTGGGGGCATGTGAGCAGGAGAGAGAGTAAGAGAGAGAGAGAGAGAGAGAGAGAGAGAGAGAGAGATAGGACAAAATGTACATTTATGGATAAAAACTAAAAAGCTGAAGAAAAAGAAAATGGCAATTTCCTCTTGTTCCATTACTGCCAGCTTTATGTTCCACCTGAGTGAAACCATATCCCGAAACGAAAGTTACTCAACCACTGTATTTCAACATTTCCATTTCCTCCTCACATCCATTTAGTGGATCTGCCCACGATATCTTGTGCAGTTTCATTACCATGGCAACTTCACGCTTCCATTAAATAATCACAAGTGTGACAAACAACCAAAGATGGATGTTGACAAACCGGGTACCAGTAATCTCATGTCAATATATGGCCACTATTCATTTTTTATGGATATCTCATTTATATCATCATTTGCTTAGCAAAAGTACAAACGCGTTTAACATTTTGCATTATTATTGAGAATTTGTAATATTGAACTAATAAAGAAGGTAGAAAAGAAAAGCAAAGGAAGCATACAGACAAAGAAAAAGCAGCTCATGATGATTAGACAAAAATTCTGATTTTGATGATAAAGATAATGAAAATGATGATGATGATGATGACGATGATGATGACGATGATGATGATGATGATATGATGATGAATGGCAACACTGAAGAAGATGTTGATGACAATGGTGATGATGATAATGATGACGACAACGATGACGATAAAGATAGTAGCTGGACTAATTTTAATGATACTAAGATATTAAGCATTTAGGCTATTTACATTTATCTGCAATCTATGATATGATACAAATAGGCCATATGATTGGACATCACTTCCAATACTTTAATTTCCGATTCATTACTGATTGATGCTTTCGTTGTCAGAAGTACTTCAACTAATTGCAGAAGCACGGCAAGAAATCATTTCTATTCGCCCTTCTCTCTTTCTCTCTCCACTCACTCCCTCTCTCTCTCTCTTTCTATCTCTTTCTCTCTATTAGTTTGCTGGTCTTCCGTATTTTGAATGATTAATGTCTTTCTGTTGAATATGTTAATATTTGTTCCTGTTTAATTTTCTTTTTTCATCTGATCAATTTTAAGGCTTGCATCATAATACACAGAACCAGTATAATGCACAAGCAGTGTATGCCCTAGTTATGGTTCTTTCATTCTTAATGATTTGTAATATTAGGCATAATATGTTGACTAATTTTTACACTTTTAAATCCCAGTTCCCTTTTTTGTTAAAGATGGAAATAAGCTAAACTATGATGATGATCAGTAATTGTAAAGTCATTGGAAGATGAGTTCAAAATCATCCACCTAAAACTATTTGAATTAGAATATCAGTCATATCAGATTAGGAACTGCAGTAATCATTTCAAACTTCATCAGCGAAAATTTACTACGATGATCAGTAAGCGTAAAGTCAGTGGAAGATGAGTTCACACTCATCCACCTAAAACTATTTGATTTAGAATATCAGACATATCAGATTAGGAACTGTGGATAATCATTTCGAACTCTATCAGCAAAAAATCAAGATCACTTAATAATTTACAAATTGGAGAGCCCATGAATGGTGTGTTGGGGAATGATTAAACTGGCTATCAAGAAAACCTTTGCTTGTAATGTGAGTTTCCATGCAGTTACTATTCTCTGCGGTTATATTCATCCATTACTGAGCTGGAGGGACTGTCCCCTTGCTAAAAACCAGTATAATTTCTTCCTTTGAAAGTTTATTGCAATAACAGACATAACAAGGAAAAGGGGAAAAATATACTTGAGGATATTCTTTGTGAAAGGATAATATTTTCTGCTGGATGTGAGACTAGGACCTCTGTTCAAGGTGAGACAAAATTCAGGATCACACAAAGGGAGCTAAACTTTAAGTTTTGCTTATAGTTTTAAAACTTTAAGTTAACTTGTAGTTATCTACAATTCTTGTAGTTTCAGACCGTCTGAACGGACTCGTATTTTTGAAACTTTAAGTTTATTTGTAGTTCTAAAACCACAAGCAAGCTTGTTGTTAACGCCGAAACCACCAGCAGCGGGGGGGGGGGGGGGGGGGGGGGGGGGGGGTCCTCTGTCGCAGTTTCGGACCGTGTGGACAGAATAAACTTTAAGTTTTGCAAGCTCATAATTGACGATGACCTCTCTGTTCATATGAGAAACTTCCAGTCATACGTACCCTTCGCGCGAATTATGAACACACAATCTGTATGTGTACTGTACACACGATCGGTAGTATCTACTTCTGATGTTAACAATGACGATCGCTCGGCTTGTACATGTAGTTTCAGAACAACGAGCATCGTTGTTTCGGGCCTGTGTGAACCCTCGTCGTGCTTTCGTTAACTAAAAGTTTCGCTAACTTAAAGTTTCGAAACCACAAGTCCCATATGAATGTAGCTGGCATTGATAGAGATCTTACAAATATTGATGTTGCTCACTCATGCTAAAAATAGACTATTTTCTTTGTGGTCCTGTAACACTGTACTTTGTGATTTGCCTGGAGAGTTGAGTCTGACGAATAATTTTCTTTCAATATGAGATTTGCAAGGTAATTATCCCAAAACCTTTCAAGGACGGTAGCAACAATATTAATAACGCACGATGCACAAACTTATTATACAGATATGTCTACCTCACATATGGTCTAAATTTTCTCCCAAATCAGTTGTCATTTGAAACTCGCCAAGTGACATCCCTGGCTGTAGTTGGCATTAAGCGATAAAATCCCAATTATCCCATACGACATTAACAATGAATATCACTTTCTGATGGAAGGATTCAATGGATTAACAATGATACTCCGAAATCCCATCACCTTGGCGACACAGCCTATCCATGTGGTGCTTTTCATTGGTGATATATATTAACTACTCTGAGAGTTCAAGGTTCAACATTCCTAAGAAGTGATGTCTGAGACAGTCATACCACAAAATATGTCTTTTTTGTGTTTGTTTGAACAAGGAGTTATTCAGAGACTTCATTTTAGGGTGTGGTGAAGGGGAAGTACAACAACATGTGGTTCTATTTGCCTGAGTGGTTTTCCCCACTTTGAAATATGATTTATGAGAAAGGAAGGTGAAAGAGAAATGATACCATGTGCCTGATATATATATATATATATGCAAACTTACTTGTAAATACAGAGAACATTCAATAAAACAGATTATCATCTGTTCAGAGCCAAAAGGGCATTAACTCATGCTTAATGTCCTTTTGGCCCTTAACAGACAATATCTTGATATGATATGTGACATATCTTTGACCTTTCTTCTAATTTATTCTGCTTATAACAAACTGAAAAAGAGAGCATTAATTAGAAGCAGATGAGCAATTTTGCAATTGAAATTCCCTTTTCTGACAACGATCCACCAATGAACAAAATGCGTTGGTCACTTTAAATTCAATGGAATAGATGATGAGTCAATTATTTGCAGATGGAGATTTATTATCTTATTTCTATGTGGCATTCTAGCCAAGTTATCTATTCAAGAATGAGTGATCACTATGGAAATTATTGACACTACAATTAAAACTACCCAGAGTGAAGACTTTTTCCCAAACTATAAAAAGGGGGAATCCCCAACAGAGATTTTACAAATTACATCATGTACCTTTTCTAGGAGATAGTTGTTAATGTGACCACCGATGGGATCTCCCTTGAAGTCAAAGTTGATATCCATGTACTTGCCAAAACGACTGGAGTTATCATTCCTGTTGGTCTTTGCATTCCCAAAGGCTTCCAGGAGAGCGTTGGACTGGATCAAGATGTTCTTCACTCTGTCATATATACAAATAATGACAATAGTGATTATTATAAGAAACATGATGACGATTATAATATTAATAATAATAATGCTGCTGCTACTAATACTGCTACTATTACTGCTACTGATAATGATGATGATGATGATGACGCAGTGATATTACTTCTACTACTAACTACTACTACTACTACTACTACTACTACTACTGTTAATAACGATGATGATGATGATGATGATGATGATGATGATGATGATGATACAGTAATGACAGTGTTTCTTCTATTAACTACTACTACTACTACTACTACTAGTCTAGTACTACTACTACTACTACTGATGATGATGATGTTGGACTGGATCAAAATAATACGAAGACATGTACTACTACTAATACTACTACCACTACTACTAAACAATAATAATGATGATAGCAATTATTATCATTATGATCATAATCATCATAACAAAATGACTCTCATATTCCAGAATGATAAAATCAATAAAACACTGGCTATATATAATCTTAAAATCCTTGAAAAATCTGCTGTTGTGCAATGATAAATCAGGGTTATGGTTTATTGAATACACACGTACGAACTTGCCTTCCAGGGTAGGCAGAAATGTGATTTCTTTGTTAACAAGTAAACAAGGAAACAAGTAAACAAGTAAATAATTATATGCATAAATGCATTTTTTGGGGGGCATATTAACCCAACTAATAAACATTTACAAGGTCAATTGCATGTTTTGTAAATCAATTAAAATATTGAGCAAATTTCTACAGAATTAGCCACTGTCACTCTATAGCTCTAGAACAATGCCTGCTGTTTGACATTCATCATTCACATGTTAAGAAATCACATACACTGTACATGCAAATACTGTACCATGATAGTAAAATCAGGAAAGAAATGATGTGAATTTTCAGCCCCTAGATTGATTCAGAAATTTCCTCTCCAGGACAGTTTCAGTTTCATAAAAAAAAATCTTTTCCTATTAGTATGACTTTAAATCCAAGCTTGTACATGTACTCTTGGGCTTGGTATACATGTATATGGCAGTATTAATGATGATATTGACAGTGTTTCTACTGTAAAAGTATTACAGAGCCTGATCGAATTAAAGGTAGACATTTTGTCCGTCCCTGACATTGAATATTCTATGGATTATAATTTTAGAAGGCAACCATGGCAACCAAATTCTATCAAATTTCATATCTTTCAGTGATGCTCTTCCCAAGAGAAACATAAAATAGCTCTCTTCAATCAAATACTTATTTTCTACAGGCCTTCAAACTTCCTAAATTTGTCAAATGTCCATCCGTGACTAACTGACCAGGCTCTACAAACTGCATTTACATGTATTTTGATGATTGAAATTCTATTTTATTATCGTTGGAAATCTGGTCTGGAAATGATGTTCCACAAACTTAATTTCAAAGAAGTATGCAATTCAGGCATGAGTTAACGTGACTGTGCTATTGTAACCTTATACATGGTCTTATATACAGTCAAACCAGGGCCCTGTTTCATAAAACTTGTTATCAGTAACAACTGTCCCATTTCTATGACAAATTTGCTCTCAGCCAATCAGATTCAAGGATTTCGGTAGCTTATAACAAGTATTGTTTTATGAAACAGGACCCTACTTTAATAATCACTTACAAGTATAGAATGACTACCTGTATGTAAAGGCCATTTTTTTTTGTTTCCCTTGAACAGAGCTTCTGAAAGAAACATGTACCCAAGGAACCTGGACATAAAGACCACCTGTCATTAAAGACAGTTTTGCATATCTCCCTTAAAGGGCAATCCAACCTTGGTAATAAGATGATTTGTGTGAAAGCAGAAAAATAAGAAAAACAGGATGGTGAAAGTTTGAAAGAAATCGGGCAAGGACTAAGAAAGTTATGGATGTTTGAAAAATGAGATCACTACATCTATGCGAATCTCAAATTGGCAATTTGGTGAGTTGATTGTGACATTTTTGTGGACAACTCTTCCATTTGTCGTACACAAAAATATCATTAATTTGCGGTTTTCTTTGAGGCGCTTTTACCCTCGGAGCAGTTCTCAAAATATATTGGAGATAGCATCTTGTTATAGGTCCTCATGAAAGAAAAAGATCCTACTGAGTAATACATTTTGAAAAAAGTGATATTTTAGTCATTTTGTGTGTTGGAGCGAATGGGGGAGTTGTCCACAGCTACATCACAATGACATGACCTATTCGGCCAATTTGAAATTCCCATATGTATAGTGATTACAACTTTCAAAAATTCATAACTTTCTTATTGCTTGTCCGATTTCGTTCAAACTTTCACCAGTCTGCTTCTCTGATTTTTCCTCTTTCTTTCAAAGCAACTTGCTATTAAGGTTGGATTTCCCTTTAAAGACAGTTTTACATATCTCCCTTAAAGAATACAGTCAACCCAAACCTGCCCTAACAACCACCTGTATTTACGTAACCACTATCTGTCGATAAAGACCACATTTCTTTGTTTCCCTTGAACAGAGCTTCTGAAAGAAACGTATATGTACCCAAGGAACCTGGACATAAAGACCACCTGTCCATAAAGATTGCTTTGTATGTCTCCTTCATAGGATACATGTACATACAGTCAAATCAGTTTTAGTAACCACCTGCATATAATGACTACCTGTCCATGAAGACCACATTTTTTGTTTCTCTTAAACAGAGTTTCTGAAAGAAACATACATGAACCTTGACATACAGACCACCTGTCTATAAAGACCACTTTCGTTGTCTCCCTTTATGCTTTAGCAACAGCCTGTAAATATATAAACCTGTCTATAATGACCACATTGTTTCTCTTCAACAGTGTTTCTAACTGTGTATTACAGGAACCTGCACATAAAGACCATCTGTTAAAGGGACAGTAAACTGAAGCTCCTAATGGCGCCATCTTTTAACAGGATTTGAAAAGTGTCTGTGCCTCTCATTTTCCCATCATGCCCCATTCTAGTTTGTAGAAGCTTAGAATGTACCTGCAGGCAATTTTCCACATTTGTCAAGTCAAAAATAACAGTTTGAAATATAAAATGTGCCTTTTATCCAAACAAGCTGTTTGTCAAAATTCAAAATAAAATGCAATTAATTTTCAAACTATAATCTTAATTCAGCAGTCACTGTAAGATGTGCTGTTCATGTTTTACCACTTTGATGCCACTTTAAAGATCCTCAGTTTTCACATCTCTCAAGAACTGTTTTTATAGTTAGGTTTCACTGTATAATAAAGATTGATTAATGATGCACATACAATGTGCAAATAGTGTCAAAACAAATGAACCAATACAATTGTCTTATCAATAAAAAAAGGAAAGCATCCCATAATGCAATGACGAGGGATCAAGTGTGATGCACTATGACGGTTGGTTTAAAGGTATCGTACAGTACTCGGAAAGGTGGCGCTTTGGATATTTAACTACTTTGTCAGCTGGAATGGAAATTATTACATATACTGTTGTGAAACGATTAATTTCGAACATAGGTGACGTTGGTTTGAAGAAAAATGGTTTAGAAATGGCTAAAATGTCCAAAAAAATAAACATCGAATTACAAGCGCGGTACCGCGCTTGTAATTTGATGTGAAAACAGTGTGTGTGACAAGTGTGTGCGAACCGCTATGCACCGTTGAGCCGGGAGCGTCGGGGTAGGTGGTCCTTAGCGAGGGTATAAGGTAACCGTTGATATTCGATCATTTGAATTATTTTACTGAAAATCACCGGAAATCATGAATAGAATACCGGATTATCTCACTCATGTATCTTTTAATTGAAGCCGAACAATATGAGACTATATTTGAGCAGTTTCATGCCAACTTTCATTTTGCTACCACTACTGTTTATTACCTTTAAATAATGGGAAATAAATACTTCATATTTGATCACATGATACCCCATAGTGTTAGAATGTTTGTACAAATGTCAAAAGCGAACAGGCAGTGACATAAATAAATCAACATGAAGTACCATAACATGTCAAGTGTCCACAGATAAATTGTGCTCAGTACACGTAGTACGTGAAATAGAACTACAGTCCGACCTCGTTTATCCGGCCGCATTGGGACCGGCACCCATCCGGATAAGTGAAATGGCCGGATATGAGAGAAATGTACATTTTCTATGCAAATGAATAGGGTAGGGCAGTCTATTGGCTGTAAAATTTATGTTTTCTTGGTGTAGTTGATGATTGCAAATGATCTTTTTATTTGTAAGAGATGAAATGAAATAAAATTAAACAGAAAATTGCCCATGGTGTTCCTGTTTCCAAGGCTTTTGGGTGAATTGCATGACGACAATCAAATAGATTGTTGATAAATCCTAGTAAAACAAATTACATTACGTTCTACCATAGGAAGTCTAATCTAACTGATTCACTTGATAGTTTACTTCTTAAAATCAACAATGATCCAATAAATAAGGTTAATAGTGTTAATTTTCTTGGGGTATACATTGATTATAATATGCATTGGGATACACATGTTAATAAGGTCACTCAAAAGGTATCTAAATGTATCGGTATACAATGTATTGTATAGATTAAAAGATTCGCTTCCGCCTTCTGCTTTAATATTATTATATAATTCATTTATGCCCTCATACCTTAATTATTGTGTTGCTGTTTGGGGCAATTGTAGTCGAACTAAATTAGATAAATTATTTAAATTACAGAAAAAGGCCCTTCGCATATGCCTGGGATGTCCCTATCGTGCCCCTTCTGCCCCATTGTTCAGTAAATTGAAAACTCTTAATATTTTTGATTTGTACTATTGCTCCCTTGCTCTCCTTGGTTTCTTTTACTTTAAAAATAAATTACCCTCTAATATTTCTCAAATGTTCACTCTTAATTACCAGATACATAATCATGATACCCGTTTTAAGGATTCTTTTCACTTATGGCCAGTAAAAACAAATAATGCAATGAAATCAGTACGACATAATTTCCCTGTAATTTGGAACTCAATTCCCAAATGTATTTCTAATTGCAATACAATCACTTCTTTCAAAAAAAAGTTGAAGCTTTTTCTTTCTCTTAAATATGTATAGTTATTTTTCTGTTCCTATTTTTCTTTGTCGTCTATATTTGTGTTATATTTCTAGTTTTAGTTTTATCTTTTTCTATTTGTTGTCTATATCATTTTCGCAATATTTTTAGGGAACTATGCTTGTACAAGGCCCAAGGGCTTTATTTATGTAGTTCCCCATTTCATTTTCTTATTTCGTTTATGACTTATTTTGTATTTGTTTCGAATGTACTTTTTAATTGAAAATGAAATAAATGAGAATTGAATTGAAAAAAAAAAAAAAAAAAACTGGCCGGAAGACAGGGCCGGTTAATAGAGGTGGCCGGATAAATGAAGTTCGGATAAGTGAGGTCGGACTGTATCAATTTTTTACACGATATATTTGTCATGATTTATCATAGCTGCATTCTGTATGAGGTCATTTTGTCTCCAAAGATAAGCTATCTTGCAATATCATTGTTAAAGATGATCGTAATCATGTTCCATTGGATATATGGGAAGGGGGTTACTGTATAGTGTATATGCCATATATTTTGTGGGGGTTTTATTTTCACAAATTTCGTGAGTGGCAAACAACATGCTAAAATTCATACGTAGTAGATGTGCGTCTGGCCTGGGCGTCCATGTACACAGCCGGGCAGCTGTACTACCAGTACTGGTACTGTATATCCGATCGATCTCAGCGCTGCTATAAAGTAGCACATAATGGCTGTATCCATGCGGAATGTGCATAGAAGAAGCTTACTAAATTCACCACTGAGCCTGATCGGTTAGTCACGGACGGACATTTGACAAATTTTGAAAGTTTGAAGGCCTGTAAAAAATTAGTTATGAGATGTGTTGAGCTGTTTTGTGTTTCATTGTGAAGGGTACCACTAAAGGGGCTAAATGATGATAAAATTTGGTTGCCATGGTTACCTACTAACAATAGAATCCATTAAATATTCAATGTCACGGACGGACAAGATAGAAATGGGTTTCTTGACTTATCGGTAATCTTTTGTCTTTTCTATCTAAACAAGCTGTCACTGACAAATTTTTTTAACTGCAAATGTTAGTCAAGTAAATTGACTTCCCTGTCACATACATAGAATTTTAAAGCAAGCTGTAACTTTTGCTAGAGGTCCGAAAACTTTTTGTCACGGACGGACATTTGGGCGTCACGGACGGACATTTTGAGCGTCACGGACGGACATTCACTTAAAAACTGCATGTGTTCCTATCTAAAATCATGCATACGTACTTCGTGCTTTCTACTTTTTGTTTGAAATTGATTTTATTCCACTATTAAGCAAAACTTAGCTTGAAAAACTTAGTTCTTAAGTGGAATCTATGTCAAAAGTGAATGCCTGTATTGTAGTGTACATACACAATGTACAAGTGCATGTACTCATGTAGTGTACAACTGTACATGTACAATATATGCTACAGACCAAAATGAACATGTTGAGAAGAATGTGATGTAAGCTTTCAAAATATAACCCTTTACATTACAGTCATGTAGATGGACTGAAATCAAACATCAGTATTTAGTATTTTAATTTACTTTACAGCTCAAAGTCATATATTTTGTTTCAAACATAGAGGTAATGTAGAAATAGGATTGTGTGTGATTGATCATTATCAATATAGGAAGTAAAATTTCTCAATTGGCTTACAACATCACATACCAGTACTCTTTATAACATCTCATATTTTTCAATAGTTCTCTCTAAGAGGGTGAAAACCAAATTGTGAAATGCAGATCATTGTCTAAATCTTTCTCATACCATAGTTTACTTTTTCAGTAATGTCTCTATCACTTTAAGAACAACGTTAGCTTTCTGGACAAAGGCCCTAATGGCAACAGCTGAGTGTGTAAAGCCCATATAGAGCCTAATTATGTCATGTTAGTTGAGGGATTGCCCAACACGACTAGTGTAAGTCATATATCATAACTTTCTGACCCCCTTCCCCATATAAAACTATTCCAGGGTTGATGCAACCAATTCAATTATGAGCATTTAAAATTATATATTGTCTAAAAAGGTTTCTTCTTATGTTATGTGATTACATCATTTTTAAAAAATTGTTGGCTGTGTGTGATCCTGAACTACAAAGAATTGCTATCTGTCTCAAATGTTACAACTAATTCAAAACATTCTTACAAAATAGAGTCCAAACATGGCTCTTACGGTCTAATACACATCTGAACTCCAATGTTCATAATTTTCAAAGACAACTTGTAATTTAATTTGAATATTGATCAAGCTTCAGTATTAATGTTGAATCTAAAACTTTTCAAAGACAACTTGTAATTTAATTTGAATATTGATCAAGCTTCAGTATTAATGTTGAATCTAAAACTTTTACACGTTGCTGATGACCAAAAATATACAATAATAGTAATAATGATATTAATAAATAAGTAAGGAAATAAGTATTCATCTTCTGTAAACACCTGTAATTGATGTCTTTTGCAGACTGACAATGCAGGCTGGCTCCCCTTAGAGCCATAGCAAAATCATTAGGTTTTATGACATTTATCAGCTTGAAAAAGAAAAAAATTGGGGCGGGGTGGGGGGGTAATTTTTGCATTAATATAGGGGATCACAATACCATATACAGTCCAACCTGCTTTAGCGACCACCTGTATAGAAAGACTTCCTGTCTATATAGACCACAATTTTTGTTTCCTTTTAAAACTGTTTCTCATTAAAACATGTATTAAAGGAACCTGTACACATACGTAAAGACCGCCTGCTTGTAAAGACAGCTTTTCTTGTCAGTCTTGAGTGGTCTTTATAGACAGGTTTCACTGTATGTGATATTTTGGATGAAATATGTTCCATGAACCAATAAACAATAAAACAATTCATTGAATTTGAAATCTCACAGCATTTACCATTTCAGTATATTGCAGTGTCCGTCCGTGACAAAATTAGTGTCCGTCCGTGACAATTTTCAAATTCATTTTTAGTATATGTATATTTATTTGATCAAGATTTTATTCATACATGGTATAGGTCTCTAGCTAGTGAGATAGCTCAGCATGGTTTTGTTTTCATTTTTGCCCCACCAATGGAAAAAAAAACTTTTACAAATTTTTTCTGTCACGGACGGACAAATTTGCATCAAGATGTGAATGACCATGCGGCACGACCATTTCTGTACAAATATTTTCAAATATTTTTTTGTTTTCAATGGAATGGTGTTTGATCTACAATTATTTGCTAACAAAACCCAAGAAAGTTTAGAGAGTGTTAAACAAGGACCAAATCAATCTTTCTAGAAAATGTCCATCCGTGACATTAGTGTTCATCACCCCTGTTGAAAAATGGGCCAATCCAATGACTTTCCCGACCTTGTCAATTAAACAAACGTGAATTTTAGTAACTTTAGATATTAGTGAAAAACCTGAAAGTGATTTCATCATAAAAATCTGAAAATTAAATTTTCACCCCAATGCTCACTCTTAACCGATCAGGCTCCACTTCACTTTGCGAAAGTGCATCATCACTGCCGTTTGTGGAATTTCCCGATCCTGAATTTAACCACTAGCGAATACATGTAGTCTGGTTAGTCCTATTCGTGAAAAATATGGCATATACAGTATTTAAATTGAAGTGATTTACATATTTGTTGTGTGATTTACATATTTGTTCAATGCTTTGGATTGAAGATGGGGGGGGGGGGAGGGGCAGGAAAGGTTATGGGTACATGTCATGTTAAAGACATACTCTCATCAGTTGCCATGTGCATTGCGTCATACATTTAGTTGGTATACACCAGACTTTGCGGAATTACCAACTGATGTGCATAAATCTCCCACCAGCGAGCTCGTGCCCACAATACTTGCTGCAAGAGACTCCGAGAGTGATACATGTATGTCATCTTTCAGATGTGAGAGTGGGCAATTCCACGGTTACTCACGTTAGAGAGGTTTTGAGTTATATACATCTTAAACTGCTTTTCTCTTACTACAGATAGGTAAACGAGTTTATTTACAACAATGCACACAAATGTAGTAGAGTACCTTAATACAGTATCAAAGCTTCAGAAGAAGAAACATACTTTCTGCCAACCCTGCAAATGTTCAGTTACTCACGTTACATATTTCTTTTTTAATAACGTGAGCTTAAGATGTACATTGTAACTCAAAACCTCTCCAAATATAACATGATTGAGTAACCATGGAATTGCCCAATTCATACTTACTTTTCTTTCATATATACATGTATCTGAAGTTCGAAGTTGGTAAAGGGTGCGCGCATTACACAAGACCTGACAGTCATAAAAGTGATGTCCACTCTCGGTAACTGATAATACCCTTTATCGAATAAAGAGCATGTCAAATACTCCACGAGAACCCACGATTAATTATGTGTCTTTAATGTTTTAAAAGAGATAATGCACATAACCTACCTTTCCACCTCTGCTTGTTGACTGACATTGGTGACTGCAGCGATGTATCTCATGATGATCTTTGAAGCTTCTGTCTTGCCTGAGCCACTCTCGCCTTTGGAAAGAAAAAGAACATGAAACGGGGGTTAGAGTATTAATTTTTTATTTCTTGAAAAATCTCCAATTCTGTAACAAAATGAAGAATGAAATGAATCCAGGCATGAAATAGAAAAGAGAGATTATGTTACGATGAAAGTTACATGAATACAGAATTATGGCAATGTTTATAGGAGGAAGAAGAAGTTCACAGTTGGCGCTCCATAATCAGTAGACCAACTCTACGCACTTAGTTGGGGTTTGAACCCGGATATTTCTTTATTCATTCCTTCTTCTTACTATCTCATTACACATATCTCATCATTGGGAGATCCAAAGCCCAAACTGGCAAACCATATGTACACAAACAAAATGAGCCCCCATTGCGTTTTTGTGCCATGCCCTTTCAAATTTCATACCACAAAATGAACCTAAAAAATTTGATAACTATTTTCTTCTTGTGAGAGATTTTTGGAGTACATTATATATAGCACCTGAAAAATGTGAAAAATGGGAGATTGCTTGTTATATAATGTAGATTTTACTTAATTGGCTCCCCTTTTTACAGAATTCTGGATACGCCCCTGCATCTCATCCCCTTTCACCTTGACCCTGCTTTGTCAAAATCATTTTTCATAAATGAGCTCTGAGCTATATAGTAGTGTCACAATTGAGACTCAATTATGAAGGTATTAATGAATTATTATCTATTCATACTCTAAATGAACTCGCTGCAGGGCACTTTGCATGGCAGTAGCATTTTGTATCAATTATGGATAATTGCACTGGATTTCATCACAGACCAAACCTGTATCACGCCCAAGAAGACATGTCATAAAACACAACATGACTTCATGTTTTACATATCGATTGATCAAATACTTAGAAATAAGACACAAATAGAATTCTACCAAACTTCTGATTTATATATTGTGGTATTAATTAGACTTAATCTTCCCATCTGTGGCACATTAATAAGGAACTCATCCTTTTGATTTTTCACTATTTTTTTCATGCCTGGAAGTCATTGCAAAATGTATTGTAGAGCAACCACTGCTGAATTACTTTCTTGTTGTGTTTGAAATTTAAAGAAATAGGATCTAAAACTAAATTTTGCATAAGCCTGAATCTGGTAGGATTTCATCTTTCCATCAAAACCTGCAAGAAATATAATCTGAGAATATCACTACATATGCAATATTGTCTTATCTTTGTCCATCTCAAGTTATAGGCCAACAAAAAAAAAAGAGTAAAGTGAATATCTCTTTTTTTAAAACACTGCATCATTTTGTTTATAAACAAACAGAATACAGTCTATGAGAGATTTTGAAAATGACAGCAAACACAACATTTTACAGGCAGCATTGTACATGTTATTAGGAATCAGTAGACAATGCGGCGTGGCATTTAATTGTTTCGGCCATGGCCATACAACCACCCTTGTACACATAGCCAGACCGGATAATGAACTCTTTCTTGTCAATTTAATCAACCTTGTATCATGCCATAAAAAACTGGCTTCCAGCATTGAACTGCAGGTTGGCTTTCAAAGGCAAATTTGTCCTTGATGCAGGCTAATGAAGACAATTTGTCCTTGATTTTGACTAATATGATCAATATTGACACCCGCCTATAAAGTAAACAGGTGCAGCAGTAGACATATTGCTGATTAAAACTGGTAGCTGTTGCTGTACATGATACTTGATAGCTTGATGGTAAATGTACATTAACGAGCTGAATTAAGGCTACAATGTACAACCTACATTGAAAATGAAATCACAATCCCTCCAAAACTGATTCTGAAGGGCTGAATAAAAATGAAATCATAATTCCTCCAAAACTGATTCTAAAGGGCTAAATAAAACCAACAGCCAAATTTATAGACATGTAATTAAAACTGAAAGATGCCTGCCAAACATAATGTATATAGGACTCCACCCTGAGAAATCACACTACATGTATATGTGTACATGGTTTATTATGGGTTTTATCAATTTCATTTCTTTCTAAACAGTTTTCTTTTAACTGACAGAGATTATTGGAATTCACTTGAGAAATTTCCACTGAAAATCTATATGTGTATGAACCAATAATTAGATACATTAATTTAAATCTTGGATGATTGCATGCATATTATTAAAAATATTTTCATATTTCCCCCAAAAAGCATGTCTGCAAGCTTGCAAGCTAACCACATTTACCAATATACACAATAAAAAAAAAAAAAAAAAAAAAGGGGGTCTATTTTATGCCTGTTCTTTACATAAAACTGAAAGTATTTCCAAACATATTTTTTTCCAGTTTTTTTTTAATGAATCAGAGCATCCTGTTTATGATCTAGAAACCTAGAAACAATCAGAGCATTTCTTATTCAGCACTACTGGCATGTACACAAAATCACAAAATATTCTACATGTAGATATCAAAGCAAATAAAAATGTCAGTTTACATAAATCTTGCATTTTGTGAGAAACTACACCTGTAAACCCCACTAAACCCCGATGTAATGTTTGTAATCTTTCCAACAAAAGCAGAACGGTGTGTGCCATATATATACATTACACTGTAATAAAATGATGTATGGGTAATGACGTATGAAATCTCCTTACTAGATAATACCCGTTTATTCCAGTGTAATTTATGGATATATATAATATCTTTTCAAAAATCATTAACTTGTAAGAGCAGCTTTTTCTGGGACAAGATTAAGAGGTCGCTTATGATTGTACAGTAGAAATCCAGGAAATGAAAACATTTCTTTTTTAATCAGCTTTATTTGCACATAGAGGAAATCACAAAAACTATCCCAATTGTCAAAGCAAATAAAAAAATGTAGCAGTTTAGATTTAAATGTAGCATTTTCTGAGAACCTGTAAACTTTGCCATGTACGGTACATACATAATGTTTGCTGAGTAATTTTTCTAGCATCAACAAAATGTGTGTGCTTGTCATACATTGGTGAAATTATGGAAATGTGGTAATGACCTATGAACTCTGCTTGCAAAAGTTACAACTGGCCAATTAAAAAAGAAAATAAGGTAATCATAGGTGTGGGGGTGTTTTTGGTGTTCAAACACCCCCCCCCCCCCCTTTAACAGTGTTTCAGGTGTTTAGAAATGAAACAAAAGCTTCTTTTTAACCCCCCAAAATGCTGATATTTTTTTTTTTTTTGCTTGTCAGAGAATTGCGGAGTAAAAAGACACCCCTAAAATGCTGATAACCTTTTTTTTTTCTTTTGCTTGTCAGAGAATTTTGGAGTAAAAAGACACCCTTTATTTTTATTTATTTATTCATTTTATTTTTTGCTTGTCAGAGAATTTTGGAATAAAATGACATCTGCCTTTAAAAATTCCTGGGTACGCTACTGAAGGCAATGTTAAGTACACTTAAGTACACTTAATGGATATGATATGTCTTTTTGCAAATCATTAACTTCCAAGAGCAGCCTTTAATAATTTCTGTATACTGGTATACAAGGTCAATAATCTTCAAGTAATTCATGTGAATTAAAGGTACAGTATGGTAGTCAACCATATACATGTACATATACATGAAAATGTAAATGTCGTCTGTTGAGAGCCAAAAGGGCATTATCATATCATTTAAAGGAGAATGAAACCCTGGGAAAAATCAATTTTAATGAAAAGAGAGGATAGAGAGAAGCAATTCTAAAAAAAGTTCCATCAAAATCGGTTACAAAATGAGAAAGTTATGAAAGTTTGAAAAGTCTCAATTTACTTTATATGGCGATCCTCAAATTGGCAATGTTGCTCCAAAGTTACAGGTTTAGTAGTACAACTCTGCATATGTTTTGTACATAAAATTTCATATTTTTCTCCATTATCACTCAAGGCCGTTGCAGCTTGTCTCCTTCTTAGCTCAAGATATGTCATGGGAAAATGTATTTGACACAACATATGTTGAGTTCACAAAAAGACAAGCAGCATCTTTAGAGATACATGTAATGGAGAAAATATGAAATTTTGTGTACAGACATGAGCATACATGCTTGTAAGATAACGATAATGATAACAAGCTTTTCAATTGAAGGTACACTCTGTATGTGTGAGAAACTGAGAATGCTCGTGTCTGTTAAGTTGGGCAGATCTATGGTGTACTGTAAATGAAAAGTCTTGTTATAATAATAATAATAATATAATAATAATAATAATGACAATAATAACAATAATAAGTTTGTTTACCCAGGGAAGACTCAGCAATCTGCAATGCTGTCCTTCTTGAGGGCCCTGCAATTATTATTACCCCAATAACTACCAGGTACCCAGCCACCTGGGTGGAGAGGGACAAATGTAGGTAAAATGTCTTGTCCAAGGATGTAAGCATCCAGGGAGGATTGAACCCATATACCACAGTGCCAGTTATCATTATCGTTATCAGACAAATGTGACTCATCAGAGCCAGGCTCTACATTCTATACCTGTATGTTTTTCATTTATCTGCTGTCTATCTAGTTTCTATTTTTGCAAGCCTTGCATTCTATTTCACTTTCATACACTTGTACATTTACATGGAGAACAGTAGCTCTTTCTGTAAATGTAAGTGTTTTATACATGTATCATGTTATAGGAAACTTTCAATTCATGTCCTTAGAGCCAGAAGGACATTAAAGTGTACCAACCATCGGAAAAAAGAATTTGTATACTGCTAGGAAGTATAAAATTATCCTCTCAAAGAACTTTATCTGAAATTCTATAGGCCAACAGTTTAGGAGTATGAAGGAAATAAAGGATGACATGAAGGTGCTCGCGCGGAACCGAACCTCCGAGTTGGGTTCCGCGCAAGCCCATATCTTGGCGAGCGCGTACGGGTGCGTTGAGTAGTCTACTCACTAGTCGCTTTTATGCTTATAGAGAGTATATACTTGTAATATCTCTTTATAGAAGTAATATTCAAAGCCCATATTTGGAATATAGTAGAATGACATGGAACCTCTAACATACAGAGTAAAATATTTTTGGGTGATTGGTACCCTTTATTAACTCATATCACTAAACACAGGAGTAATGCCCTTCTGCCTCTCAACAGACATATTGTTGTAAGAAGAGACTTTCAAAGGGTCATTAATAGAATGCTGCTTTCCTTGAAAATTAATGTTAACTCTCGACTGATCCTGAATCTTTTATTCTTTTATGATATTTGATATCGTGATTTTTTTTGATATCGTGTTTCAGTTTGGGATGCTGTACTTTCTTTTTGATTATAAATGCTAACATATCAGTTTACAATTTACACTACACCTTTAAGGAATAGTCCACCCTGATATTTAGTTGATTTGAATAAAAACAGAAAAACTGAGAGAAACAGAATAGAGTATGAGCAAAATCTGATAAGAAATAAGAAAGTTATGAATTTCTGAAGTTGCAGTCAATCAAACACAAATTGGCAACTCCGTCACGTATCTTGCAAGCTCCTCTCCCATTTGCCCTGTACACCCCAAATCATTAATTTCCTTTGTCTCTAAAGAAAATATTCAAACATACATGCACCTCAGATATATGTTTTCATGTTAACTCATATAATTTAACACAGGAGTAATGCCCTTCTGTCTCTCAATGGACAAATCGTTCTAAACTAGAAGAGACTTTCAAAAGGTCATTACTGGAATGGTGCTTTCCTTGAAAATTAATTTTAACTCTCAACTGATTCTAAATCTTTTATTCTTTTATTCATTTTTTGATATCGAGTTTCAGTTTGGGATACTGTAGTTCCTTATTGATATGCTAACATATTGGTTTACACTTTATGCTACACCTTTAACACTTTATCTAACACATGATCACATTTTTGTCATGTAATTTGTGTGTACCATGCAGACACTAAATGTCAGACAGACTTTGCATGTTCAGCTAAAAGTGTAAGACTTCATTTCGTGGCCTGTCTTACGTATCGGCGAATAGCATACCCGTGCAATAAAAACATGGTTTCGAAAAAGAAACATGGTTTCGAAAAAGAAGCATTTGAAGCTGTTTTTTACTTTTTCAAGCGGTGAATTCATGCTCTTTAGAACAGTATTTTCCAGCCATTTTAAACAACGGCAAAGTGTACACTGTGCACTGTGCACTTCAACATACACTGTATGTATCAAGGTCTACATGTGTAAAAAACCCCCATTAATATATAAGCTTAGAAACCTATTTGCTCGTTCGTAAGAACAGTTTTTTTTTTCTTTCTGAGAAATGTTTACCTTGTGATTATACAATACTTGTATACACGTACATGTATTTATGATAAGAATAATGTTCTATTGACAAGGTACCCTCTTTATCATATTAACGATCACAAAGATTTGTTAATATATGACTACAAGCATCTGTTCACATTATCATATTGTGAATAAACCATTTATGGAATTCATCACGACTTTGTGTGCAAAAGATATCTCTTGTGTAGAGCTGAAGTGGCTTCTACATGTAGATGTTCAAAGTCTAATATTTTCCCATGCTTACACAGAACTCTTCAAGAAGTGAAAGAATACATGCGCATGTATATGGGAGTGGTGTGCAATCTAAATTTGGAAAGCTTTAAAAGAGATCTGTTAAAAAAACAACAGAATAATAGAATTGCCAAAAGCAAATTCAAAATGAGCTCTTATGAATAAGAGGGAAGTCTTTACACTGTCTTGAAGATACATGTATGTTTTGTTAACCCAATGCCGACGGGAACCGGGTGCTTCATGTATTAAACCTATTGGAATGAGAGAATCCAGTAGTCAACAGGTTAACAATGCTGGTGACTACGCTGGAAGAAGGAAAATGAATTTTCCCCAATTGTACATGAATCAATACTATACAGAAAGGCTGGCAAAAAAAAAGAAAAAGAGAATAAAATTAACGTGATGTAATCACTTATATTAGATCATAACTTTCCTGGAGAAAAAAAAAAAATCAGCAACTTATATTTCCTTAAGTCGACTGAAACCATAATAAAAAAACCAAATCAAACCAAACAAACAAAGAAACACATGTTGCAAATCAAAACCATGGTTTGCAAAGTTTGATGTGACTTAAAACTTGAATTGATTTCCTTTTCTTCATTTTAATTCAATGTGATTCTTACTAATGTTCAATCTTTGGAATTACAAATTTTGCATGTTACATGTATAGATCTCTCCATTTCTTAATATCATCTCTATATGTTTAAATTTCAATATCATAGAAATTCGATCTTATATTTTGATTGCATTGATTTGTTTGGTCATACTTTACAGGCAACCAACCTGATATGACAATACAGGTATCTCGGGCTCTCCTCTTCATCGATTTGTAAGCCGCATCTGCGATGGCGAATATATGAGGAGGACGTTCATAGATCTCCCGCCCTCTGTAGTCGTTGACTTGTTCGTCCCCATAGATGTTGACCATTCGGTACGGGTTGATGGATACCACTACTTCTCCAATGTACGTGTAGATACGTCCCTTCTGGAACCTGCATGGGGGTGGGGTAGGATGGAAGCAGAAAATGAAAACAGATGGATTAGTGGGGTTCAACATAAAGTAGTGAAAAGAATGTTATTGAGGAGAGTGATTTAGTTGAGAAAACTCAAAAGAGCTCTGATAAACCCCCTCCCCCCAAAAATAAAATCAAATAAAATATATGTAAAAATCACTATGAAGAAATCTCACTTTTGAAACAGCAAAAATAAAAACAAAAACAACCAAAACAAAACAAACAAAAACTAACAAACAAACAAACAAAACAAATCAAAACAAAACAAAACAAAACAAAACAAAACAAAACAAAACAAAACAAAACAAAACAAGCAAACTAATTGTGCACATTTCCCTGCTCCATCTAAACTAGGAAACAAAACACTCATAAAAAAGTTAAGTCATGATGATTTCTGGGGAAAATTGGTGCCACAAAAAGTTAATTCAAATATTCAGTTGCTGTATTGGAAACTAAATTGGCTTATACACATGTACCCCTTTCATATTGAGCCAATTAGTATAGCAGAATCAAAAGCGCATTGCTTAAGTGTTAGTTTCTACACTGGGCTTTTGAATTCATGTCTTATTATATATATCACCTTGTACCAAGCTGCACTGATTTTAGTGTTTTCATAATTATTGTAAATAATTAATTAATTGAAATAGATTGTTTCCTTTGTTCATAGATGCTATCTGAATAGTATCCAATATTTTTGAAGCTTTAGAATGAAACTGAATATGTTATTGAATATGTTATTGAAACATTTTATGTAGAAAGTGTAAATATGCAAATGAGTCATGCATATTCAGTGATACCAATTTGGACCATGTTTATGTCATCCATAATTTTTTAAAATTTGAAATCAGCACTTATAATTTGCCTGAAGAAGCCATATAAGGGGATTTGAATTTGCATCATTTTTTTTTCTTCGAAATAGTATGCCATTTTATAAGTGTGAATAATGATTATTATATTAGCAAATTATAATATATATGCATTCAAAGAAACGATCAAGTCATTTTTTTTTGTTTTCTAGTGATATGGGAACAATTGCACTCCAATATAAGTATAGTCTTAATATAAAAGTTTAGCATATGAATCCTGTCTCGCAGAGTCCTCAGACTAAATGCATGATGAATATCACATTTCTCCTCTCTTCAAGTTTTTGAAATATTTTACAATCTTTAAACAATAAATTTCACTTTGGTAATGTGTAAGCTTGCTGCAAGTTCGCCGCTTTCCATGAAACTGTGCCGCAATCTTGCTGCATGGCGCATGCTTACCATTTTTGTGCAAGCTTGCGGCAACCTTGCCACTTTTCCTGCAAGCATGCAGCAAGCTTGCGGTAAGCTTGCCATCATTTTCTAAGCTCATTTTAAAGCTAATAAACAGTAGTGGTAGCAAAATGAAAGTTGGCATGAAACTGCTCAAAAATAGTCTCATATTGTTCGGCTTGGATAAAAAGATACATGAGTGAGATGATCTGGTATTCTATTCATGATTTCCGGTGATTTTTCAGTAAAATAATCCGAATATTCGAATATCAACGGTTTAATACCTTATACCCTCGCTATAAGGACCACCTACCCCGACGCTCCCGGCTCAACGGCGCATAGCGGTTCGCACACACTGTTTACACACACCGTTAACACATTGAATTACAAGCGTGGTTCCGCGCCTGTAATTCGATGTATATCTTTTTGGATATTTTAGCCACTTCTTTTTCTTCAAACAAACGTCATCTATGTTCGAAATTAATCATTTCGCAACAGTATATGTATTAATTTCCATTCCAGCTGACAAAGCAGTTAAATATCCAAAGCGCCACCTTTCCCACTACTGTACGATACCTTTAAGCTTGCCACAAGCGTGCTGCAAGCTTATTATATAAAAAACACGCTTATTAAGCGTGTCGCAAGCTTAAAATTGTAAAGGGGAATGAAGGGCCCCCAAAATAATGTATTGTGCAGATGACGTATTTCCACTCTGAGCATCGCTCTCTATTCCGCTTCCATGAAATAGCGGTATCTTTTGCTTGATGTGAAAGCAAAGCAATACGAAGCTCTCCCAAGGAAGGTGGAACAGCAGCAGAATCAATAGCGGAATGAAAAGCGCGATCGGCAATCTAAAAGGGGTATTATTCTGAGAATTGGATGCCTGAAAAGACTGGAATTAAATTATCAGAATACACGTACCATATGCCTTTTGTGTTTGTGTTGGGACACCCATCTTTCCTTTTTATCTCTTCTCTCTTTTTTTTTCTCTCTCTCTCTTTCTCTTTCTCACTCTCTCACACACACACACATTATCTATCATTAAAGGGTAGCAATCACCAAAAAATATTTTACTCTGTATGTTAGAGGTTCTATGTCATTCTACTATATGGGCTTCGAATATCACTTCTATAAAGAGATATTACAAGTTTAATTATACTCTCTATAAACATAAAAGTGACTCGTGAGTAGACTACTCAACGCATCCGTGCTCGCCAAGATAAGGGCTGGCGCAGAACCCAACTCGGAGGTTCGGTTCCGCGTGAGCACCTTCATGTTATACTTTATTTCCTTCATACTCCTAAACTGTTGACCTATAGAATTTCAGATAAAGTTCTTTGAGATTAATTTTATACTTCCTAGCGGTATACAAATTCCTTTTTCAGGTGGTTAGTACACTTTAATATTACTTATAAACCAACTGTTTGAATACCAAAGAGCTCATTATTAAAGACAAAAGAGAAAGATAGTATGACAACTAAGTTGACAACAATATACCAAGAACAACGCACCCATGCATCAGATAATTTCATTAAACGCATCGCAGCGATTAATACACACAGGAGGCGGTCTAATGAAATTGGTTTTCATATTGGATATTGCCCAGCTAATAATTTGCGCTTCCCTGCAATATAAAAAAGGGGACAGGCACCAGCATGCTACTTTCTTCACTTGTTACCTGTCATCCATTTTTTGCTAGGTATCGATCAGGAAGGTTGGTTTTATAGCCTAGGCTTGCTTATAAAAGAGTAATTATTGAATTCTTAATTTCATTTGTTACCATGGTGATTTGATTTTGTATACTAGTGGAAGATATATTACTGGCATTTTGGAATTAAGAATTGTATTACTAAATATTTAAAACTTTTAAATCATATGGTACAAAATATTTTAACAGTTTGTATGCTATTACTTACATGTAGGTGTTAATACATGTAATCTAATAACAGACAATGCTATCTACATACTTATACATGTATTTTAAATTAGATTATCATCACATAAATATTGTGCTAATTCTAGATTTGGAAAACCATTGACAATATCCCACTAACATGTATATCCGCTCTGTCATTTAGCAAAATTATTCAAAACACTATGTCTATCGCAAAGACTTTAGAGAAATCACCCTTGGGTAATTTTCAATAGCTTGACAATGAATATCCAAACCTGATTCTTATGGGATATACAATATTGCAATTTCTTGAAAGTCTGTTGGAAACGTGTTTCAAATAATTGCAATACATGAAATCAGCCGAACTGGTTATCGGTTCTACAATGTTCAGTTTTCATACTTCAGAAGGTGAATTTACAATTAGTTTCACACACTCAAAACCCTCAGCTGCCACTCAAAACTGTCTACTTCAACAATGTACATCTACATTTTCTAATATTATACTTAAACTAATCTTATTCATTGTACATTGTCACTAATAATACAATTGCGGCTTGATTTAAAATGAATGATAGAAAAATCTTTATATTTAGTTTCATTTTCAAAATGTAAACACTACAAGGTTTTATTATTCTTTGTCATTTTGATATAGTTAATTAATCAGACTCCATTCTGTCACAAATAGATTACAATGTATACATGCATGCTCTAGTTTCACCTTACCATGTTGAAGTACATCAAATTACAAATTGTAAATGGAAAAGATATTTGGTACTACAGAATAGGAAAATGGCGTGAAGAGAGGCATATCAAAGCTTTTTGTCTTGCACTAATCAGAGTATACCGCAATTAAAAAAAAAACCCAAATGTGCCTAACACAGCAGACAATTAACACCAATTCTGCTATTGCTCATCACTTACCTTAAGTGTACCAATCACCTGAAAAAAAAATTTGTGTACAGCTAGAAAGTATAAAATCAACCTCAAAGAACTTTGGTATTCTATAGGTCAACAGTTAATGAGTATGAAGGAAATTAAGGATAACATTAAAATGCTTGCGCGGAACCGAACTCAGAGTTTGGTTCCGCGCGAGCCTTTACGGGTGCGTCAAGTAGTCTACGTATGAGTTGCTCTTACGCTTATAGAGAGTGTAATTAAAATTGCAATATCTCTTTATAGAATTAATATTTGAAGCCCATATTTTGAATATCGTATAACGACATGCAACCTCTAACATACAGAGCAAAATTATTTTTGGTGATTGGTACCCTTTAACCATCAAGGGTGCGCTGAACAATACTGTACGCACTTTACGCACCTGCGCATGCTTGAAGCCAGATT
This sequence comes from Heliocidaris tuberculata, assembly GCA_025618425.1. NCBI lineage: Eukaryota > Metazoa > Echinodermata > Echinoidea > Camarodonta > Echinometridae > Heliocidaris > Heliocidaris tuberculata. The sequence continues at coordinate 23,998,085 of CM046849.1, forward strand.
CAACTCACTGACCATATTCTGTGCCGACAGAAAGAGTTTGTGAGGACGCTCAAATTATTTTAGCTCCCGTTATTACAAAACAGTCTGACAATAAGCTAGGGGTGGGAGTTTCGGGTATTTTTTGTCAATTCGGGAACCTGACTATTTTTCGGGCGAGTTCCCGGTTACCCGAAAATGATATAACACGAATTACAAGCCAATATTTACCCCTAAGAAGCTACAAACACTGTGGGAAAACTCCTTTGTGTTTGGCAACTGAAAAAAACCATTCGAGGAAAAAACAAAAACAAAAACAAAAACAACAACAACAAAACAGGCGGAGGAAATCGCGTGGGCGCAAGACAGGATAGGCATAAGCCGCCTAAATCTAATCTGTAGAAATTGTCTACCGTCTAATCATGCCAGCGCGCCAGCGCCTTAGGTACATGTACATGTAGTCACGCGCGGTCAACAGTCCCTCGCACATGTTTATCCAAAATACATGAATGTACATGTAAAGGAAGGGGAATACAAAGAAATCTTATGAAGAAAAACTCGTTTGAGACGATGATCATGATGATTCTTAATAATTTTGTACGGGCAGCTCTTGGAAATTTTGACATCGTGATCGTAGAGATCGAGTCACTTTAATACTCACTTTGTAAACAAACTTCACTGTTCACACGGAGTATTGATTTGCCTGGCGAAAATGGCGAGCTTTCTGTAGTATCTACACTCCTCATACTCTAATTATACACATTGCGAGTCCTCACGCACGCGGTCATCGTCTCACCGACAGTTTCATTCTCAACGTGTGATCAACCCGCCAATTATTGAAATTCACACACACGTACCACTACTAGTACACATAAAATCATCAATACATGCCGGGTCCTCTCTCTTCGCCAGTAGCACCATTGATATCATCATCGATCATCATAATCATCAAAGACATCATCATCATATCATCATTATCAAGATAATAACATCATTAAAACAATTATCTTCATCAGACATCAAATATCATCATTCATCAAACTCATCATTCCCGCATCATTCATCAAAAAAAATCATCAATCCAACATTTTCTTCTCTGTCCGACTGCAACTTCATCCTTTAACACACACATGCGGTTCCCTTTTGAAATTCGATCTGTTTATACAAAGCGCCTTTCCGCCCAATGCCGCCGCGGTATATGAAAGGAAAAAAGAAGAAAAAAAAAAAAAAAAGGCGCATACCTTCATTGGCTGGCTGGCATATGACTTGTCATGACTTGTTATTAACGGACCGCTCATGAAATGACGTCACAAGCCCAATTTTATGAATGAAAATGTTAATCGCGCGCACTGTAGACATCCTTTGCTTCTCACAGCCTTGCTTTTCACTTTCGCATGAACAATGAAGGATATTATTTTGGATATATCGTTCATGTACTCTTAATCTGATTTCAGTAATTGGTAACGTCTTTGCTAAAGTTTCAGGATATTGTGACAGTGTCAGATCGTGATCGTCGATGTTAAAAATACCTGTTTAATAGTGTACGAGTTGTGAGATGCCACGTGCGAGTGTGGAGCGACTGTTGAATATGCATGAGTTTGTAAACTTTACGCCCGTTAATCGCTCATAGACTTATCGTTCACTGCAAAGAAGGGGGAAGGGCACTAAATGCAAATTATGTCATGGGTTCAATGAACCAATGAGCAGTCTCCGAATAGCGGCAGTGAGCTTTGCTCTCTGTGTATACGAATGTGTAAGGTTATGTTTCACAGTGAGTTGAACGAATCAAAAGCGCATCACTGCAATGGTGCGCTAGAGCGCTACATGGATTTTTTTTACATGTAAATAGTAAATGGCTGTTCGACGTTCATCTACCGCCTTGTCGTGTACATACATAGGTGATAATTAAATACTAATTTTCGGGTATCGGTTATCTAATATTTTGACCCGGGTCCCGAGGCTCTCGGGCGGGACTCTGGTACCCGGTTTTTAGTCCCAGCCCTACAATAAGCCTAATTTCCCATTATTTTCAGGTAGGCGAGGCAGCCAATCAAAACCTATTATTTTCTGTGCACTTCGTCCTTTAGATTCCGGGTATATTGTTCAATTTCGACTTCCTGTTCAATCTTGCGGTATCTGACAAGTGCAAAACGAAAAGCTTTTGCCTCTCTTCAACGCCATTTTCCAAAATATAAAAAAACAAGGCATGCAGCTTGAAAGGTGATTACATGTACATGTATTTGTTTTACCGAAGTTTGCTTATTTTACAGAAGTTGCACAAAATTAATCATATCATAGTAAAATCATCAAGATACAAATGTAATATACATGCAGTAAAGGATTAATCAATAATATATTACTGCATATACATAGGTACATGTAGCTGGGTTACGCTTCTCTCAAGACACAATGGCCGGAATTCACAAAGGTGGTTTCAATTCAGACCATGGTTTATGCAGATTTCGTGGTATAAATAAGCTTGATTCAGCGCGTACACTTAAAAAGGTCCAATAATGAACGCGCGCCGGTCGCGCGTGGTTGGCAAAAGCGCTAAATTTATGATTGTTGACATGGTTCAGACCATGGTTTATGTAAATTAATTTAAATAAACCATGGTCTGAACCATGGCAACAAGCGTAAATTTAGCGCTTTTGCCAACTACGCGCGACTGGCGCGCGTTCATTATTGGACCTTTTTAAGTCTACATGTACGCGCTGAATCAAGCGTATTTACATGTATACCACGAAATCTGCATAAACCATGGTCTGAACTGAAACCACCTTTGTGAATTCCGGCCAATGATTTTCTGATAAAGTATCAAATACATGTAAGGGTGACAAGGGTCTGTGCTTGCAGACTAGGTTGCATTTGGGTCATTCCATGAGGTTGGGGCAAAAATTATGACAATACAGCCATGTAATGCTGGTATGAGATCTTCTATTACACATGGAAGATGAAATCATCTGTTGAAAATTTTTCAGTAACTTGATGAATATGTATAGTATTGCCTAGCCAGAATCATTCCTGTTTCAGTTGGTACTCTTTCAAAGCTTTGCTTAAGATGCATTTTTTTTTAACCACCGTTACATGGAAATCACATTTATATAACATTACATACAATTTTGGTCCACCACGAAGCTAGACATAAGATGCTATGCTTTTTACGCTGAACTCAATTTTAGCACATTGTTATGGTTGATAGAAGTCAGAAGACATACATGTAGTTCCTCACTTCTGGTATGTCACACAAATTGCCCCAACCCTGTGGAATGACCCATTTGTACATGTAGATACATGTATAGTGTTTGGTCAAGGGTTAATCCTTTCGAGACAATTGACCATATTTTGTGGTTTGGCTCAATAACTTTTGATTCAGAGCTCTAGAAAATATACCAGATGCATGAGTAGAAATAACAAAAATTTCTGCACACATTGTGTCCATTTTTGTTGCATGACCATATTGCGTTTGATGACAGGAATTTTAAATATGAGAATAAGCTTTAAAAAGCTGTAAATTGGCAACACACTGAGAAGTTCAAAATCATTGTTTGTTTTTTTTATCAAAAACAGCAATTTTTTCAACTTTTTGTAAAATTTCCTAACCATGTTGTTTTCAAAGACATTACACCTTATTAGATCCATGTAGGCTAGCACTAAAAGAATTTTTTTTTTATTGTTGCCAGTTTCAAGAACAAAATGTGATCAATGTAGCCCTTACATACATGTACCAGTACATTGTAATTCCTGTCCTGAAAGGTTTAAAGTGTAGTATTCAGTAAGTGTATGACACTGACGTGAAACAGTTGTCACCAGAGTGTACACGTGCCATGCAACCAGTTCTTGCCCGTATAAGGCACTTGGTGCACCCTGCACCTTCACATTGATCTCACCAGGGAGAGATGGGAGTTTTCACATCTCCCTGGGGAGCCTTTCATCAAGTGTCTTGTCTGTGATTTTTACCGACAAATTTGCTCTCAGCCAATCAGATTCAAGGATTCCAGTAGCTTATAACGGTGATTGTAAATTGTCAGTGAAAGCAAGTTTCATGAAACAGGGCCCAGACCTACATGATATGTAGATCTGCTGAGAGCCAGAAGGGCGTTAACTCATACACTTTAACACAGACTAAACGCCCTTCTGGCTCTGAGCAGACAACATACATGGATAATCTCCAACAAAATAACACCGGACTTCACTGCCAGACTGCCATAAACAGGATAAATCTGGCATGCAATTGCCATTAAAAAAATTGCCCCAAAAGGGCATGGGGGCACTGGTGCTCTTTTTCTGAAGGCACAGGTTCTCCTTATGATGTCACAGCAGGTACAAGGGGAAACCCCTTCCACTTGAATGACTCACATGTACAGAGGGGGAACCCCCTGGAGCCAGCTAGTTAGAGAGGTTCTCACAATTGATATACATGTAGTCTACTTCCTAGACCTTGAAAGTGTATACCAGTCTTTTTAAGACCAAAGTTTATGGTGAATTCAAAGACCAATTGCTAGATGTATGATCATGGTTTTTTTCCCAGCTTTTATTTTGTATGCTTTTTTGCTTTTGTAGGCTTTTTAGCTTGTGTAGGCCTTGCCTACACAAATTATAACTGTTTTGAACCAATTCCTTATTTAACAGATTTACAATGTATACAACAGCCAAACTACATGTGGTCATGTACATGTACAATATCTACTAAAGAAATTCATCATAAACTTCATTTACATATCAAAGAAGAGAAAATTTTGAAGAACTACATAAAATATAACGATGTTACGATTCTATTCTAATATTTTTCAAAGGTGCAATTTAATACACTGATAATGCATTCCCACACTCTCCCGTCTACACGACTGTCAAATTTGACACTCCACTGAACTCTCAGAAGCTTAAACCTTGAAACTTCCCTTTATCCATGATGTCACATTAAAAGCAAATCTAACATTTAAAGACATACACTGTACTCTCGGCAGTTTCATGTGCATTGCATCATAGTTCGCATACACTAGACTTGGTGGATTTGTACGTATGTGTGTACAAATTTCTCACACAGCAAAACTCGTGTTCCACCTGGGGGGTGTTTCATAAATCTGTTCATAAAGTTATGCATGACTTTATGAACAACTTGAATATGTAGTGCCAGATAGGCTGCCCAAAGTTATTCCTGATGTTTTAACAAAGTGTGACTGTATTTCCAATAACCTTAATTAAATGATGGCAAAAAATATACTTTGCAGTAAAAATGTTTGTTATGTATTTAATAAGAATGTTAATTTACATGTACATTTTCACAATTTAACTTTAGATGCAATTAAAAAAGATTGACCATCCCATTTGGCTTGTCATATTTAAGTCATTTGTAAAGTCATGCGAAACTTTACGAACAGCTTTATGAAACACCCCCCTGGGCCCCTTTACATAAAACTTGTTATCAATAACAACTGCCAAATTTCTATGATAAATTTGCTCTCATCCCATCAGATGCAAGTATTTCAGTAGCTGATTTTGTTATTGTGACTTGTTATTGATGACAAGTTTTATGAAATGGGGCCCTGGAATTTGCTGTGAGAGATTGAAAAGCTTTCAGTCATCGTTTGGGTGCAGAATTATGATGATGACTTTGCTTCCTACATGTACATGCGGTACTTCCGCAGTTGTTGGAGATGGTGCGCATTACGTAAGAACCGTCGGTCGTAAATTTCACTCTCGATTATAGCTGGTGAAGACCCAGAAGGAGGAGATTGAGCGTCTGAAGTCAACACAAAAGGTCGCTCAAGAAGCAATTAAGAGTTAGGTTGTTAAATCATCGTTATTATTTACTATGTAGCTATTTTCTCATACATGTATTATTTTTTTTGGTCATATGTATCTTATGTATCCTGAAGAAAGATAAATAAACTTGAACTTGAACTTGAAGCTGTTAAACATTCTGATTATAAATACATGCAGCCAAATTGTGTAAAATTCCCTACAAGTACCCCAAATTATGTGTCTTTAAGATTTCCTCCTCAAAATGGTAACATTTTGCATCAATAAAAGCTGTATCAACAAAGCATTATCCAATTTTACTTTGTCCTGAAATCAATGAACCAAACTCATAAAAAACTACATTGCATTATTGTACCATTCTGTTGTGAAATCCTACAGTGTACGTGAGCATGCAATTTGTGACTGGTCTTTGAAAAGGTCTAGAAGGTTACTAAAAGAAAAGGAGAGAAGAGGAAATAGAGGAACCCTACAGAACTGAATTGACACTTGCATAGTGTTTTCACAAGGAAGTGAAGTCTAAAAAAAAAAATGTGTACAAAGAGTCAAGTACTCCACATTATAATCGTTAGAAGTATGTTCCCATGTACAAGAACACATGTTGGTTTTTTACACACACCAGTTGACTTGTTGTAAACTGTACCTGGGAATATGCATATACTGAACAGGATCTAATTTTTTGTCACCTCTCACTTGTTTCAAGTTCAACTCAGAAGCTGTCAGTAGTGCTGTAAAAAGCAGTGGCACAAATCCATTTTGAAATACGGTGGGAGGGGGGGTTCACCACATGATTCAACTTTTGTACCTGTCCAAAATGTCTGAAATTTTTCTGACAACCAAAAAAAAAAAAAAAAAAAAAAAAGACATTATCACATTTAAAAAAAAAAAAAAATTTCGGGGGGGGGGGGGGGGGGAGGGGGCAGTTTTCCTCCAGAATTCTCTGACAAGCAAAAAAAAAAAAAAAAAAAAATGGTTATCACATTTTGTGGGGGTGGGGGGGGGGGGGAGAGACACATGTCCCCCTGTCCCCCTGGATTTGCGCCCATGGTTAAAAGGGATGAATATGAACAATTTTTTTTTTGGGGGGGGCAGGAATGACAACAGAAAATGCAATGTAATATACATGTATCACTTTTTCCCAAGGAATGATACAAGCCATTTTGCTTTCTCTTGTTCGTCATTAAAGGGAAATCCAACCTTAATAGCAAGTTGCTTTGAAAGAAAGAGGAAAAATCGGAGAAGCAGATTGGTGAAAGTTTGAACGAAATCGGACAAGCAATAAGAAAGTTATGAATTTTTGAAAGTTGTAATCACTATGCATATGGGAATTTCAAATTGGCCGAATAGGTAATGTCACTGTGATGTAGCTGTGGACAACTCCCCCATTTGCTCTAACACACAAAATGACTAAAATGTCACCTTTTTTCAAAATGCATTACTCAGTAGGATCTTTTCGTACATGAGGACCTATAACAATATGCCATCTCCAATATATTTTGAGTACTGCCCCGAGGGTAAAAGCGCCTCAAAGAAAACCGCAAATTAATGATATTTTTATGTACAACAAATGGGAGAGTTGTCCACAAACATCACCAAATTGCCAATTTGAGATTTGCATAGATGTAGTGATCTCATTTTTCAAACATCCATAACTTTCTTATTCCTTGTCCGATTTCTTTCAAACTTTCACCATCCAGGTTTTCTTATTTTTCTGCTTTCAAACAAATCATCTCATTACCAAGGTTGGATTGCCCTTTAAAGAAAAATAAGAAAGAAATGTGTTTGAATCATTCGTGGGATGGAAAATCTTATTTATAAAAAAAAAAACGCTCTTCCAACTTTTGTTCCCATATTCACACGGTTTACAGAAACTTGCTGTGTGAGTCTGAGAAGTGTTCAATCCAGCCCATGGATCATATGACACTATTCTGTACAATGTAGCTCCATTCTGGCAACCGAGCTATGATATTAAAATTCCCATAGCTTACTACACTTCAATGAATTTCTGTTTGTCAGGTATCCTTACAATGATTCGGATAAACGTCCATAGAAGTTCAGAGGAAGTAAACCTACTTTTATATAAACTCTTGCTTATTGTACTTGTTCATTTCCTTTCTGTCAACATGTTTCAGGAATTCAAGTTTCGTGTCTTTTTGTAAAGTGTGTGAATAGATCTGGGAAATTAAATTTCCCTGAATAGATTATGTACATGTAGATGGTGCCTGCACTTACAAATGTATATTGTACAGCGAAGAAGGAGAAGGAGAAGAAGGAGAAGGAGAAGGAGGAGGAGAGAAAGAAGAAGAAGCAGAAGAAGAAGAGGAGGAGGAGGAGGAGGAGGAGGAGGAGGAAAAAGAAGAAGGAAAAAAAGACAAATAAGGAGATTTGGGAGAAGAACCTAAGAAGAAACTGAAAAAAATATTTTGAGAAAATCTAGTATTGTCTCCAGATGCCCACATACATGTATATGCTTTTTATATCACAACCCAGTCTACATGTACATATCATATACATGAATAAAAATGAAAAAACAAAACAAAAACAAAACAAAAACAAAACAAAACAAAACAAATACATGTAATAAGAAGCTGGATATGAAAAGCTTTATCCTCACATGGATCTGTTTTTGCTCTCGAGATATACATGTAGGCCAAACTTAAATTCAACTGGTGCAGTTCACCCAGAGACAGAGTGTAATCAGGGTTCCCTGGTGTAATATTCAAACATTGAATGAACACTAATCTATACCTTTTCAGTTCCCATGTAAATAGGATGTGGAGATAGCAATCCACAGTATTTGAACCAATCATTCTACCATGTTTCTTCAGGACCACAATGTCTTTGTTGACATTTGTCTTTGCTGTGCAAGTTTACATCAATTTGCTGAAGGCATTCAGATTCTTGAAAACTTTATATTATCTACATGTACGTGTACATATATGTACCTGGTCTGCCTGGTTTAGTACATACATGTACTGTACATGTATTTATTTTATACTTCATAGTTCATACCCATGCAATATTTTTAATTCCAAAACAACAAGTGAGGGGGTTTCATTATGAAATATGATATAATGGGTAATTTAAAAAAAAGAAAGATGTTTTCTTACTTGATTAATTAAAAGTACACTGTAGTGACTGTACATTGTACAATGAATGTACTAAGGAGACCAATCATCAAAAATTGTTATTGTTTCAAAACTAAGCTGGGGTTTCCTTCAGAATGAACATTTCAGGGGTTGTGTTGTCCTAGTACATTGTAGGTCTATGGGTCTGTAAAATTATCTAGAATAACAGGTATGGACCCCTTTGACTTTATCAACTACTATGCATTAAATCTCTCACTGCAGGCACTTCTTGCACTGGTCCTTTATTATAGTCAGGTAATCTTTTGAAACTAAAGTTTCACATCCTTTTGTGTTTTATCATGTCATCTCATCCTTCCGGACCTGGAGTATTTCCTTCTTTCCTTTCAAACAAGGCTATAGATTACATGTACTTCAACTGTACAGCCTCTTTCACACAAGACGGGAAAAACCGCTCTCCAAAAACCGTAGTGACAAGATAAAATGATAGGTCTACAGAATGTAAATGTAACTTCACGTTTTTGTATTTTCCAACGCACAGATTTTTAAATATACATATGAATAAGGACATTTGTTGAGCTCAGCTACTTTTTTCACCTCCACTTACTAAAAAACCAGAAACTTTCGTGACATAAAACTTTTGCGAATTGTTTACGACAGCCAATTTTGCAGCAAGAAACTTTCGCAAATTGCAATAAATGTACGTTGTTCCAATAGTGATTTGATAATTTTGCAGCATGAAACTTTCGCGAACCTCGACCAGTCGCGAAATTCGCGAAAGTTTCATGCACGCAAACATTTTTGGTTTTACAGTACTACATGTACATGTAGGTATTCATTTACATGTACACACAAAATATGTTTGATTTTGGTGGAGCAATTTTTCTTTTTTCTTTTCAGATTTTCTGAGTCATGTCTGAACGAGGCTTCACAAAAACCATTTTTTTTTTACTGATACCTACATGTATGATAATGCACAGCATGAAGGATGTCCTGTTATTGCCAAATTCCTGATAGCCTTGTTTGATCTACTGATCTACATCTACATACCCATGTACATGATGGTAGTTTCAGAACAAGGGGCTTGATGATTCTGCAACCTCCTCCCCCCCCCCCCCCCCCCCCCCCCCCCCCCCCCCCCCCCCCCTGCCAAGCAGATCCTGAATTTTTTGTTCTTTTTGTCCTTCTTTTGGTGGGATACTCTTTTGGTAGTGATTAGTGATCCATGCAATTCAATCTGCAACCAGAATTGTTATGTACATGTAAAGCCGGGATCACAATTTTCTAAGCTCTTTGGCTCCTTGGAAGGGAGTCAAGAGAAATTTTCTAAAATGTACAACAAGCCCTGTATAGTATAACAAATCAATACTATTTTCTTCATGGTCAAAATTTGGCGAAAGAAACGTTCTGATTATAATGTTTGGAGTTTCTTCATCAGCAACTGTCATGTGCATTGTCATGATGACAGATGTGTCTGAAATGCTAGCCTAGCAATTTTATAATCCCGCCATACAACTCCATTCGATGAAAGTCCATTAACAATGATTGCAAAGAGGTACATGTAGCTCGGGTTAAATTGCGTTCCAATTCACATTGATGCTTTTGATTCACAAATCAAAATACACCCTTTGATGCCTTGTCACCAGCCAAGAGGTAAAGATTAATCATAAATTTGCATTGAGCGTGTACCTGCCGTAGGAAATTTGTGACTCAATTACAAAAGTGGATAGGATTGACTATCGATGCTTAGGGACCATTATCCAGCCTCATGCTCTATATCTTGCAATTCATGGGGAGGGGGGGGGGGGGGGACCTATTGTATTCTTTTGACCTATAAAAAAAGTAAAGTAAAGTAAAGGATCTCTACTTTGATTGTAATCATATTTTTTAAAGGAGAATGAAACCCTGCTGAAAAATCAATTTTAATGAAAAGAGAGGATAGAGAGAAGCAATTTACAAAAAAGTTCTGTCAAAATCGGTTACGAAATGAGAAAGTTATGAAAGTTTGAAAAGTCTCAATTTACTTCTATGGCGATCCTCAAATTGGCAATGTTGCTTCAAAGTGACAGGTTTAGTAGTACAACTGTCAATATGTTTTGCACATAAAATTTCATATTTTCCCCATTATCTCTCAAGGTGCAGCTTGTCTCCTTCTTAGCTCAAGATATATCATGGGGAAATGTATTTGACACAACATACATGTACATGTATGTTGAGCTCACAAAAAGACAAGCAGAATCTTTAGAGGTAATGGAGAAAATATCAAATTTTGTGTACAAAACATATTGAGAGTTGTACTACTACACCTGCCAATTTGAAGCAACATTGCCAATTTGAAGATCACCATAGAAAGTAAATTGAGACTTTTCAAACTTTCATAACTTTTTCATTTTCGTATTAAACCGATTTTGATGGAACTTTTTAAAAATGGTTTCTCTCTATCCTCTCTTTTCATTAAAATGAATATTTCTCCATGGTTTCAATCTCCTTTAATGTCTTTATTTGGGGGGTGGGGGAGGTCAACACAAGAATAGTTCTAAGCGAATATATTACTATGATCTTTGCCAAAATATTGAACCCATAGATGTACACTAAAACTCGTCTGGTAAGGTACATTTAAACTGTCAGAAAGATGACGTTCATATGTACTGTACCTACACCAAGTTGCGATTAAACGCAAGTCCAAAAATTAGACGCAAATTGATTTTCAACCAATCAGGATCGCGTATTTGGGACTTGCGTTTAATTTTTAGAGTTGCGATCAAACGCAGCTTTAATTTTATGCAAGAGGGCCCAGGACTTTAGAAAAACAAGGGGGTAGCAGACTGAGGGCAATTGTTGAAATAGTTTTAATTTCTCCCAAATCGAACAGCTTCATTCACGAAAAGCCAGGTAACAGGTACACATGTATCCAAAAGATGATCACATGGAATATTTGTGTTCATATAACAGGCAACATACATGTATGGCCTTTAATGCCAACTTGAAAGAGAGGGGGGGGGGGGGGTAAGAAACTCCATGGTGTTATTAAGCATAATTTGTGAATCAGTTCCCATGGTTTTCATAGTGATGTCATAATTTAGAAGGTCACAACCAATCTAAGAAAACTTCCGAACCCGGAACTCATCCAACAATATGAGTATGCAAAACTGCAAATACCTCTTTGGGAAAAGAATCTGACCCCTTGTACTCAGCTAAAAACGAAAGTCCATGAAACAGAAAGATAAACATTATGTTAGAGCTACTGTAGATGGTGGCTATATCTAGCTGCTGACTCATCCCTTCAAGGCTCCACCTTGCTCCAATAATGTCTCAAGATCTCCAAGAAGTACAGTAGACTAGAGAAGATGTCTACAAACATTTCCTCCCTTTGAGCACTGACACTTATGCTGGCCTCACCCAAGATCACCTCATATGCATACATGTAGAAATGGTAAGATTTACAGAATGTCTATTACAGATAGAACAGATATCACTGCAAAATGCAAATAAAAACAAATCAAAGGCACTGATGCCTATACAAATAAGGGTGTGGGCAAGTGTTTAAGATACCAGACTGGGCATAGGTATTCATACTCTACATACATACATGTACAAAGTTAGGCCTATATATAAAACAAACAACAAACAAACAAACAAACAATTGTAGGCCTACTAGAAAGTAAATTACAAGTCTGAAACCTGTCTGATATTCAACTACTCTATGTGTAAAATTTACAGCAAAGCCCTATCATACATGTACATGTATTTATGTACATGTAAATGTCTGGAAGTATTCCCTGGCTAATCCTGTAATTCTTATCATCTACATGTAGCATCTCTACCCTTGATTATTACTGACACTCGAATAATAAAACCATAATCACAATATTCCAATTTAGCAATTTTTTCAAAGGAACATGTGCAACGGATGAGGAGCGAGGATAGGGCGTGACTCATACAGCAAGAAGTCATCCCTGAGGAATGCAGCGGTCCTAACACTAGTCAATTCAAAGGGGTTTGACTTTCTGTTCTGCTGTGGGTTGTTCCCTGCTGTGAGGGGGTTGTTTATTGTCTGGGCAGGTCAGGGAGATACTTCCTTTCCTCATTGAAGAAGTCAAACCGACCGTGCGATTGCCTTTTGATGAGGAAGAAGGGCTGCAGGATCACGAGTTGGAACTCTCCCTCTGCTCTACCCCTTCCTCAGTAATTAGTACTGCTGGGCAATTGCTGCCTTGCTGGATAAGCGAATGCAACTTTATTTTGTCCACTGAATATGATCAAACAATGATCAAATGACAATGTTGTCTGCATGCTACATATACATGTACATGTAGCTTTGCCTTTAACTTTTTGACAACTTCAGTACATAGACGAAAGGTCAATGTAGACCTAATAAGGAGTAAATCTTTATTCCAAATACAGTCTTATACATCCCTTTTCATCTTTGTCCTTGACTAAACAAAATAAAAACTAAATTCTGCTTGTTGATAATAAAAAAGGAGTATCATGCAGTCACTAAAAAATTGGACAGCAGGTTATAACAAACACATGCTAGTAAATTTGAAGATGAAATTGAACTTGTTCAATGTATACAAGGATATTCATAAAATATACCCCCCACCGGCTTTTGACAATCTGCAATAGATTCGTCGTTGTTGTTGTCTTTCATATGGGTCTGTTTCACACCCAAATGACTCCTACTCCTACTAAGTGATTCTCTAGTAGTATGTCACAATAGATTCTACATCACATTATCAAAAAATGAAAAATATCAGTTATCAGTGTGTAACTGTAAGTGTAAGTAAATGTATGGTAAATACTAAATAATGACAAAGAAATGGAAATAAAAAATGGTCTAAACATATAATGTCAAAAAATATATGCTAATTATTGATCATGTTAATACAGGTAGCTTAAAACGATCTAAGACGTCGGTTACTGAGGCCTATTCTAAGTGATCAGTGCAAACAACTTGAATTGGATGAAGTGACAAACAATGCTGAGTCTCTCTTCCACCTCCCTGGTTAAGCTGAGCCTAGGCAGCACCTGAACAACAGGTGGTACAGTACAGGTTGTTCTAATATCAAATTTAGTAATAATATTAGCCGCGCGCCCTGACTGAGCTGTGCCAATCTACGATAACATCGCAGTGGAGCTGAGCAGGCCCCGGTAGCTGAACGTCTGCCGGTGGACTTCGTGCCGCTAGCTGAGCTGCCTTGCCGGCGGGAGAAAAAAGATACAAAAACTACTTCAAAAACTCACCGCATTTTCAAATTCTCCATAAAGGCATCTTCTGTGATTTCGTCCAGAAGAACGAAATCTCCTTTTCCAAACTGAGCACTCTCTTGATGAGCCATAATGATTTACATCCAACTTTATTCCAGCTTTAGTGACAAATTGTTCCTCCCGCTGCTATTCATTTCGAAAAGTGAACAATGTGAATCGCTCCGATATGAAATCAGCTGATCGAGTTAACTGCAAAAGTAGTCTGAAAGTACAAACCTTTTTAAAGTTTCTGCTGTAAACCACAATCAGAAATACCAAAGACATTGCCAAAGCTCATTTTGAAAAATTATACTATGATTGTCTTTTTTCACCTAGTGTTAAATGATAATTTCATGGAGAACAATTTTTGGTATAATTTTTCGTTTTTTTTTATTACAGTAATTTGGTCTAGACTTACATCTATTTTGAAACAGGTATCGCTATCCGTTAATAATGAAGTCATTCAACTGTCATTTTTTTTTTTTTTAATCGATTTCTCCTTTCTCTTCCGCTCCCGCATTTTTTTTTCTTCCATTGACTTTGACCAACATATGGACATGACATGACATGAGCGTGAAAATTAATCTATTTGGAGATATAAATATGATGAGTCAGGAACTTCACTATTGCAATTTTGCAAGCTTTCTCAGCTTATATTCAATAATGTTCGCCTACTTTTCGATTAGTCATGTTGCTCTTTGCCATGGGCGCAAATCCGGGGGGGGGGGGGCAGGGGGACATGTCTCCCACTATTTTGAAGATAGGCGAATGCCCCCCGCCCACAAATTGTGATAACCCTTTTTTTTTTTTTTTTTTTTTGGTTGTCAGAAAATTTTCAGACATTTCGGACAGGTACAAAAAGTAAATCATGTGGTGACCCCCCCGTATTTCAAAATGGATTTGCGCCACTGTTCTTTGCAACCAACATGCAGAAGAGATTGTGAGCTGGAATATAATGAATATTTTCATTCTTTATTATTCTCTCTCTCCCCCTCTTTTTCTCCCTCTCTCTCTCTCTATATTATATATATATCTCTCTCTCTCTGACCACATATAGCTCAGCTCAACCCACTGATCCCGTTCGCCCTCTTTCCGAATATTTAATTCTTCTTCTTCTTCTTCTTCTTCTTCTTCTTCTTCTTCTTCTTCTTCTTCTTCTTCTTCTTCTTCTTCTTCTTCTTCTTCTTCTTCTTCTTCTTCTTCTTCTTCTTCTTCTTCTTCTTCTTCTTCTTCTTCTTCTTCTTCTTCTTCTTCTTCTTCTTCTTCTTCAATTCTTCTTCAATTCTTCTTCATAATAATAATACATGTAGTGGGTTCTTGTATAGCGCACATGTCTGTCATGCAGACTTGACACTCCTGGCGCTCCACAATTATTACCCTGGCTTTAGCATGGCTGCACTTACGGCGCTCTAGCATTCCAAGGAATTAATTCCTGCCATCATCATGATCATGATCATCTTCTTCTTCTTCTCCTTCTTCTTCAAGTTCTCCTCTTCCTCCACTTTATAGGGGGCCTATCTTTCATACAGATAAAATCGTGAAATTGTTGATCAACTTTGACATTCTTGAAAATTGATATATGATAACTAATATTCTTTTAATATAGAATAGAGAATACATCTGACATTAAAAAAAGTTTACACAAATAAAAAGGCAGCAACCGGTATTTTGACTATGACATGGATTGGAAGATCTTGACCATAGCACAACATGACTGTAATCATATATAATCATAAATAAATAACACTCATTCTACAGACTAACATGAGTATGTTTCAAGTATAATCTTTTAGTACAAAATGTGTATTCTGTCGATCTCAGGCAAACCTCCAACCATGTATACCACTTTATATTTAGTCTGATATTTATTTGTAAAAATACAACAACGAACTGCTCACAACTTTTACAATCAAGTTCACTTCCTTTCCCCTTTTCCTTTTTCCATTTCATATCAGTTTTGATGTATAAACATCGAAAATAAAAACTACAAAAAACTCTCGTGTCAGGGTATAATTCAATTTCATTATCAACTCCCTTCTTTCCTTTTCTATTACTCCTCTAAACGCCACAGAAGTGGGTTATTTTGACGAATTATATCAACAATATTTCAATTTGGCTATTACACGGTGTTACAGTAAACTTTTCTGAGTTACAGTAAACCTGTGTTGATATATCTCGTATACTGATTTACACACCTTTTAAAACACTTTATTAAAACAATTTCACAAATCCACTAAAACTTTTGAATGACAGCAATCATTGCCACTAGAATACCATCGACAGTAGTTGGCGCTGTGGTCGTTTCAAATTTACGAAACATCGAAAATACAGCTGCCGTATCATACCATCGATATAAACATCGGTTTACTCTTTTAAAAGGGGCTACATAACTAACTTTCTTGCATAGATCATACCAGTTAAGCAACAAGTTTTTTCAATATATTCTGATCTACATTACATTTGTACGATAATTGACAAAATAATGAAGCACCATGAAAATGATTTAAAAGGATGCAATAAACAAAGAGTGATTGGATTTCTCTTATATATTATATCTAATCTACCGTAATAGAAAAGTAAACCTTTATTTTACATTTTAAATGAGTTTAATATTTATGGGATTTACACTCATAACGTTCAATAAATACCAATACTTAACAATTAAAGCAGAGCACGATCCCATTTATAGCTGAATTATGTTACCGCTTTGAAACAAAATATATTGCATAATATTTATTTCGAGGGTCATAGGCAGTGGAAGGATCAGCAGTGCTTTTATGTGTTTTCTCGAAAAAAGTGTTCTTAAAATGAAAGAACTGAATAAATAACATTGTAGATCCTCGTGCCCTTCTGCATGTTGTTTATGCTCTAACGGCGAGTATTTTGTGCTTATTTCAACTACCGTACAATGCCACTGTTTAATTACACTATATTGCTTATATTTTGAAATACACTGTCTCGGAAACATCTATTCTGTTCATAACTGAACCTGCCCGTGCACGTATTATGTCACCCTTAGTAACTAAGGAGGATTATGACCCCCCCCCCCCCAATTATTTCACTTATGGGTATAATTATGCTACATCCATTGGCGTAGCATTGGCTCAGCCATTGCATTGAGAGGGCACTGGCGTCAGGGGGAACGGGGGAAGGGGGGGGGGGATGATGCCCGGGCATTGGTCTTATTCTAGTTGGATGAAAGGGGAATTAACAAGACCATCGATAAGGGGGAGGGTGTGGCCAGGGAATATTTCCCTGGTGTGATTGTCCTATCATAATTGATCCCCTCCCTTGTTCTTTTTGTCAATCTTTTCCCTAATTTATTACAATATTGGATGGGGGAGGGGGAGGTGGTGGGGCAAGTGTCTCCCGTTCTCCCTGTAGCTACACCATTGGTTACTACAATGGCAACACCAAAAGAGATTGCGGTTGTCTTCTTTATTAGTTTTCAGTCAATAGACCTGTTCACAAATATATTCAAATTTTTATGCATATTTTTAAAACAAAGCTTGTTCTTGACAACCTGAAAGCTTGTCAGAGGCTTGTCAGACATAGCAACAAGTAATGTATGCAAACTGGATTCCAAGTATTGTAGTTCATTCATTAATAACAGGTTAATGGAATACCTCGTTACTAAGTCCCCAGGAAAGAAACATCCATAAATTTGAATAACTTTGTAAACAGGTCTATTAATCGAAGTATGGCTTCGTTGTAGAGAGGCTGACTAAAGCTGGCGCACTCACACTTCGCTGACACATGTGGTTGCTGGAGTTGTTATTAACGAGTGGATCGCCTCTGTCTTCGAAATAGTCACCAGGTTCATCTGCTGCAGCCAGTCTTTTGTAGGACATGCTGGTCCTTGAAATGAGCTGAGGTTGGAAGAAAGAAATGTAATGGTGTAATCTGCCTTTTGAAAGAGTAGCCTGTTGGAACTTCTTTTGTCTAAATTTATTTTTTTCAATCATAGCTCTGAACCCCCCCCCCCCACTACATTACCATTGATATCGATATACCAACACCACCACTACCACCACCATCACCACCACCACCATCACCACCACCACCAACAACACCAAAACAAACGCCAACACAACCCTCAAGCCATCACCACCACCACCGTGACTAACAACAACAACAACACCAACAACACAAACGCCACAATCCTCAAGCGCATCACCACCCCACCACCACAACCAACAACACCACCAATGTCACCATCACCGCCACCAATACCACCAATATCATTACCACCGCCACCAATACCACCACCACCACCACCATCACCATTACACGGAGAACATTTTTGACCACGCATCCTTACTTGTTCCGTGTCCGCGGACTTTTTCGCAAACCCTGGTTTTACGATACAGCAGACAGCTAGAGAAGAACAAGAAGCAATCAACTCGATGACGTATAGGAAGACGATGAGGGCGTTGATCAGCACACGATAGACCTGTAATGAAAAAATATGAAGGTTAATGTTTTGGATTTCGTTACAGCGCGACGACGACCATGGGGGGGGGGGGGGGGGGGGTTCTTAAGATTGGGTATCCGAAAAGGATTTAGAAGAATAATGACCAGAAACAATAAACGAGAGAAAAGTATAGGTGAATACAAATGCAAACGTTAAAGATGGAAAAATGCGAGTAAAAATTGAAGCTCCTAATGGCAATGCGCCATCTTTCAACAGGATTTGAAAAGTATCTGTGCCTCTAATTTTCCCATCATGCCCCATTCTACTTTCTAGAAGCTTAGAATGTATCTGTGAGCAATTTTCCACATGTGCAACGTCAAAAATATTAGTTTGAAATATAAAATGTGCCTATTTTCCAAACAGCTGTTTTAGTCAGGTTCACTATGTATTTTTGTTCAAAGTTTTTGGAGATTAGCAAAACTATACATATTTGGAATCGGTAGAACATGGGGAATCCGAAAATTGATGTTGGCATTTGCACAAAACCCTGACCGAGCAGCCATTTTGGATTTTCAAAATGGCCGCCATATGTAACTAGTATTGAACACTTTTGAAGATATTTTTGTAACAGAACCTCATTCTGTCATTTTCGTGGTAGCATATTAAAGGGCATTAAATTCTCTACAACATGACACCACATTCGATGGGTTTCGTGTTGATTTGTACAATAATTTGGGGCAGAAAATGTGATTTTTATCATTTTTTTTCAAAAATATGAATTGCTTCCAAATACATATTTCTCCATATTTCAAAAGTCCATTTCACTAATGACTTTCAACTTTACAGAAAATCAACCATATATAGGGTCAATATCATATAAAAATTACAAGTTCATTGCTTATCTAACAAAAAAGTTATAGTACTCTAAAGTTCACACTTTGATATTTTCTAAAACAGAGAAATAAAGCCAAGGGTTGCCTTCTAGTCAGGTTCACTATATATTTTTGTTCAAAGTTTTTGAAGATTAGCAAAACTATACCGTTTTCGGAATCGTTAGAGCATGGATAAGCAAAATAATGATGTTGGCACTTGCACAAACACCGGCTTGGTGGCCATTTTGGATTTTCAAAATGGCCGCCATAAAATACATTATTTGCCTTATCTCAGCTTCTTTTAAAGGTATAAACGTAATGAAATGGGCCATTCCTACTATTTATGGATGCAGAAAACAAATGGTGACATCTAGACATCTTCTGCTACCGCTTCCTCGCATATGGAGGCCATTTTTGATTTTCAAAATGGCATACGTGTAATATATAAGTTGCCTCCTCTCTGCTTCTGGTCAACCTAGGAACTTAGCAAAAAATATTCTAATCCTTTTCTTGGTCGATAAAACAATTGGTGACATATTTAGACTTCTAATCTTAATGCGTCATCGCACACGGCGGCCATTTTGTATTTTAAAAATGGCACACATATATATGTATGTATATATATATATATTCAAGTCAACCAATAGCAACTTAACAGAATATGCTAGTACTTTGTTTCCTGGGTCAGGAAAACGATTAGTGACATAATTAAAATTCCAATCTCAATGCTTCATTGGACATGGTGGCCATTTTGAATTTTCAAAATGGCCGCCACAAATACGTTTTTTCCCCTACGTCGGCTTCTTTTCAATGAAATATGCTAATCCTACGTTTCTTGGGTCGAGAAAAGAATCTGTGACATTACTAGACTTCTACTCCCAACGCTTCATCGCATATGCGGCCATTTTGGATTTTCAAATTGGCCGCCATGAAATATTATATTGCCCTATCTCTGCTTCAAGGCAGCCTAGAAACATAATGGAATATTCTTATACTATGTTTCCAGGGTCAGGAAAAACATTGGTGACGTCATTAGAGTTCCCATCTCAACGCTTCATGTGGCTTCCATCTTGGATTTTCAAAATGACCGACATAAAATGCATATTTTGCCCTTTCTCTATGGTCAACATAAAAACTACATGAAATATGATGCTTATGTTTCTTTGATAAGGGAAATATTTGGTGCTATCACAAACTTATAATCTTGATTCTTCCTTCACTTTAAGCATTTGGGGCGCTAGGAGCCCTCAGACAAATTTCATTGCGTCTCTAAACTGAAACTATGCCACGTTCTGGCTTTTGTCCTTGAAGTCTTGCACAGGAGCCCTCAGACAAATTTCATTTCGTCTCTAAACTGAAACTGTGCCACGTTCTGGCTTTTGTCCTTGAAGTCTTGCACATATTTTGACACCAAATTTAGAAAAATTATACAGTCATGCTATATTTTGGTTTCTAATTTTCTTCTCCTCAGGGAAGAATTTATATTTTTGTACAATTTGAATGAAAAACAGCAATTTGATTTTATTTCTTTGTAGATCATTTGTATTTTCTTCTTCTTTTATTATCCCTTTTCTATCTGAATATTGATTCAGAAAAAAAGACCCTCTAATAACAGACCTACAAAGCAAGATATATGGTTGAAAAACAATTGAATGCAAATGAATAAAGTCGCTTTTAACGACTTTTGTTTTTCAGTCTACGAACTTTCCCATCGACTGTCATCACTGATCAGCCCCCCCCCCCCTCCCCCGGATAACTACCCCTTGAATTAAATACCAAGTGCAGTTCTTTAGCTGTATAATTGTAACCTACTACTCAGTTATACTGTATCAAACTAGAGACAGACTTCCTGTTCTAATATGTCGACCAGCATGTGCAAACTAAATAATTGTATTTTACAGTACAACAAATATTTATTACATACTTTACTTGGCCCAAAGGGTACTCCAATTAGGCTAATCTATTACAATTGTATACATGTAGGATCACGCCATTACAGCACAGGCAGCTCACAACCTTTAAAATGCTCATTTCCTACATGTCATATTGTTCTTTTTTTACTTTATTCACTTTCAGTTCTGCTTTTGAAGGTAAATAGTAAAAAGCTTAATAACATAAATAAGGAGAAATAAAGATATACAAACAGAATAAGAAATATTGCGTTTTAACCACTTTGTACAAAAACAGAGAAAAAAATCTCGAAAGGTCACATTTTTTTTTTTTGCTTTCACTTCTTCTATTTAAGGTAAATAGTAAAGTTTAAATAAGACAATTTTCAAAAAATAAGATAAACAGTGGTAGCAAGAAATATTGTGTTAAATCACTTTTTACTCAAAACGTCACCTAAGTTTAGAAGGATCTTTCGTGGCAAAAGATTTTTGCAATGCTGAAATGAAGAAAGTCAAAATTTAGAGAGGCGTGAAATGCGCTGATTGAGACCAACCGATGAAATTTATCTACAACTGAGCCGTGGGGGGGGGGGGGGGAGGGGGGGGGGGCTGACGCCTCTTGCCCAAATGAAAACTTTACTTTCAGCCCCTAGCCCCCACCCCTCCCCACCTCGTAAGACTATGCTCGTTTTAATATTGAAAGTGCTTGGAAATGTTACAGGGGACCCAATTTTGGCGGTCAATCAGACTTGGATTGATGGTAAAAACTGTTTGGTATCAATATGTCCTCCCTGTACAACTGAGGGGGGGGGGGGGGTGAGGGGGAGGGGGTGCGGGCCCAAGTTTTGAACCCTACCACCAAGTATCTACATGTTTTAGAGTGTAAATCTTGTCTATCACGTGAATACAGGTCCCATGTTATTTCATTGATGGCCTCAATTGCTTCCTTGTACCAATAATACTTGTAGGTATTGTTTTAAGTTAAATTTTAGAGAGGAAGGGGGTGGGGGAAGAAGGGTAAGGCATTGGCAGATATATTTCCAGTAACCATGAGATTTTAATGATTTGTCAAGGCTCATTGATTTTTTTACCATTATCCAAAGTACTTTATGAATATTACTTTGTACTAATTTGTCTCGTTTTAAAAACAGAAAGGGGGAGGGGAAGGCATGGACATGTAGGGGTGCAAGTTCTGTACCCTATAATCTAGTATATACGTGTGTTGGAGTGTGAATCGTGATTATCACTTAAAACCAGGTTTCCTCATATATATTATTGGACAGTTAGCCTTTTATTTCACAACACATATCATCGGTTATTAGTCACATTTGTATCATAGCAAAGGGAACTAATAAACAATTGTATATCACTAAAATATGATCGTACTGAATCATCTGACATCACACTTCCTATAAAAATATTCATCTGCATGACAATAGCATGTATTACCGAAATAAGCCATTTCACGTCTCCCAATGTTACCATTGTCAGGGAGAAGGCAGCACTTAGTAACCACTTTTGTTATCGATTCTCTACTTTAGCTAATATCAAAGTGTCAACTTTAGAGCGCTATAACTGTTTTGTTTGATAAGCAATGGACTTGCAATTTTTATATGATATTAACCGTATATATGGGCAGTTTTCTGAAAAGTTTGAATTAATTAGTGAAAATAACTTTTGAAATAATGAGAAATACGTATTTTGAAGAAATTCATATTTGTAAAAAATTATGTAAACAATCACATTCTTGGCCAAGAATTGTATCGCAAATCATCACCAAACCCATTAAATGTGGTATCATGTTGTAGAAAATTTAATGCCCTTTAATATGATGATACATACATGGTAAGATGAGGCTCTGTTAAAAAAATATCTTCTAATTTGTTCAATACGAGTTACACATGGCGGCCATTTTGAAAATCCAAAATGGCGGCTATGCCGGTGATTTGTGCAAATGCCAACATCAATTTTTGAATTTCTCAAGTTCTAACGATTATAAAAATGTATAGTTTTGCTAATCTCCAAAAATTTTGAACGAAAGCCCATTTTCTTACATAGTGAACCAGACTATTTGTCGAAATTCAAAATAAAATGCAATTAATTTTCAAATCATGATCTCAATTTAGCAGTTACTGTAAGGTGGCGCTGTTCAAGTTTTGCCAGTTTAATGCCATTTTAAGATCAAGAATAAAACACAGCCAAATTAAAGGAAGAAGGAAAGTGAGAAACAAGGAAGAAAAGGAGGAGGAGGAGTAGGAAGGAGGAGAAAGAGGGGGAGGAAAGAAGAGGAAAAGGTGGAGGAGAAGAAAGAGGAGGAAGAAGAGCATAGAGGAAAACAGACGGAAAGAGGCGAATAAGACTAAAAAGGGGAGAAGGGTATACTAGTAAGACAAACAAAGACGAAGATGGGAGGAAAAGAGGAAAGGAATGAGGAGGAGCGGAGGGAGGAGAAGCAGGAGGAGGATGGAGGAAAACAGATGGAAAGAGGGGAATAAGACTGGGAAGGGGAGTAGGGTATAGAGTAAGATTTTAAAAGATTAAGATGGGGATGAAGAAGAAAAAAAATGAGAAGGAGAAGCAGGGGGAGAAGGAGAAGGTAGATACTTTTGAAAGGAGGAGAAGAAGGAGAACCAAGGAGGAGGAGGAATATGATTAGGAGGAGGAGGAGGAGGAGGAGGAGGAGGAGAAGGATGTATAGACTAGGGCCTATAGAGAATGAGAAGGAAAATAAGGAAGGAGGAAATAGTGAACAGGTGGAGAAGGAAGGAAAGGAGGGAGAGGAAGAGGAGGGGAAGAAGAAGACAAGGAGTAAGATGTTCCATTTTTTTTTTTTTTACCGATTGTCGACAATCTGATGACAAAATTACTGGTGATGGTTTACAATCTGAGGCAAGTTGCCCGTCTCTGAAGATGAAGTATGCGAAGACGATAAACAGAACTGACGTAAGCAGAGCCGACAATGTCGAGAGAACCATTAATTTCTGAATCTGTAAGAAATATATAGGAAGGAGTAAAATAATTTCGATTTTCAATACGTAAAAATAAAAAGTGGAAAAAAACCCAAGATCATGAACTAAACAAAAATAACGGAGAAAAAAACACCTCAAAATGAAAGACAATCGATTACTTTGAAAATTCTGTATTCGGAATAGTTATGAAAGCTACTTTCTCAAATGATTACCGTAAGGAAAAATTCATCGACATGTAATTCACCATGAAGTTATTTTCACTAATTTAATGGTAGCGAATATAAAAGCAAACATTTCAGCTCTTGAATGGTTGGATAATGGATATACGTCCATAACATTTTGAAGTGTAGTCTGTATTCTGTTGATGCATAATACTCACCAGTGAATGATTCCGTAATCTTTTGTAAGTCAGCAGCCCTGTGACACTAGTTGGTAGGAAGAACTGGAAGAAAAGAAAGAAGAAGGAGAAAAAGATAGAAAGAAAATTTAAAAGAGGAGAGTCCATAGAACACAGAGGAATGAACAGTGACGTAGCATGGGCCCACTCATGGAGGAGGAGGGGGTATTTGTATCTTGGTGTGTGCGTGGGGGGGGGGGGAAGTGTTTGAAATGCTTATCAACAAGGTCACATACTGGGGGAGGGTGTGAGAGGGGTCCTTCTTATCGTCTTGTTGTCATGTTCCCCACCCCTCTTCCTGCTCTCTCATGTTTTCTTTCATCGTGTTGAGCCATTCATTTTTTTTGAGGGGGGGGGGGGGGGGGGGGGAGGGGTAGGGCATGTGCTTTCCGTTACCCCCATAGCTACTCCACTAGTTACAGACAACAAAAACAAAACAAACTTAGAATTATATATCTGTCACGAAACATCCCAAACATTCTCCATAAATCAGTTGACCAAAATAGCTTAATCTGCCTCTTTGAAATACTAGTCAATGAGTTGGATATCACCTTCCTATGACCTGGTATGATACTTACAAATATTGGACTCCAGATGGTGATCGCAAGGTATGACATGTAACTCTTGGTGACCACGCCCAAGATACCCATAAAGATGAGAAGGAGAGAACAAAATGAGTGGAGCAGAGAAATGTTCTGAGAGGAAAAGAAGTGAAAATGAACATAATTAAAAAAGGGCAGCTACATTTTTAGATGTCATAATAGGCTATCTATCACTTAAAGTATTGTAAATACACTGGAAGTTTTGAATTAACATTAAAGAAAGAAATATTGATAAACGGAAAGAAAAGAGGAATTAAGGAAAGAAAAAGAAAGAACGAAGGAAAGAAATAAAAGAAGAATAAAAGAAAACGACAATGGTGTGCTTCATACTGAGAGGAGCATTTTCCCCAAAGTCCGTAATTACGAAAAGGTTGTTTGTCAGTCCATTTTTGTTATAATAATGATAATAATGATACTAAATAATAAAATAATTTGTATATTCCCTATGCGTTTTAAGGATTTTTGTAACAGTCAATAAAACAATTAATAATTTTATACAGAGTGTTTTTCAGAAGTTCAGATTTGGCATCTATATTTGTTCATGTTCCAATAATCGTGATACTAATTGGACCGTGCTAAGGATTGAAAAAAAAAATCCAAATTACGATCTTCGGGGGAATAATGATTCTTTTGAATATCAAGCTCCTTATGTATATACATGATGTAACATGAAATCTCGGGAACAATGCCAATTTTGTAATTATTAACGGTGTCTGACTTTGAATTGAATGACCTCTTGAAAATCAAATGGCAAATTGAAATTCTTCGATGAGAAATGTAATCTAAACTGGAAATATGCTAAACCGGATAAATATTTTGAGACCGAGTCGGCAAGTCACCCTCTACATGAATAATAATGTTTTTTGCAGAGTAACAAACTTCGAATAAATTCGCTTGTCATATTTTTTAGGTGCTAAATTTCAAAGACATGCTCAGTAAATCTCTTAACGATCATGACGATTGGTTGCAAGAATTTCAGATCATTCTTAATATAATAAACCACTGGAGCTACAATCCACAAAACACAGAAGATGACCAAAAAAAAACCAACAAAACACAAAAACAAACAAACAAACAAACAAACAAAAACAAAACAAAACAAAAAATCATTTGGCTCGATTCCATCATTGTTGAAAAGCTCTTCTGAAACAAAAATCAATCTAATTCCACCCTTGGTTGATCATGCCATTCGTATAATTATAGGAAGAACAACAAATATCCTGTTTTTGCAAGCTTCCTTCAGATCTTCATCATGTTCATGCGAGCGTATTTACGGAAAAGGGTTTGCAATATGCCTTTTCCATATTTGTGAGTTGTAACAGGGACATTATTTTAATATAAGTATATGAACTGAAGAATTTATTGAAAAGTTATTGAAAATTCCATCTGTGACTTCGATATCACTATAGGTATTGATAAACGACCAAGAGGTTCAAGTTATTCAAATTTTAGAGGGATCAGTACAAAATAATACTTATCTGTTTGCACTATCTATTAAAAAAGGGGACATCCCAAAAGACCGATATCATACGAGATCGACAAAAGAAGGAAGAATAGAAAAAAGAAGATGAGAGAAAGAAAATAAAAGTCAGAATTGAAATATATACAGAGAAAAGTAGTAAAAAGCCCATGAAACAGACTTTGTTTGTTTTTTTGGGGCTATCGGTGTCGTAATCCTTTCGTAAGGTGACTAGAATCGCAAACGACAATGTCGTTTTTTTCCGTATCTCCCTATCGAAATCCTCGATCATGGTCATTTTGTCAGACTGATGCCATAAATAGGTATACAAAACACAAAATCCTACCCTCAATACGATGTCAATGTTGGCGGTGGCAGCGACTCTCGATGCCCACGATTTCCACGATGATGTCGAGATGCTGTAACTATGAACAAACGTTGGTCTCTCACGGCCATTCGCTCCCGACATGGCAACAAAACCATTTGATTTATTGTTCGCTTGGGAAAATTCGCCCAGTCTTTCTGAAATGTCTACATCGCTCTCATCATCATCACCATCGTCATCATTGACTATATCGTTCCCGTCGTCGTTTTCGGTAAGCGTTCTATTCTTAATTTGCATGTCGCTATCACCTTCAACATTCCTCGCGTCGTCGGTATTTACGTCCTTTTGTGATGGATTCCTCGGCATTGGCTGCCCTTCTGTTAGTGTTTCTGTTTGCGCCATGGTGAGATCTCAATCGTTTTCGTTCTTCCTCCAGTTATTAAGTTTTTTCTTGTGAGGTTGGTTCTTAACACTTCCAGTACTGTCAGTAGTAAAGAAAAATACAGTTATGATAAACGATTACTATAGCAGCTATTTATCATTGTTAGGCCATTGTTTACTCATTCTTTTGTATGGTCCTGATTACTGAGGTATATGATTATGTATTTGTTTTTGGTGAAAAAAAAGAGCCCCGTGGAAGGGAAAAAAAAAGGGGGGGGGGTTAAGTATCCTGAAGTGTTGTTACAATTAAGAGTGCAGAATGGAAATTAGCATAAGACAAGGAAAGGAGAGAGAGAGAGAGAGAGAGAGAGAGAGAGAAGGGGGGGGGGGGGGGAGGGGGAAGGCCTGCATGGCAAAGAAAATAATGGGTCAACATAAATTTGAAATAAGCAACACCCACGTACATAGCTGTACCGAATTCTGCAGACGAATAATATTGGCATTCCTCATGTACTGTAAATGGCAGAATAACTTTTTTTTTTCATTCCAACATCGGAATGTCAACAATATTAACGATGATGATGGTGATGATTAGGTCGTTTCCGTCTCTTTATTTTTCCTTTTTTAAACAATCTGCATATAGATATGATTTGATATTGCATGGCTGCTCCATATTTACATAGCAACAGTCTACTGCTTTCAAATAGGAACGATGAGTGTCGAGCGAAGGGCATTACGCATACCCAGTGATTTTAAACCAAAGATAATTTTATATGCTTTGTCTATCAAATTGAAAATTGAGGGTGTTTACAACGCTGCGATTTCTCTACCAGTATAGTGGCCGTATACTGTTTATTAACAGAGTTATCAGCATTATCAGGAATAGGTACAAAAACAATCGTTGTTCAACTTCAGTCCGAATCATGCCAATAGTGTTTCAGACTGGTCACTCGTGAACACGCTGTTCAAACTCTGAAGTTAATTATTCAAGGAAAGTTCTATGATTTTCCCGTTTCTGTAAGATAGAATTGCATGTTCATTAATATGATAATGTAAATTAGAGACTGAAAATCAGTATTTGAGGAGTGAATTCAATAAATTTGCTATCACTGTGAACAAAAGTAATGGGCGTCGCGTGTATAGTAAGGGCTCATGGGACTTATAACACGTGTTTCATCGTTAGGAATTTGAGGAAGAACTATAAAATCAAAACCAGAAATGTCTGTAGTAGCTAGTCCATGGTCATATCTTGTTCAGTTGATAATTTGGTCTTCCAATGTTTGTTTTGCACAATGATGACTCATTTGGGCCGGCCATGATGAACAACAATTCACAACTATCTGTTCGAGTGGTAATAAAATACTTGAAATACCCTTGAAAATGTTGTTCTCCCAAATCTATGTCATGGTCGAGCAAATAGAGTTTTCAAACACGAAAAAAAAAAAAAAGAGAGAAAAAAAAAGAGAAAAGATAATTGTAAATATCATTAATCAAACAAAATAATCTTTAGATGGTAAAGGTTTATACATATTCAGTATTCGTGGTATGTAAGTTAGTTCAACCGCATAAAAACAGTAATTCGGTAATTGGTTTACAATTTGTTTACTAGTACTTTTAAAGAATGTTCTTTGTATAAGCATAATTTGTGAATTATAAAGGAGTATTTCTGGGAGGGTTCAGAAGAAATTCTTAACCAATTATGCTGATTGCATGCTCTCTCACGAGCAGAATCGAAATGACACAATGTAGTTAGATTTGGCGCAAATCAATCGAGGACCTAAAACGATATTACAAAGTTGATCTTGACATTTAAAAAACAGATATGTATACATGTGCCTGCCCTAAAATAGTACTTTGATATTCTGGCAGTTACAATAAAGATGTACAGTTACAATAGTTTTGTCATTTTGTTCTATCCATACAGTTACATAGACAGGCAATGCAC
Source organism: Heliocidaris tuberculata (assembly GCA_025618425.1). NCBI lineage: Eukaryota > Metazoa > Echinodermata > Echinoidea > Camarodonta > Echinometridae > Heliocidaris > Heliocidaris tuberculata. The sequence goes on from CM046849.1 coordinate 24,027,407, forward strand.
CTGTGAATGGAGATCTCACCTATTATGCCTATAATATTCTAAGCCGGATTAACTGGTTTCCTATTATACACACGCATGTCAGGATTGGATTAAGGTCTGTTCCGTTTTTTCAGGTGTAAATCCAAAACGACCACAAGTATGAGAGTCGTATCCAGCCTACTGGTCTGGAGCAGACGTACGCCCCCGTTTGACTAGGCACGGTGAAAAATACAGTGGGGCTACAGCAAGTCAGGCTGTTCTGTCCTATATACACTTCGCTATCATATCTGGATACCCCCATCAGTTTATAGCATGATGTCATGCCGTTCATCTATTTCAGTATAGTAACATTATGAAAAGAGATAAATTGAATAAAATAGTAAATTGCTCACCTAAATCTCCCTCGAAGAAGTCGACCTATGAAATCCTCGAAGATTCAGCATGGACAAACGGTGTGTCCTTCTTGGTATGCTAGATGCTTTACTGAGCATTAGTGGTTCCGGATCCTCGTTACTTTCCAGGACTTATTAATTAATGAAAATAGGACTCACATTCACCGACAATGCAAGTTTTAACACGGTTGCGTCCAAATCTTTAGCCCCACTAATACCTTATATCCGAACAACTAATACCGGGGCTCCATAATTTTTCCTGGCTACACTTGGGCACGTTTTCAGTAATCTAGGTTAGCAGTTAGGTGCGATCTGTGGACTCTGTGGGCTGTTCGGAAATTCCGGTTGTGTTCATTGGTAAATCGGGTATTTTTTGTCGTGCATTGTTATACAGTGATGATGTCATCAAACATTTATTTTTGTAGCCTCGCGTGTTTGTCGAGTGCTATACAGGTCGACAGAATTAACGTTTTAGACTATAAAGTGCTTGCTTGCTTGCTGCTCTCGAAACTATGAAGATTTGTTCTCCAGAATGGGATCTGAAAATCGAGGAGTTATATAGCCTTCTTTTTCTCCAATGATGAAGTCACATATCCCGTTCGTCTGAATAAGAAAACAAGCTGAAATTCTTGAATTGGAAATATGATCAAACCAGCGTGATCAAAGCAAATTGAATAAAACAAAATAAAAAGAAAAGGAAATGAGATCACAGCTTATCTAAATATAAAAAATAACAGATCAAAGTTGGTAGGGACTAGCTCGATTTTGTCCTTTTTAGCACCACAGAATCATGTACTAGTACTGATGACCGCCATTGAGTATAATCTCAACAAGATTATCCATAATCTGTAATAAAGAAGCTGCATGTTTATCTCGAAAAGACCGGGCTGTAGAGCTAAACTATGGGGGAAAAATCCATAAGTAAAACCAGTTTGTATTTACTGACTGCGTGTGAGTGCATCAACCCTCAGGCAGTTTGTATTTTTTTTTACCAAAATCAATGCCAGATATGCGACACAAATGTTAGATATTGGAATACATTTTAAAAAAATAAATTAGAAATGATGAATATGGAAAGAGCGCAAAAGAGGCACAAAGCATTTTGCATACCACGCGACTGAGTGGCGTGACGAATGGGAAGCTATTCTTTCTTTTGTCAAGTGTAAATACGACATGATCCGCGCAAGTTTGGTATTGGAATGCATTAGTTATATCTATTTAGAGAAAAAGATCAAAGCTAACTACACAGTACATCAAGAAAAAATCACGAAAAAAAAATTGACATTGTATGAACTTGTATGAACTTGAAAGACTGTATAGTTTTCTAATGCTGTAGCGTAAATATCAATAGCAGGATTTTTTTTTGACGGATAAAGGCGTCACTGATTTTAAAGATAGAGTACCAGTCATGCTATTCCACTGTAACAGATACTGTTCATTAAATATTATGAATGGTTGGTTACATAAGTATTGTGAGGTTTTGGTATCATCAAAATGCCAACAATTGACTCAGTCTCCCTGAAAATCGCATAAAACAGTGAAATGCACTGCGCATGGACATGTGGCATCAAATTATTGGTCCAAAGCTTTGAAATGCTTTGAAAAAAAGCATATTTAGATTATGAATGCATCTTAAAGGCACCGAAAAGTCACCGATCGTGGTGTTCTGGAGCTTGGCCCGGCTCGGGTAATATTCAGGAACCTCCGTACATCTTCGGTAAACGAGCACGCAATTGCAGTGATACGCATTCGACCGAAGAACTGAACAACCCAACTGACGAACTACCCTACACTCGACGGCAATTTTGTTCGCTGCTGCAAGATTGTTGTTATGCCCGGCCTTACAATAGGGGCAAGCGAATGAAATTGAATGTACATGGATATCGAGCGGTGGCTCCCTTTAAAATATATCATTTTCGTGCGACATTTCTCCAATGATATCCTCCACATAGCAGCTTAAAATAAGTTAACCCCCCCCCCCCCCGCAAAAAAAATGTACTCTTCCACAGACTTATTTTTCACCTTACCGGAAGTCAACCTTCTCTTTGATATATTATTCTTCGAAAAGAACTTTTAAAATGTCATGATCCAATAAGAAGTGTGCAAAAT